>VZRX01016530.1:3970-143240 GCA_013398075.1 Notiomystis cincta
CTGGGGAAATGGCACTGGGGAGTCCCAGGCTGGGGAAATGGCAGTGGGGAGTTCCAGGCTGGGGAAATGGCAGTGGGGGGTCCCAGGCTGGTGGAGCGTGGTGGAGGTGACTGCAGCCTGCAGCTTCCCTCCATGGCCGGGTGCATTCCCTGCCTGGAGCCAGCAGCAGCCCAGCCCCTTCTCTGGCAGCCATCACCAAGAACATTCCCCTGCACATCCACGGTACTGGGAAGGCAGCTGGGCTTGAATCTTCTCCATCACAGCCATCAGAACCAGTGCTAACAAACTGGCAGGGCTGCACTGGGGGCTGTCTGTAAAGAAGATGTGAGGGGCCCCCAAGTTGCCAGGACAGATGAGGGAAAGCTGGAGACAGCCTCAGCCCTGGACATCAGGTGCCTCCATGGAGACAGGCTGAGGTCAATATATCAACAAAAAGTGCTGTGGTTTTGCACTCAGAATCCCTCTGGGAGGGTTGGAAGGCATCTGCCACACAGCTGGCAGGTATCTTTTCAACCCTTTTCATCTCCAGCAGCTGCAGTTGGGCAAAATTATCTCAAAACCTACAGTTTTCTCTGCCCCCAGACAACATATTGATCTGTTTGTGAGTAAATCAGCAGGGGGATACCCTTCAGCAAGTGCCATAACCGCCCCCAGACAAAAATTATACTGACCCTCCAAGGGAAGCATCAGTCATCATCCTCTGTGGTAGTCTGAGGTTTAATTTTTCTATCTCCTGTCAATAAATGGCAGCCAAGGTTTTCTGACCACTTGAAATGCTCAGGACTAAATTAATCCACCTGCCCTTACAATCAATTTTGAACCCAAAAACCTAAGGCCAGTGCTTTAGCCAGAATAGGTGTGGAACTTGCTGTAGTTGTGATTCACACCTGTAGCCCTGTACTGACGTGGGATGAGGTTTAATTTATTCTGGGCTGGTGTGAAAGAGGGGGTTTGCATTTTCAGATGTGCTTAAAGGTATCTGGTGCAGGGACCTGGAGTCTCTGTCTCCACAGTCAACATTGTCATGTCTGTAGCTGACTGAGAAATTGTATTGGTGTGTGAAAAAGAGGTGATGTGGACTGAATTACTGCTGAAAAAAAAATCAGTAGGCAACACCACAGAAGGAAAAGAGTAGAGTTAACTTCTGTGCTTGAGAGAAGTGGAGATGAGAGGGACACTTCAAAGCAAAGACTGAAAAGGGTATTAAATTATTTTATCGCCCTGATGAGTTTTGCTGTACATTTTTCTTCCAGCCTTTCAGCCAAGGCAGCTGCATGTCAGGTGACATTTAATATAAAAACCATTTAAAATAACTAGATAATAACCAGATAACCAATAAATAACCAGAGAAGATTGAGGGATATCTTTAATATCACAAATGTGCATAAGAACCTTTAATAGGCATGGAGATAGCTGTAAAAGTGACTGCTCATTATGAACACCTCAAATTGGCATATTCTGTGGGATCCTTTTGATGTGCAGATCTAATCTGGTTTTGAGCAGTAATTGTGCAGCTCACACAATAGTATTAACATGTAGACCATGCAGCTCGACTCTGTAAACGTGTTCTGCTGCAGCATATGGAGTAGCAGCTTGTTTTTGAAATTGAGATAAAATATAAAAAACTAGAAGCAATTTTTTAAAGTTTTTTATTTTGAGGAGGGGATGTGTGTGTGTGCTGTAGTTTTGGAAGATGTCAAGATAGCAAAATCAAGCACCTGGACCCTCTTTAGTTAAAACTTTTATCACCATGAGATACAAATGTCAATTTATTCTTCACAATATCAGCATTTTCATTTTAAAAAACAACCAGTTATTTCTGGTGCCCCAGTTTCTAGTTTCCTATTTTTTTTCACCATACAGAGACCTATTTTTACAAAGTGACACTTCAGAAATCAAGCCTCTTAAATGAGATTTAAATTGGACATGCAATCTCCTTGGTTATTTGGAAATAATTTGAACCCAGATAGTTCTAATGTAAATATCCACCATTTATCCATATCAGAATCAATGAATATCAGAGAAAGATTTGAAACTGATATCAATTCATTCATGTTTTCTGTGTATGTGAAAGAAAGCAGTAAACTCTACTTTCTGTTCACACTGGGCAGAAAGGGCTGGGATTAAAAGCAAAGGTTTAGCTTAAATCAGAAGAGCAGCTGCCTGCTAGCAAGACAGTCAGCACTTGAATGGTTTATTTGGGAGGTTGGGCAATCTCTGCTGTTTGAAGATTTTATGAAAAGCTTAGATACTTATCAAGAATGGTCTATTAGATCTGGTCCAGCTTTGCAGAAAAATATTCACTAGGTGAGATCACAAGGTCTTTTACAGCCCAATTTTCTACCATTTTGTCAATGTATATATCATGATATATAAGATATATATATCCAGAACTTCATGTGTATGATTTTATAGATCCACCTGATTCTGTCCCCACATATACACATATACAACATACCAGACCAATGTATATTGATAGTTTACAGACATGGTCTGATGATTTTTATTTAGCTTTCTAATTTTTCACACTGTGAAATGAAAAGCTAATGAGGATAATAATAATGAAGGCTTGCAAGTGCAGAGCAGATGCAGAGGTTTTTCTAAGGAGCTCATTCTCCCTCTCTCCTGAGCTCCAAGAAAATCTGCAGATGGGCCACAAGGTGGCAGATGAGCTGCAAAGATTACAGATTAATAGCTACAAAATAAAAAATAAGATTGCAAATGACAAGTTAAAAAAAAAAAAGAAGCAACAATTAGGGTTGGATTCGTTGCTGTGCTTTTGGGTGCTTCTCTTGAAATTCAGCAGTGCTTCTCATTTTCATCACATTACAAAGTAAACCAAATACCCCCATCCCCATTGCAACAGGTTTGGGTTCTGATTATACTTGATGATAACAAAATCAACCACAGTAATTTTTTTGGGACAGGCTCCTTGCCTTGGGCAATATTCCAAAAAATTTACTGGTTTTGGCCTTTCATCAGTGTTTGGACTGAAACAGTTCAAGCATGAATTATTTTACATCTGACAGTTTGGAGGTGTAGTGAAGAAATTTCCTTGAGATTGGAGTGTAGCAAATGCACCCTGTGGTAGTGCTGGAACCCTCACGTGCTTGTTCAGGTGCCTTTGTGTGTCTGGTGTGAGTAACAGGAGAGAGAGGAGTGATAAAATCCTGTTTTCTGCAGTTCAGAACTGGTGATCAGGAGCTGAGCAGGGGATGCTGGCTCTGGTGTGTGGCTCACCCACTGCCTGGCAGATCATTCTCTTTCTGCTGGCTCACCAGCTTATTTTTTCTGAACTTATGACAGTCTGCTCTGCACACTTACAAGCAATATTTAAAAAAATTCCTCCTGAACTGCTATAATTTTCCTTCTGGGATGGACTAAATTATGAGTATTGTCTGAATCACTGCCCACCTCAATAAACATGCAGCAGACAGGAAACAAGCTCTAATTAATTTCATTCTTCATTTCAAGAAGGCTAAGTTCTCCTTCAGTTTTGTCTCTGAGGCTGATCTGAGCCTGTTCTTGTAAGAGCCATTTGAAGCACAGATGAGCTTTCAGAGAGTGACAGCCCCTCACAAGCAGAACCAAACTTAATTGGAGCAAAGACATGCTGCTGGTTAATGGAAACATTAATAATGCTTCCATTGCTTTTGTAGTTTTAAATAATTTTACTGAATAATTAAACAGAAATTTATTCTTTTTGTTTTGAAAGCAGTCCTCTCATTTTTCAGTTTGTGTTTGTTAGGCTGCTGTTGATTTTCCTCTGTTTGATCTTATGTTTGCTGTAAGAAGGATATATACTGGAATACTTTCAAAATGTAATATATAAATGAATTTGCTGGCTGTGGTCTTACATAAGCCTTTACAATTATATGAGTGAATGTTTTGTTATAAATAATTCAGTCAATATTAATCAAAAATTCTTGTTTAATAATCACTTGGTTCCATCTCTTCTGTTTATTAGTTTTCTTATTATTAAAATAATCTCTCATAAGTTATAGGAACTCTCTGAGTATATCCCAGAGAGACCCAGTGACAGAGTAAGTAGCTGAAAAAAGATTCCTGTCAATGTTTTTTTCAAAGGCTTATTGTGTTTCTGTTAATTTCTTAACTCTTTGTCCTAAGAGCAAGCTTGGCCAGATTTTCAGAGAGCAGAAGAGAAATGTTTACAGCCTATGGTTGGTTATGGTGGCATAATCAACCAAGACTATTTAATGATTGAATTAATGGGAACTCTGCAAAATCAAGAATTTATATTTTCTCTGTGTCAAAGGAAAAGTACAAATTAGCTTCTACTAGAACTTCAGCTTATAGTCAGAGAAGGAAGGGAAAAAAGGGTTTATGAGATTGCCCTGGTTTTGGGTGGGATGGAGTTAATGTTCTTCCTAATGGCTGGTACAGCTCAGCATTTTGAATTTAGAATGAGAACAATGCTGATAGCACACTGATGTTTTAGCTGTCACTGAGCACTGCTTACTTTAAATCAAGGTCTTTTCAGCTTCTCAGCCAGAGGAGGCTCAAGGGGCTGGGAGGGGGCACTGCCAGGACAGCTGACCCCAGCTGTCCAGAGGGATATTCCAGGCCATGTGGCATCACACTCAGTATGTAAAGTGTGGGAAAGCTGCCTGGGAGCTGGCTGGGCATGGGTTGCTGGGTGGAAAGCAATTGCATTGTGGATCACTTATGTATTCTAATTATTTTATTATTATAATTAGTATTGATCATCATTATTATTTCCCATTCATTTGCTGTCCTATTAAAATGTCTTTATCTCAACTCAAGAATTTTACCTTTTTCTCCCCAATTCTGCCTGCCATTCTACTGTGTGAGGGAAGGAGGCAGTGCCTGTGTGGTGTTCAATCATGACAGATAGAATTTTCTGGAATCTCCAAGCTGAGAACATGACTGGTGAATTTCTAGCCTTGTGGTGATGTGAACATGCATCACTTTGGCTGGCTTTGGGGAATCCAAAGGCATTCAAAGGCTCTTAGGTGTGGGCACAAGTCCTGGAAGAATTAGCAGAAGGATGTAATGGCTCCTTGCTGGAACTGGCACAGCTGATTTTCTGATTTGGAAAGGCTGATTTGCTCTCAGCTGTAGCACTTAATGAGACAAAATAATTTCATTCAGGTACTATCCCTTCACTCTTCTCCTTTGCATTTTGTGCTTTGTCTTGGTTAGTTATTTCTGTCCTTAAACAGTGGCTCCAACAAAATCTCATCACTGCAAAGAATGTATTTTTCACAGTTATCACAAACCTCATACACACCAAGTGTTTTTAATCAACTCCTTTGGTATTCCTCCTCAAAAAATGAACCCACTAGGGTTTGCCATTTAGTAAACTCTTTTCTTAGGGGAGAACCCTATGTGTTATTGGCTACATTGAAAATATTACTTTGAGTGTTTAAAAGTTTAAGCAGGGAGGGAAATGGCAGTTAAGAAGTTATGAGGAAGGCATAGTTTGTTAAGCCTGCTAGATATTTTCAGTCCTTTAAATCAGGTTTCAAATTTTGTCTGATATCCTGAATAAAGTAAATATTCTTTTGGAAGAACTCAAACAGCAAGACTTTATGCACAAGAGTTACTTGCATAGATGACTACAGTTGAATTCATCTTCCTTGGCTGCCTGTACAGCCACCAGAGTCAAAACCTGGGACTTGTAGGATGCTATTCTATTCATCCTAAAGTGGTTTAAATTAATCACATCCTTGAATCATCTAATTCTTCCTGATGACCATAAAGAGACACTCAGGTATTTGTTTGGCAGCTGACATCCTTTCTGTGGGTGGTTGAAGTGAGATGAAATCCCACCCACAGAGACTTTGTGAGATAAAGCAGGAAGATTTTGTATAATATGGCACTGTAAGAACTGAAATGATGTAAAGCTGAATTCACTGCATGAGTCAGTGATGCTGTTGTTGAGCTGTGTGGAACAGCTAAATCAATACAGTGATAACAGAATCTGACTTTTTGCACATTTTTAGTTACAAGAGCATGATTATCTATACTATTACACCATAGTTACAGTAGTAATAATATAGTTAAGGGTTAATATGCTATGATGTATTTCCTAGGTCAGGAAAAGGAGGAGAAGCTGTCTCTGGAAATCTGAACTGAAGTCATTATTAACTTAAAAGTTTATGTCCTTTCTTTATGGATTAGATTTAAACATAATGTTTATAATTTAAAATGGGCACTTAGGAATTTTTGCTCAGAGTCCTATCTGGGGGATGTCAGGTATTTCATATACTTTTTATATGAGAACTTGAGAACTAAAGAAGAAGCTCTGGCTTTGTGATAGCTGTGGCTGAACATTATCCCCATTTTATAACCTACTTTTTGTTAGTTACACACCAGAGTAAATGGATATTGTACTTTGAAGGGGAGTTTTTCCTGCTATTATGGACCTGAATGTATATGAAAACCTGTTTTGCTGATGGACAGTGGGGTGGGGTGCAGAGAATACAGAAGATGGGATTGGAAATCATGGCTTTTGACAAGTTTGGTAGAAGACATCTTGAAAATGAGGTTATTGCTAAATCAAGGTAGCATCTGCATTCCTACATCTGCTTACTTAGAAATGAAAGCTTGAGTGTAGGAATCTGTGAAAGGAATGGGAAATGTTAAGAGACACACTTAGTAAAAGGCAAGGTGGAGGTGATGATGGGTTGGGAATATGTTCCCACTGATCCTGGCAACCTGTACCAGTCAGAATCTATCCTTAGAGAGAATTTCTTGCCTCAAACTCCCATTTATCTTTCATGTAAGGAGACTGCAGGAGAACACTCGTGGTGTATTGCAGCAGATGAAGGACTGCCAAAGTTGATTAGCTGGCATCAGCCTTCTCCGTGTAGTTTTTATTGGAGTTCTGAGATTAATTTTATGTCCTTTGGTATTGTTATTTCTGTCTCTTCCTGTGACAGAAAATACAAGGGAGGGTGTTTTCAGAGATGTAGGGTATTTATATTTTTACTTTGTTACCTTCCTTCTGAATAGTTCCTCTTGCAGTCAATAATTTGTCACCCAGGTATGAGCTGGAAGATCTCTACATGAGTCATTGTTGTACAATGCTGATAAGATGCTATCAACAGCTGAAGCAGTAGCATATTGGTTTTTCTTCTCACATCCTACACTAGAGATAAAAGATACATGTCAGTCGAAAACATGTCCATTTGGAGGAAATGTTCTTATATAAATCTTTATTATCTGTTCGATTTTTTTTTATTATCATTGCAGCCAATCCCTTCAACAAAACCTCCTCAGGCTAATGTTTATAATACAGGAAATATAGACCAGCAGTTGCAGTATTCTTCCCTCTGGTGCACTTGGCCAATCTTCAAAACATAATAATGCCACTTGGAACTGACTTTTATAAATGGAATTTTCCTCTGAACTGGATGAAGATGCTGGGACACAGATTCACTTTGCCTCCAGCTGTTTGGCACTGGCACAATGTCCATGTGACACAAACCACTCCATGTGCAGATTGCCAGGTTCTCTTATGCTTCAAAGTAATCTACTGGGAATGGCCAAATCTGCCCAGGAATCTTGTGAGATTCTGTTGGTGGTGAGGTGTTGGTCAAAGCTGTTGTTGGAAGCCCTCTGACAGTGTACCAGGATGGACAGCATTTCAAAGTCAGGGGACATTGCCTGGCATCTTTCAGGTTAGCAGTAAAGATACAGCTTCTGCAATAATCAGAGTTACATCTATTTTGATCTCACAAATGCCACTATTCAAAAAGCTATCTCTATCAGCAAACTTAGAGTTATGTGCCAGTTATATATGCTGGCAGGAAAAACCTGGGCTTGTAGTCTCTGAAGCTGAGGATTAGAGGAAGAATTCATGATTCAAGAATTCAGGAACTAAATTGTTCTATTAGATATTATTCCTTTTTGACAAATACCTCTCCAAGCCAGAGTTCACATTGTTCCATACCCAGATACAGCTGCCTCCCTTCAAACATTCTGGCTATTGGTAGGAAGGGAATCCATGACTTTGTGATTGTTGGTGGGAAGTGAATCCTTGACCTTCAATACCAAAAGAGTGAGATGTGAGCCAAAAGAGTAAACCTTTTAGCTGTAAGAAATCAGTGGACTATTACAGACTCTGTGGCCTGCTCTTAGATGAAGACACGATTATACACTAAGCCAGTGTATTATTACACTTTCATTTTCTCTCCTGAAAGGTCTATTACCCTCTCTGCAGCATGATCTAATATCTGGTGAAGTCAGTGTGAGCTTTTCATTGAGTTTTAATCGGCTCTGATTCATGATCTAAATGTCTGAGCCTGTTCATACCAGCTAGAATTAAACAGGGTATAAGAAGTGTGAAGAGGTAATCTTTAAAATCTCTGTATTTATCTCTGTATCTGCCTCTCTATATACATCTGTGTTCCATATAAACACTTAGATATAACAGAATATCTATCTGAAGATGGTAACACAATGCATGAAGGAACCCAGACTAAATTTCATCAAGTGGTTTTAAAGGGCGACTTAGGTAAAGCTGATAGAAAGAAAAAGGAGATTTGTGAGTGAAAGGAAAAGAAAACAAAGGAGTTCTCATGAGTAATCTTCCCAAAGAAGGGAAACTGAGATGCAGTTTCATGGTGTATGGTTTTCCTTCTGCTGCTCTGAAAAACTCAGCTATTCTAGATCTGATAAACACATCCTCTTATGTCTCTTTTTTATAATCAGGATTTTTTTTATCAGCAGCATATATTTGTTTTGTCTGAGGTTCATTTTCTACTGTTTCTTACTCTGTCACTGCAATGAATATGTTTTGTTTTCATTTTCTCTGAGTATTTTCCACAGATATTTTGGTCACTGTCACTAAAGGCTGGTTCTCCAAAGGCAGAGTGGACCCAACCCAAATCCATTAGCAAGGAATCATCCCTCTCAGCCTGGGCAAATAGCATGGAAAATATTCCCATATTTTTAATCTTGAAGCATGTGAAATAGGCCGTAAAGTCTGAATTTTTAATTATTTGAAATGGTTTCCAGAGGAAAATGCTCTGATAAGAACAAGACTGGGGCTTTAGGGCAGTTTTCTATTGCAGTAAAGGGCTCTCAGTGATCTTCAAGTACTTGACCTGAATCTGTTAATTCTCCTTTTACTATTGTGTACATGAATGGCCACAGTGACTCTCAGTCAGCAGTTCAGCACCTTTTTGAGTTTCATAAGTACTGTTATGTTTTACACCCAGTCTCAATCCTCCCCTCTGGTGTTCTAGTAAATTTTCCAGCAGAATAGGGGCTTTCATAATATATTTCTTTCTTGACAACTCCAGCTCATTTACACATATTTTAAAGGCAATTAATTTATGAGTGACTAAGTTAGACTCCAAAAGGGACTGTGTGTGCTACAGTTCTGCCCACACCTCACATCTCCCCACTTTCCCTAAATGGTACAACTGCACAATGACAAATCTTCCTTGTGACAGCCATAATTTCCACCAGTGGGAATTTCCTCTGTTGGAAAGCAGGCAAGGATAGCATCCTGCAAATTGTGGTTGGTTGCCATAAGGAGTCCATCCAAAAGGAACTGCAGGTGCTTGGCTACAGCAGTAGATGGATCAATTTAAATCTGTAGTAGAGACAGGTGTAGACTATAAATCAGTAAAAATTTCTCAGTAGACAAGCTATTTCAGCCACAATTATTTATTGTGGTGGAAATTAACATACATTTGATGTGTGCCTATAAAAGGTGACAGGATACAACGACTGTGAGAGCATTACATGGAATATGGCTGTGGGCTGCAGACTGCTGGGAGAAAATTCTGCTTTGCATCAAACTCAGGGGGAGACTAACACCACTCAGATCTTGCACAGTTTGTCACTGCCAGTAGAGAAATCACCTGGTATTATACTCTCTATAAGCAAAGGAAAACTATCATAAATCAGCCACTAACTTTTAAAATAAAAAATATATATTTTAGTAATAACACAGTGCTGACAACTTTGAGCTCTCTGAAGGGCTCACAGACATTTGCATCCAAAACCCTCTGCAGAGAGTATGAATAACATAAGGATTTGGGGCCAGGCTTACTGAATTTCCCTATCTCCCTCTTTATCTTCCAGTCAACAGGCATCAACATCGATTACTGTGCAGACTGTAGGAAATGAGAATGCTTTTCATAGTGTATTATTGGTCTATAAATCATATTTTGATTCACTGAACCTAGAAACTCAGAACAGAGGCTGAATCATGTGTTAGGTAGCAAGAAGGCAGGTTTAGGATGAGGAATACTGTAGCTTGTGTCTCTATTTTCTCCTGTCAGAGGAAGGGAGGGGCCATGGCACAAACCCAGAAACCTTCCCCCCAGGGTCCCCATGTTTGCAGAGGCCCTGCCAGAAAACAAGTTTGAGGGTGTGGCTCCATCCCACAAATTCCCTCTTTGCCATCCTTCTCCTACTCATGGCTCTTCACCACTTGGTCCAAAGAGGCAGAAGAGCAGAAAGCAGTGAGAGGAAGCTGGAAAACACATTGTCTGGAGGTCCAGGACGTGTTTGTATGCCACAAACTGTGTGCCTCTTAGGCACCCTGAGCTACAGGATGTGTCTGTGCTCTGGGTTTGTTAATTTTAGATGTCTTTTCCAGCCTAAATGATTCTGTGAATCTCTGCAGCATGTTCTGCTTGCCCCCCATACAGCCAGAATATCTTGGATTATGACATGGCTAACACCAAACCTGTGGATGAGCACTGCTCTTTTGAGAATAGCGTGAAGTTTCTCCTGCAGAGAACCAACTTATTAATTAAACTTTCTCCTGTAACACCATGACATCCCTAGGGAGCTGGTTCAGACAGGAAATGGGAAGTAAAAAGGAAGGAGATATAATTTAGGGCAACAGTAATTTTTTTTGACATTCCCATTTTGATGCACTTAGCAGGGGTGGGCAGGTTGTCTGATCAAATTTACATTTGACCTGATGACCTCAATCTGCCTTAATATCAGTGCAGACAAGCAGGCACTGCAAAGGCATGACTCACGTCCTGAAAGCAGACATCTGAGTCAAGAGAAGCCCCCACAAGTGCCTGTTCCTTTCCACTGATTATATAGGTCAGATATAAGTGCTCACATTACAGATGTATAAAGATGGGAGTTGTGAAGACGCTGCAGACAAAAAATTCTACCTGTCCATCCACCAAATATAAAATAAGCCAATCAATTACATGATTAAATCTTTTGGGCAGGAAATAACTTCCTGATGTGCTGGTGCAGGTAAAAGTCTGGGAATAGCAGTTAAAGGCTCCCAGAAATATCAGAAGATGCGTGAAGTATCATTTATGTGTCTTATTTCACAGGGTGGAAACTCTGCACTGAGATCTGTCACAGGATCTATGAAATGTGGCTGACATTAAAAGAAAGTTAAAAAAAAAAAGTGTAATTTGGTAACCTCATAACCATTCTGGGTTAAATTAAGTTGTATCATTTTGTAGGATTCAGTTTCCACATAAACTTTTATTGGCTACAACATCTTTATTACTTGACTCAAATAGGGTCTAGTTTTCTGGATCTTATTTTGGTCTTGCAGAGATACTTAATTTTATTACATTGTTTGATCTTGCTTAAGTGCAGCTGTTAATCAGTCCCTTTCTACACCCTCCTTTCTTCCTCTGCCTTTTCTGGTAAGTTATTTCTGCCATTAGGACCAAAATCTGCTAGTCTTAGTAAAATTCTTTTTGCCCATTGCTATAATAGGAAAACTTAACATGATTTCCAGTAACCCAGATGCTTTTCAAAGGGCATCTAGCAGGTATATCAAGGAAGATCTTGGTTCTTTTGGGCAGCTTGGTTTCACTTGCCTCTTGTATTTTCTAATATCCACTGATCATTAGTCCCACACAAAATTTGCACTGCATTTCTGAGGATTTAGGTCTTCTTGCTTTGATTACATATATAAAAGTATTTTTTGTACATTGTCCTTAAATATGTATAAATGCTGTCAACAGGGACAGTTGTGAGATATTTTCTATTTTGTGTTCCTTCTCACATACAAGTATTTTTTGAGTTAACCTATTCTCAATCTTCTTGAATCTCAAAGATTCTCTGAATGCCTTTTTTCTGTCTTTTTAATGCAAAAATAAAAATAAACACCTTAAAAAAAAAAACAGATATTTGTTGTCTATAAATAGAAAGAAATGGAAAGTTGTTTTGTTGTTTTCCAGATTCCTAGCTATCCAATGCTACACAGAACAGAAATATATAGCCAATTTATGCAGAAAATCAAGGAACACAAATTAACACGGAGGATGAAAAGAAAACTCATATTGGACTGATCTTTTCTTTCAGCATCTACAGTCTGATCTTACAAAAGTCCTAATTTATTTTTACACCACCCAAGGTATAAAAAGCTAAAAATAGAGTTAAATTAGCCATTGTATATTCTATATCACACTTTGTGCCTGTGCTGTTTCTAGGAAAACACCAATGTTCAGCATATACACAAAGATTGGAAGGTACATTTGAGAGTCTGCTGTCCCAAACTGGATTAGATTCAAAGGAGATAATGAGGTGATAGGAAAGATGCTTATTTTATAAGTTGTTTATTTTATATTTATTGTGGACCTCTAAGGACCCCCAAAGGATGTTGTTAGTGGAGAGGTAGTCAGTCCACATCATCATCTGGTTATAATTTTGTTCTTTGCATCAGAGAACCTATAAGTGATTGCAAATATGTAATGGGTTCAAGAGCTGCTGGAATTTGTAGGGGGGTTGTGTAGTGTTTGTTTTGGTTTTTCTTTTCTGTTTGCTTTTGTTTTGTTGTGGTTGTCTCATATGGAGTAGTTTCAGCAGACAGGATGTAAATAGCCAGACTTTCTAGCTTGCCCCTCTAATAAATCAGAGTTTTTCACTACCACCTCTGTGTTGGCCTGTGGAGGGCACTGAAATCCTCTTTGTACACCTGGCCATTTCCATTCTTGTCTGTGGAGGGTTGTGTTAAGCCAAGTAACATTAACTGGGTTCACCAGCAACACCCATCCTCTTAATCTGGTCCATCGACAGCTGTGCACACTTGGACCCACTCTGTGTCAGAGACAGCAATTTTCCCCTGATTTTGGTTGCTTGCAGCATGTTGACTTCTAGGATGGAAGAAATGCTGCTCAGCTGCAGTGACCCAGCAGTGTGTGCTCCTCTCTAGCACTGGCAAGTAAATCAACAGAGAGTGTCTCCCTCTTCCAGAGTGTTCATCAGCCCATGGGCTCCTGCAGGCACTGTGTTGTATGGTTTGTGCACATAATATACTCTTTGCAGCTAAGAATTGGGCCTGAAAGGAGAAATTGCTGCAGCAGCTCAGTGACATTTCTTCTGTAGCTATATTTTTCTTGTCCTTACCAGTTCATTCCCCTCCAGAAGTTTAAAAGGCTGAGCAGGACTTTGAGTTAGAAAATCTCAGTCGTGCAAAATGCAGTTTAACAAACTCCCTACAGTACAGAAACAATATTAACAGTAGATGATAATTAGAGCCATTGGAGCCTGATTGTTAATTGGGTTGTTACAAATGAAACACATGGATCATTAAAAGGACATCAAACATGGTGGCTTGCAGGAGGGACAGCAGGCTTTGGCAAAGACAAATTGTTCATTAAGGCCATATGATGACTGTAAGTAGCAGTTGTTAACACCAAATTTCACTCTAATGGGATGCTCTTTGGTGCCTGGCTAATTTCCCTTCTTATCTTCTCGTGCTCCTTTAATGGGCTTTTCCTTTCCTGTGTGTTATCTTTGGCTTTGTCACTGTGACTGTGCCCACTGGCCCCCACAGCCCCCTGACAGGTTTTGTGTTTGCCTGTTTGTTTGTGCAGCTATTTCTCAACTAAGTCACTGATGTACACCAGGCACATCAGTCCTCTTTAGCTTGGTGGGAGCACTCCAGTGCACATGAGAGTCTCCTATTTCTCTTTATTATCCTGGTTGTTTCTCTTTTCTGTTCCACTATGGTTGGCAGCACAGCCAAAGTGCCAGATGGAAGTACCTGTTGCTCTACACCCAAACTGAGTGACCAGAAGCAATCCCACCAAAATGACAAAATATAATACCAACATGAGCAAAATCAGGGGCAAGGCCACAGTAAAGAGATCCTCCACATGTGCTGAGGTGATATCACAGTGCTCTAAGAGAAAGCTGGTTCTGGGAAAACATTTCAATTAGGATATCTTAGGTGTTTTAGACTAATTTCAGGATAGACCTTTATTTTTATAGTATTTAATTTCCAGGGGAGTTCTGCACTCCAGCAGCATTTGGCATTAGTCCTCTGATGGACAACAGGTAGCCTGCTCATTAGTCCTGTATTTAATTGGTTTTTAGTCACAATCTCAAGCTTTCCATCCCTTCAGTTGCACAGACAATTTTATTGAATTTCACTTCTTCTTCCAGGCCTTTCCAGAATTTTTTAGCCCTTCCTTGGAGAGAGAAAGCCTCAAAAAATTTCTAAGAGTATGGGGCTATCCAAGAAAAGTGTGCTTTTCTTGGTGCTTAGATAGGGGAGGGATGCTCTGTTCCAGCTTTGTCCCAGGCAAGTGAGGGAGTACCTGAAGGTGCCTACAAGAGAGCAGGAGAGACTTTTTGTGAGGGCAGGTAGAGATAGAACAATGGGGAATGGCTTTAAACACACAGATAGTAGGTTTAGATTGCATATTAAGATGAAATTCTTTACTGTGAGGCATTGGAACAAATTGCCCAGAGAAGTTTTAGACATCCCATCTCTGGAAGTGTCCAAGGCTGAGCTGGATGAGGCTCTGGGAAACCTGGCCTAGTGGAAGGTGTCCCTGCCAAGACAGACGGTTGAAATTGGATGATCTTCAAGGTCTCTTCAAACCCAGATCCCTTTAGGATCTTATTCCATGATTTCTGGGGCTCATGGCAATGAGCTTTCCCTTTGATTCACCCTCAGTCAGTATCCTGTGCTGTGTTTTCACCCCAGTGGGATGTGGCTGTGTGCAGCCATGCCCAGATGTGGTCACCCTCAGATCAGTGCAGGCAGCTTTAGGAATGCACCAAATGCTTCTGTGCTTGTGCAATCCATATGAAGCAAAATAACCAGGTACTGCTCTGGGGAAGGGGGCTGCCAGTTTGGCAGCAACCTCTGCTTGAAAAATTAGACTGAATAAATTCATGCAGATACCCTGTCAGTCAGCTGCTGTAGCTGTGTGGTTCTGAGGAGTCTGAGGGTCACTGGTGTCCCTCAGAGGCAGCCTACAACAGACATATAATGTGATAATAGCATCCATCTCCATATAGGGCTC
This sequence comes from Notiomystis cincta, assembly GCA_013398075.1. NCBI lineage: Eukaryota > Metazoa > Chordata > Aves > Passeriformes > Notiomystidae > Notiomystis > Notiomystis cincta. Next base: position 19,222 of record VZRX01016530.1, read on the forward strand.
TATTCTGCTGCTAATTTTGTCAGCAGAAGTGTTTTCCCATGAGGGAACCCTCTGACATAAGGGTTCCCCAGGCTGGGCAAGGCCATCTGCAGACAGGTGTTTGTACCATGGTGACCTGTACTCTCTGGGAATAGAAATCACTTTGATAATAGACTTACTTTCAGTAAAGACAAAGTGATACTTCTCTCTTGTTGGTAAGATTAATGCATCATATGTATTCTAAACCCTGTCTCCTAAGCTGTCTGGCTTGAATTTTGGGTAATACAAATGGTATTTTTTTTCTTCTTCCTGCTTACAGTACCCTTCAGTTGAAGAAATAGCTTTTCCAGGAGAGATCACACTTTGCAATGCTTTAATCTTTGTAAATGTGCAAATCTGATCTTTATAATCACTTCCAATTATTTCTTATAGCAGACCTTTCTAACCCTAAGAGGTTATTGATGTAATTGTGTTTCCTTCTTGTTAGGCAAATGATATTCTGTAAAGTGTCTTGAGCAAAATTAATGGCTCCATTTTTTATTGATCTGTTTGGCTCATGCAATTGATTTACCTTTCAGTACTGATTGGCTGATGATACTCACAGTAAGAGCTGATAAATAAATCCTTTTCTCATGCAAGGCATAATGAAAGAAATTGCCTACTGAAATCTTTCTCTTTTCAGTAGGAGTTTAACAGATGCAGAAAGGAGATTTGTCACAGTGAATAAAAAACTAAATGTTGGTTGTATTTCTTTTTTTATAATGGGAGAAGATAATTCCTGACAATTGACTCTGGTTTTTCTTGTGACAGGCAGACTATTCCTATGGAAAATACTCTCCTCCCTAAAATATCCTTCCTATCCTTGTAATTTTAACTGACCATCGAGTTCACTAAACCAATCTAAGAGATGAAAGATGGGCAATGGATGCATAATGACTCAGGATGTGAAGCTTCTCTTTTCTGTGAGATTTCCAGCAATAGTCATCCAGCCAGGAGTCCAGTATGGGACATTTCTAAATCAGTCCTTACCCCCACTGAAAGGGATCTACCAAAGGCAAAGCTTCTTTAAGATGCTTGAGAACCACTTGCTCTTTCCTTTTTCTCTCTAATCATCTTCAAGACTATCTTTTAAATGCTGAAGCGTTTGTTAAATACAGATGTGTACAGAGCTTTTCCAAAAGTGTCTAAGCCTTAAAAACATGAAAGCAAAGCCTGAGGTATCATTGTGCAATGTGGGTTCAGTTGTGAAATGTGCCTGGGTCCACTGGCCCGTGCCAGTTTGGGGGGGACGCAAAGGGTTTGGAGACCTTTGCCTTATGAACATTTCGACTCCCTAGTCCCAAGTAACAGGCTTGGATGAGATGTTGACAATTTCTACCACCTCTAAAATGAACAAAAGTTGTTTGTGTTCAGTACTGAAGCTGTTGGCAGTTTTTCCACCTGTACAGCATCACAGGGAGTCAGAAACCCAGAGCTAAAGTGTCAGGTGCCATTGATGGGTGATTTTAAGGGGTGATACTGGAAATCAAGAGTTATGCTGTCCCTAGAAACACATCAGGACAATCAGGACCCCAAACTACCTTCCTCATGCTGAAGTTAATAGTATGACACTATTTTTGCAGGAGCAGGATGTGAGAAATCTGCTTCCACAAGAGTTGCTGAAGGTCAGAAATGATGAGATAATCAGAAGTGAGCCCTTTGATTTTTTCTGCTGTTCTGTTCTAACCTTCTAACCTGCTGCTTCTTTCCATCAGAAAATGCAGAGCAATAATAATTTCTCTCACACACAAACCATGTGCTCTTGTTAAACAGACTCCTGCACCTGGCTCGTGGCTCCTCGAGAGCTCCTTTGCATATCCCCCTCTCTAATTGTCAGCCACAGTGACCTTCAAGAGCTTTGTGCAAAATGCTGGAGAATGACCAAGAGCAATGTTTTAATAACTTCACTAGCATGTTAAAATGTAGGGGGAAAAAGAAATCTACTTTATTGTGTGGAACAGCTGGTACTCATTTCAACAGGATTTACTGAAAAACTTTTTTGCTTCTGGATTTAGGATGACTCATAATTGATCCCAAGAGGACAGCTCAACTAATCTCTGAACAAAACAAAATTATGATAAGTATTTTGGAAAATTTAATTATTCTGCCCCTGGGAACTTACAGCTTTTAGAAGAGATCTACTTCTTACCACATTTATTTGGACTAGTGATTTGTAAAGGGACAAATAACATTTAACTCCCATCATGAAACAACCTTAATTTTGGCCTCATTAAAAAATTAATCAAGGCACATATACTTTAGTCTGAATGGCATTGGTGTGGCCAAGACCCAGATCCTCAAAGGCATACAACTGTCCAGGTAGGAATTAACCATCTAATACTCAGTGATTTTGATGGAATTATTTCCTTAACAGCAGCTGTGGGTCTGAGACTAAATCCTAGTGGGGAACTGGGTACCAGCTGGCATATGTGATGGTGCATAAATGCTGATCTGCACAGCAGTGACTGAGATGCTGAGAGAGCAGCTCTGATACTGTTGGCTGATAAATGTGGGACATCATGGTTTGGGCAGCAGAGGCAGAAAGCAGAGCAATGTCGATGCCATCAGGCAGAGAAAGGAAACAGTTTCACACAAGGGGAGCAAAGACCCCACTGTTTCAAGCATTAGAAGAAATTTTCCATAATTCACTACTGCTCTATTTCTCAAGTCTATTGACAAACATCTCTGATTGGCGTCATATTTTTTGGGTTCAGACATTCTCTTGAGCACCTGGCAAACATATACTGAGGCAAAGATCAGAGCTATTACATATTAAAGTAATAGTACATTTTTCATTGTCAGGTAACATTTAGATTTTGGTTTCCATAACTCCTGTTGGAGAGGTAATCTCACCAAGAAAAATGTTATTTTTCCAGTGAATGGTGGCTAGACATTCCTGATTTTTTTTAAGAGGGAGCTCTAAGAGTTAAATATGGCTTCTGCTGCTAGACTCCAGGAATGTCAGTATAGAAATGTTTTAAGTGAAAAAAAAAGATTACTTGAAAGGAAAGCCTTTAAAATAAAAAACCCAACCAAATGAAAAAACCCACAACCAAATCCCATAACCAACCAAATCAAAACCAAAACAGAACAACACCAAGGGGAAAATGGAGATATTTTCTTCTGAATTCAAATGAACATTCATTCTTTCTTTCTGTGATAAAACAGTCAAAATAATTGAAAGAATCTATCTTGATGTCCAACAAAAACAATGTCTCCTTTATTTAAACAGTATAAATATATTTTTGCTAGCAGGAAAAAATATAAGTCTAGACTATTTTCTCAATTCCCCAAGATAGCCTTAACAGGACTCTGAAGCTAAACAAGTGCTCACACTTATCAAATTGATTTCCACTACATACCTGGCACAGTAATGCTTGAGAATGGAAACAGGTTGGTGGGTATAAGTTTATGCAGTCTACTGAGAAGTGTGGATTTTAATGTTGTCTCACTGATTTCCATCATACAAAACTTCAGGGGCCTGTATCAAGTGATAACGTTGACACCACAAAACTGTGGAGTTGATTTTGGATCCATTTGCCTCGCAGGTGCTGTAGGGATGGTTTGTGTGAGGCATCAGCTGCCTCCTGCACACTGAAGTCAGGTCCAGTTCGTGGCTGCAGCTGTGGGAAGGGACAGTTTGGAGCCAGATGTAGGAATCTGCCCTCTCTCATGGACACAACCTGTACTGGTGCTCCTGGGACAGATGTTGTCATCATCTGGAGGGTGGAGGTGGAAACACCCTTCAGAAAAACAGGCAGAAGTTCTGATTCCATGAAACATGGAGCCAGCCCTCATGGATTTACTCAGTCCCAGGTTTGGGCAAAGCAACCACTGTCTGCATGTGAAAGGCTCTGCAGCACCTCTCAGCTGTGGTGTTGTTTGGGGAGCAGGTGTCCCACAGAGTTTGCTCTGTGAGTGCCACTGCTCAGAGCATTTTAGAGATGGTTCAATAGTGAGATGTGTGTGTAATCTGTATGTGTGACTTTTATTTTGTTTTGGTATAACTTTGCTTTGCTTGGGGAGGGCTATAAATTCAAGAGTCTCCAGTAAGTACTGCTTGCTGTGTTGTGGACAATATTCACATTATCAGTGCTCTTGAGAGCTGGAGAAATTGTCTTGCAAAATAGAAATGCAGGGGTTACTGTTCACAGTCCTCTCAGTCAGTATATTTGTCTGCAAGTAGAAGATTTGTTTGAAAATAAAAGATTCATTTTATAATTTCTGCTAAATACCAACTCCAAATTCAAACTCAAAACTGGAAGTCAGGTTGGGGACCCCTTCATCATCACCAGTAATAGGAGTTCTTTGGGTCAAGATGCCCCTGAGCAAATCCATCAGCCTTTAGCTGGACTGTAGGATTTCTGCAGCTGGGCTCAGTGCACTGTTTGCAGACTATAGAGTTGTACAGTGGAAAATGTACATTCATATCTGTGACTTCTGCTTTTGATCTGCAAGTCGATCTTTATTGATGAGCCATCTTTTTCCATAATGTTTATTTTCTTCTTCATTGTTTATGAGCATTTCAAACAGCTTTCTTTCTTTCTCCATATTTTCTGGTGCTTTTTATTGACACTAATGCGTGGCAGTTGTTTAAATGAATAATTAAGTGGATTCAGGTTTAAATATTGATTAATTGTTAAGGAGTCTGGCTTCAGAGTGGGTGGCTGTACAAAGGGCTGGCACGTGTGAGAAGGGAAATACCAGGAAGGAAAAATCATATTTATTGCGTGGTTTTGTCATAAATTACTAAAAAGCTTTAAAAAATAATACTGTAAGTGTTTTAGCTCCAGATCTGATCTTGCTGTAAGAAGAGAGTATAATTTTCCACGTTACACTGCTCTAAAGGAAGAATGTGTGACTACTGGCAGAGAGGAAAAGAGAAACCAGCCACCACCTCCAGATGTTCTTGTCACACCATTGTGGTGCCTGACTCTACTTGAATGCTGGTTGGTGTTTGAAATCCAGATCCATTTCCCAGGCTGTACATTCCTCACCAACCAGATTACAGTTTCCCCAAATGATCAAACTATGAATGATTCCCAATCTCCATCCATATGAAAGCTTGGAGTCTTTGGATTTATGGTGCAGTTTTGTGGTCCTAATGGCAAATCCTCAGCTGAAACAAAATCTTCCGTTGAAATCAGGAAAGTCACACTGGTTTAGAACAAAATTGGAATAAATTTTCTTAGCAGAAGCAGTTAATGGAAGACAGAAATATCCTGCAGGATGCTGTATTCCAGTGGATCACTGATTTTAGGAAGCAGCAGAAACTCTCAATTGCAAATCTCCCCTGATATATCCTGCATCTCCATTTCTTGTATCAGCAAGTGGCAGCTGCATGACAAGGGCAATTAAAGTTCTGAAATCAGGAGATTTGGTTTAGATTTACTATGGCAAAAATGGGATCAGAATCTGGGTTCCTCTTTTTATACCTTAGACACATGTCAGTGTTTGTTAGATCTCTGCCTAGATGGAGACTGGCCAGGAAGAGCCACGTTTAAGAAAGAGATAAAACCAATTCTACCAGTAAGTAGAAGAAAAAGAAACTCCTCTACTTGCTGATCCATACAAAAAAGCCCATTTTTCTTTCACAGAAAAACCCAAGGAAGTGATTTTTCATTCTGGATGAAACTGCAGAAACGACATGAAAAGTGCTTTTCCCAAGGATTTTTCTCCAAGGCAGATGCACCTCGCATCCCAATGACAACAGAGGGCTGCTGTGCTGTGCAGTCCCCATGCTCCACAGGAGGATGGAGTGCATCACTCCTGAATTACAAGTGAACAAGCCATGTCCTCCTGCTACATCCAGATCAGGGTGATCATTCTGCCCATCGCTCTCAGCAATGGTGCTGCTGCCCATTGTCAGGATATGTCAGCACTTGCCATGCAAAATTCACTGGCAATAGCAGGTTTTGACTGTTCTATTATCATTAATTTCACTATCAGGCTGAGAGACTCAGAGAGAGAGTTAAAGGAGTCCTTTCCGTGTGAAAGAAGCAGTAAATCTCTGAAGTTGTCTGTTTTGGTGTATCTTGTGTGCAAACCTGGACATTCTGTTTCTGGTGGCATCAATTTATTGTATCAAGAGCTGTGGTGTCACTATAAGAAGCTCCAGATATTTCTGTGCCTGCATGTGGAAAGTCAAAGCAAAGAGGGGATTCTAGCTTTGATATTTTTTGTTACATATTTTTGTTGGAAGTGGTGATCTGAGGCAAGCATGAATTTTAAGAGGAAAAGTAAAGTTACAGAGACCAGTGCTCCAGAGATTTCTATCTCTCAGCATTGAGTAATACACTTCCACAAGCCAGCACATTGCCTTCTAGGAGAGAGGAACAAACAGGACTGTAAGGATTCGTTTTTGTCCCAGAGAGCAGTGTTTGCTGCTTTATGGACAGGCTTGTAAGCCTGCACAACAGTCTTTATTCCTCACTTGGCTAGTCCAAAGTATCAATGCCTTCTTTGCTGTAGCTTGGTGCTTTGTGCCATGAAAGATTGCCACTGCTGGGGTGAGAATCAGGCAGCAGGCTGGAGGAGACACAGCTCTGAGGAGGATAACCACAAGGAGATATTTGGTCTTTTCAGCAACCAGACAAAAGCCCTTTGTGTTTGTGCTTTCAGATCGTGACCCCATGTCTTGTGATTTGATAAATCAATATCTCCAGAAACAATCTGGCCAGACCTGGATTTGAAATGTCCCCAAACAGTAAACTTCTTCAGAGCTGTGCTGCATAACAGGGGTGAGTGGAGAGGTCATTTTTCTATATCTCTATGATCAAGATGTGCCCTGTAGCCCTGAGGAAGGTCTTAGCACAAATAAACCCTCTAATACTCAGCTGAGAACTAAAAAGCTGCAGTGAAACTTGCCTGGTTTTAAAAGAAGTAGAATCAGGATAGCATTAAGTGCTTCCTAAAACTTTTGCTTCCCTTGAGCTTTTTTGACAACTCAGATTCATTCTTTGATGTGCTACCAGCAGAAATACTTATATACAGTATGAATTTGAAGAAACAGCAATTTTGTTCTCATGAAAGAAGCACCAACAAGAAGGCTTGGACCTTTGCAGCAGCCAGTGCAAGATGTACAAGAGTGTTAACAGCATAAGAGTGACCACACCAATTGGGATAAAAACTCTATTAATCCCAGCAGTGCATCCTGATGCTGCTTACTGAGCCTCAGTGCTCAGGTCCTGCAAATCCCTGAAGTGGAGGCACTGGCTCTGAAAATCCTGGATGAAGCCTGTACTGAGAGCACTGAGTCTGAGGGGCTCAGCCAGTTGTGTTTGCCAGCTCTTCCCTGCCACATGGACAGCAGCCACCTGCAGCCATTGACCACTCAACTAATGCTTAACTAGAAGGGCAGTCAAATCTGAAACAAATCACACAGTCTAAGATTAGTTTGTTTTTCTTGTACATTTTACTAACTTGAAGGTGAAACTCTCAGGTTTCCCAGCTATCCCAGGTCCCACTGTGGTCCTTTAATTTTCCACCTGCTACATCCTTCTGATCCCAAGAGAGCTTTAAGGGAAAGGTTAAATGGTGCTGTTGGTATTTTGGCTATTTCATTGCTGGGCTCCCTTAGGAGGAGTGGATGCCCTGGTCAGTGGCTGGTGTTCACTGTTCCCATTTGTCCCAGCACCTCTTCTGTGATTATTCAGTCTCAGACAGACCTACAGGCTATACAAGGCTCTTCACAAGTTCTTCTACAGCATATTCTTGTACAAAGAATTTATTAGCTGCCTGGAAGTGACCTTGTCTTCCCTGAGTGACCCTTGTCCACTGGGATCATCAGCTGGCCCTATGGGCTCTCTAGGCAGGCATTTTGCTCCTGGTGTATTGGAAGAAGAAATTACTATTTGTTTTAATCTTTTAGTCAATTGCTTCTCCAATAGTTTTTTTCATGAGCCTGATTTTATTTTGTGTTTACAAAAAAGAATTTATGATACTTCACTGGTATTTTTATTACTATTATTTGTTTTGGGTACAGTTTCAGTCTGTGGAATGATGCCTTCTTAATTCTAATAACTACTTTTTCTTTGCTGTGTCATCATGCTGCTTTCCTTTAATCCTTTCTCAAGATTTTCTTAATGGGTGGTATTCACTGTGCTTCCAGTTTCACATCCTTCAGTAGTCTTCATATTGCCTAAGAGGTTTTAATTCCCTCAGCTGATTGTTTTAACTTTATAACAAGCGTCCTCATTTTTACCAAAGTTGTCTATTGGAGTTTAGCTCTACTGCACTGGACTTTTGTTGTGGTGGTGGGGATATTGAATCTCAGTTCATTTTAGTCTCTGTTAAAAGTGGGGCTTCCACTGTGCAGGTCTGAATCAGACCCAGTGCATTGCTCAGTTTGAAGGCAAGAGTTGCTTTTCATCTCACCATCTGCTCCAATGAACTGTTGCAGATAACTGAAATCCCTGAATATATTAAAAAGATAATTCCTATTTCACTGAGGTCGTTGCAATAACCACTTTAGAGGATCCACTCAGGGAATTTGCCAGCATATGAAGATGAAACCTGTGCTCCTGAAATTATCCATTCACAGCCAACCTTCACCTGTAGGGTGGAGAATGAATTGAAGAATGTGAGCTACCCTTGAAATCTGGACCATAATTTCCCCTTGCACGATTTCTGCTCATCAACAGCCACTGCTTGGTCTTTGCTGGGAGTGAGAATGCTGCTCCCTAATTCACTAATTCATCCTTTCCAGAGAGCCTGGACCTGCAGGTGGCTGCAAGGCAGGAGAGGAGGAGACTTTAACAGAGGCACGGAAGGAAAATCCCCTCCAAGTGCAAGCCAAGCCCAGTCTTTGGGGTGTGTTTGTACCATATGGCACCAAACAGCTCTGGAAAACAAACCTGACAGAGCAGGCTCTGCACACACAACCTAATGTTGCATCTTGCTGTTATTTCACACCTCTTAGGTACAGCTCTGGGAGGTCTTCAGCATATGCCAGCATAACCCAGATATGTACTCCACTTTAGAGTGAAGAACTAACTGACAACAAATATACCTCATTCTGCCCTGAGATAATGTGATACATTTCTTAGAAGAAGTCTTTTCCCTACTTTGCATGCATTGCATTCTCTATTGTGTATGCATTTATGTCTGTAATGAATTTAAAGGTGTTTTTTCGAGGATTATGGAACAGGGCTGAATCAGTTTTCACAGGAGAGAAATCCATGTTTCTAAATCAGGAATGCAGGGATTCACCACCACAGGTGGTGGCTTTTACTCTGTGCTATTAAACCCTGCTACAAAAGTGGATCCAAATACAGCTGAGGTGAAAGTAGACAGATGCTTACTCAACTTCTGGCTTTTTTGTTCTTGCACTCTCAAGTATATCCTCAGACAAGATGAAAACTTATCAGGGACTAAAGACATGGTGATGCCATGCTGGCAAAATCCAGACCAAGAGGAAGGTATGCAGATGAAAGATGATAACTGAGGACACACATTACTCTTCTCCTGAAAATTATTACTTTTTGTTGGAAAACAAAGGAGGAAAATCCCCACTCCAAGCACAACACTAACAATGATGTATCACAAGTGTTTACATCTCCCTAAGACTGAGTAAAGACAATTCCCATCACTGAGTTGCACTCCTGGTAGTTTTGGACAGAGTTTGGCAATGGTGTCACACTATTGGCAAGAACTCAGATGAACAGAAACCCATGAAGATACCTAAGGACACATTACAATTTCTGAATGTGTTTGTCTGGTATATTGTGCATTCTTAATTATTTATCCTGCTGTCCAACTCTCAGCACTGACTGACAGCTTTTTCTATAGGCTTGGCCTCTTAATGGAGCATAAAGGAGTGCAGGGATCTCTGAAACACAAGTAAAACACAGATTGGAATTTCCACTGTATTTCCCTGGGCTGTCAAATGACAAATATTTAATTGGCTGTAGATTAGTAAAGCACATATCCCACCTGCCAACATCTTTATTTGTAAAGCAATCCTTGAGAAGTTTGGACACTGCAATGCAACTCTTGCTAAGAGCAGGTAGGACTGAGAAAACATTTTATAGCAGCATTTTTTGCAGGCTCTTGTAATTTCGTTAGGATTTGATTGTTTCTACTAGACAATTTTATAGGGCTTTTTTTTTTTTTAAAGTTGCTACAGGTTGTTAGAGAAGATGGCACTGCTCCAGCAGGTGTTACAGCAAGTGCTCTTATGAACTCTGGATGCCATGGACACCATTGGGAGCTTTTCCCTTTTGTGGTGAACTACAAAGCTGAAATGGGAAAAAACAATTTTGCTCCCTTTATTGCTTCTTTATGATGCATAAGGGCAATTTCAGTGTCTATTCTGCAACTGGCCTTTCAACACAAATATCTGGATTTGCTCAGGAGCTCTGGGGAGAACAGGTTCAACAGGACAGAAATATAACAACAGACAAAGCAGAACTTGTGTTTTGTTCCTTATTCAGTGCCTGAACTGCTGTGCAATTCCAAAAGCTACTTTACTTTTCTGTGTTGGGGTCTACATCTTTGCCAAGATTGATTTCACCCAGCTTTAGGTGTCACCCTTCTAATTAAAGGAAAAGAAATATGTATATTTAGGGAGTGGCTCATCTGACCCATCTTAGATGTCATCTTTAGCTTGAGAAGAATCACACCATTGCTCAAGACACACTTCACCTTGTCACATGTAAGAGCCATAATAGGTCACATGAATCACTTAAACTTGGAAGAAAAATCACTGACAGGAGAACTTGGTGCCTCCTTATCCTTATTTGCACATAAACACTTCAACTACACAATAGAGAGAGTCACCAAGGCCACAGGGGCCTTCATCTGTTTCCTGTGATCACATAGTGAGCAGCACTATCTGATTCTGAGGGCACAGTTCTGCTTTATTTATGAGCCTAGTGATTTTAAGGCAGAAAAACATCAGAGCTTCTGAAGAAATCCTCCAGCTTTTCATCCTAGAGTAAGATGCTGCTTGTAGGCAAAGAAAAATCAGCTTGGGAGATGGGGTATGACAGTACCTTCTGACTATATTTAAGCATAACAAAAGAAGTTCTGGGTGTCATGTGGATGAAACTGGTTGACAGCACAAGCCATGGTGAACTTAAGCCCTTACTTGAGAAGAGATAGTGAAAACATTGTAAAAATAAATGATAGGTCTCACATACCACTTTTGTTTCAGTCTATTTTGATTTCCACCAGAAAGCCCCAAGGCTAAAAATAAGCAAACTTACTTATTCTTGGGAGATAACAGGAAAAAAACCCAACCCCATTGTGATTAAAGCTCTTGAAGGGACATGGTGACAGGCATGTGAAGAGATTGACCTAACACTTGATCAAACACTTCTAAGACATTAGAAAACCTATTCCTTCTGAACACTGATGCTGATATGCCCTTGGGACACATAGCAGGCACCAGACTCGAATATAAATGTGTGCTGGAAAGGTTGTTCACTGAGCAGGGGAAACCTGTGCACTGTGAGTGCCTCCCATGCAGATCAGAGCAGCTGCTGGGGGCAATGTGCTGCAGATAACATTAATACATCCCCACACCACACTGTTATATAGATCTGTATCTCCACTAGTATTTTATATTCCTGCACTTACACAGAGAAGGGGAAGAAGTGTTGGAGGGTTGGGTGTCATCTTTGTCAAATACCAAAGGTTTGACCAGCTTCCAGCAGCTGGTTATGCTCCCAGTGGGTATCCTTTAAGGGTAATTGATTCCACCCACAGATACATCATGTCTGAATATGAAGAAAGCCTTGAACATTGTTTAAATTATACAGGTAGAGTAAGATCAGTCTGAGCACTTGAGCTCTTCCTCCCAGAGAGAGGAACCATTTTATCTTACTTTGTTTCCTTTTTCAGTCAATTAACAGAAAGGAGCAATTTAGAAGATGATGTATGCAATTGCTTAGCCATCAGCTTTAGGGTGAGATAAATCATAATACAGATTCTCTTGACTGGGCATGAAGACAAAGATTGAGTCATGTTTAAGTGAATGTGAGCCAGACCTTACTGAATAATTTCTGACCCAACTCTTGTTTTCTTCCTGCTCTGGATGCATTTCTTCTCACCATCTCAAGGGCAGTAGTTAATGGAGTACAGGGCAGTGTCAGACTAGGAAAACAAACCCAGAAGTACTAAGGCATCACCTTCTAATAAAAAATTGGCAGGCAAGTCAATTGGCAGGACTGTGTGAAAGATACCCATAATACTGCATTTTGGAGGCTGCACTGGAGCATAGCTGCCTTGGAAAAATAAAATATATGTACTTCAGATTTTAGATTTGGGTTGAAAAGTCAACATATGTATCTGTCTGGAACTAGTGGCTTCAGTTTGCTATGTTCACCTCTGGAAAATTGTTGCTCATCCAACTGTGAATATGACAGAGAGCCAGACTCCCCGAGGGGAAGCTTGGGAACAGGCATTTTTGGTGGATAAAGTATATCACTGGCACACCCCCCGAGCAAAGGCGTGCTGGGGGGCCTGCTCCTGAGTGATGGCAAGTAAATCAGAAATAATATCCTAGGCCAAGAGACTGCAGCTCTGGAGGTTGTTGTGATATAGTTAAATGGACAGAAGGTGAAAGTGAATGGCCTTCAGATGCAAGGACTTTTAGGGAGGCATCTGGGATAAATGAGGTAATTCCTGAAATGGAGAGCCAGCAGTCCAAAGGTCCGTAGGGATACAAATGGCAGGCAACACTAACACCCCCACTGGAAATGGGATCAATGTGGTTGGAGGGGGATTAGGCTAGATTTTGTGACTGTTTCATGCTTTTGTGGCTGTTTCCTCAGAAAGGTGTCTCTGGGCATGGCAGAAGCTGGAAGTGAACAGCCTGCACCCTGGTGAGACAGCAAACAGATCAGGTGAGGGTGATAGAGCCAAAGACTCACAGCATGAACCCCAGCTGATTGTAGCAGCTGAAAATGGACCTGGGAGTGAGGTGTCACAGATGAGAGGTGCCTGTGCCTGCCCCAGGGAGAACCACTCTTGTGCTGGCATAAAAAGGAGAAGAGCATGACTGGAGGTGACCGAGTGTCAGGCTGACCCAGCTGCCTGGGTGGCCTGCCCCTGGGCAGTGACATTCTTTACTTGGTTCAGTGAGGCCTTTCCTTTTCTTCCTTCTGGTCTATCCCTTCAAAAGGCTAAAGGCTTGTCCCAGCAGGGAAGTCTGGAAAAGACAGAGTACAAACCCAATATCTAGAATTTGGTTTCCCACACTGATGAAATATTAGTTAAATATTACTTGGCCCAGCCCAGCTAGTGTGGCTGTTGGAGAGCCACAGGGGTGATACACTGCCCAGGGACCCACAGGACAAAGTAGAAATTGAATTAACCCTTTTGATATCAATGCCCAGGCCACAGTTCCAGCCAGCACATCCCAGCATGGACATTATGTCCCAGTCCAGTGGAGCCAAGGAATCAAGCCTCTCATCCCTTGCTGACTGCATGTTAGACACCCCATGCTTGTCCAGCCTCCTTCACAGCAGAGGTCCAAGGAAGCACAGCTGATCCCCTGCTTTTGTCACTCTCTGCCATACCTGAACAAACTAGAGGAGAAACAACAAAAATCACCTCTATGAGAGGTGAAGATCCCTGTGCTGGGAAACACCAGGGAAGGGCATGAAAGTGGAGGGGAGAAGGCTGCCCTCATACAGACTCACCAGGTCCACAGAAGCCCTTTGTGCCCACAATGAGTTGTGTTCAGCGAGTAAAACCAGATATCAAATTCATGTGAATCCAATAGGCCAAGCTATAAAATTCTTAAAATGATATTGAGGTGTTACACTGATGTAATAGGCCATTTAGAAAAAAATGGATATAGATTTTCTGTCTTTTACCTGATCCATTTCCTTTCTCACAAAGGAGCAGCTAAGGAGGAAAGTGCTGTGCTCTTGTTTCATAACCATTCCTCTGATGCTTATGGTGATGCTTTAATGGAGATGCTTTGAATCATTTGCTTTATATTGCTGTTACCTGTTATTTTCATATCAACTTTCCATTACAGTTAAGCCAAGCACCCATTTAGTAATTCTTACCCAAGGCCACGAGTAAACCATAGCAACATATTTAGTGTTACTAAAAAGCCTGGGGAACTTTGTGTGGCCATAAACTGTTCAAATATTTCTGTGAACCAAATGAGTTTGCACACGTGGCTGGGATTTGTGCTCAGAGCTGTAGATGTTGTAGTTGTGCAGGGTTCTTGGCATCTGTGCTCCAGGAGTGGGGAATTTCAGCAATTTGTTATAAAACATTGCATTGTGAAAGGCCTGAGCATATTTTAATGCAAAAGATTGAGTGTATGTTGCATATCCTGTTCTGGCACCTTGTCTGCAGGGATGTGGGCTCACAGCAACCACAAGAAGAGGCAAATTCCTTGAAGAAGCAGTAAAACTCCTGGATTTGACTCTGGGGATACTTAACACCAGTGTCAGAGCAGAGGAGAGATGGGAATGTTTCCAGAGTTAATTTTAATTTCCTATTATTATGACAGTCAGTAAAAAAATTGTGGGCTTACGCAAATATATACATAAAAAGCAAGAACAACAGTTATCTATCATCTTCAAAAACATTTTGCTCAAAGCAACTAACATTTTCTAAACTTTTCTGTGTCTCCACACATGGTCTCCCCCTGCCAACCTAAGGAAAGAGTTTGAAGGCAGCAAAGCATTCTACTTTTGACATTTTCTGAATACATCATTTTTCACTGTGAAGTCATCTGAAACTTTAGAATTTGCTAAACCTTTGAGACATATTATAAAAAACACAAACAACAAGAACAGAAGCAAAGCAACACATACTTCACTGAAACCTTTAAATAAAATTGTTTTTCCCATTTTGTCTTACAGATCCATTGAGTTGATTTGTTCTCCTCTGGCTGCTGTGTAATGCATGGGGTTTGGGACTTGGGAGAAGAAAGGGTTCTATTGGAGATATTTAATCCAGTCCTTCACTTTTCAGCTTCAGGTAGTGATGCCTTTAATTATTTAATTCTGCAGACATGCCATTGTGGGTATATGTGTAACAAATTGGTACTCACCTGCTCTCACAACCCAGGGGTGTCAGGAGTGGGAGCCTGAACAATAATGGGAAGCTGTATTATATTATTTTGCCCAGCATATTGTACAAAGCAAGGGCACTCTGAGGGCAGAGTCTGTCATCTGGGTGCTGTGGGAGTGAATAGGTTCCATTCCCTGGTTTTTCTGAATGTTCCTCTTCACTTGCACTAAACTGGGTGCTGAATGCAGGCCTCTTCCCAAAGTTAGAAAAGGGTAAGTTGGACACAGTCAAATGCAACTTGAGCAAGGCAAGGAAACTAATGATTTCTAAAGTCTGTGTTTAGTAAATAACAAAGCAAAAATTAAGGGATCAACAAAAAGGTTTGGTTCTAAAGATAAGTAAAAAGATTTAGTTCTAAAATCAAACACTAATGTTCTGCTAATTAATACTTATTCATGCTTAGTATTCATTGAGTATCCTGTAGTTTTCCCACTACCTTAACTGTTAATTCAGTGAGACAAATCTAGTAGGTGACTCATTTGGTAGTAATGTCATTAAAACATCATAAATCATACTGGTCCAGTGTATAAAAGCTTTTTGTTTTCAGTCCTTTTCGAAAACTTTTTCCTGAAGAAATGGGACATGATTTAGTGGAGATGAGGGATGAATCTTTCTGTAATGTTTTTGCTTTAACAAGATTGTGTAAAAAGACAAATAAAAAAATTATTTAAGTCACATTATAGTGCTAACATATAACATACAGCACCTCCCCCCCTCCAAAATGCCAAGAAAAAACAAAACAGGAAAAACACAAAATGAAATTATTCTCAGCATAATTGTTGGTGAAATTCCAGTGCCTGGAGCCACCCTGATTCCTGTATAGTAAGAAAACTGTGCTGGAGTCATGAGAGACAAAATCCTAATTCCCTTAGCTGTGCCCAGTGAGGATCAGGATGTACTTGCTCCCTAACCACTCCTAAAAAGGATTTATCAGTCTGATCCTTCAGATACTCCTGAATGGCACAGCCTGGATTTCAGTGTGCCCCAACACTGGCATTTCCACCAAATTTCCCCCTGAACTGGGAAATGTGCCTTTCTCCTGAGCAGGCTGCAGATTGTTCTGTACCTCAAACTGAGCAGCAGTTTATGGCACTTTGGGAAAAGCTCTTTCCCTGGAAGAGTTTGGTACCGGTGGCAGCTTTGGATTCCCCTGGGATATCCTTGTTCCTGTGGCCTGTGATGGAGAGGGTGCTTGGATGGATGCTGCTCCCTCTGATGAGTGTTCCCCTTGCTGGAACTCCTAAGGAGTTAAAAGGATTGTAAAAGAACAGAGGGGGAAAATTTGCACTCAAAAATTTTAAAGGAACCAGCCAAAGTAGTTTTGAATTCCTTAAAACTGATGGTTAGCAAGGCCATGAAACTGTAGGAAAGTAAATACTGGTGTTTTTAAAGGATAAATAATATGAGTAGGGTAATTACAGCTCTTTCAGTATGACATTGATTCCAGAGAAGATAACAGTCAATCTGGGATTTGACAGATACAGGATTAAAAGACAGTAATGTAATTAATGCTAGTCTACCTAAGATTATTAGCAGTAGATCTTGTCAAACTAAAGTGGATAACTTTACTTGATGGCTTTACATACTGTGCTGATAAGGGAAAGAATATCCCTTTGATGTACTTAGGCTTTGCTGAAAAATTTGCCTTAGTCCCTCATAGAAAAGCAGAAAATCAACATGGATGCATTGAATTGATTAAAAGCTGCTAATGGGAAGAACTCAAAACATTCCTGTAAATTGGAGATCATTACTGGACAGGTCATCTGCTAGTAAAGACTGGTGTTTAATAGTTCTGTCAATGCTTTCAATAAAATCCTATCTGAAAAAGCAAGGTGATGACAGACAATAATATTGGGGCAGCAATAAATAATGAGAGGAGATGTGATGGAGATGGAATGATCTGCATTGATTGGCAAACTGAGCTTGACCAAGCAATGGGCCTTTTGCAACAGCAAATACAAAGTCATAAACTGAACAAAGAATAAAACAATAGGTGCTGGACAGAGGCTGCTGCTCGAGAAACTGATTCCCTGGAAGGTCTGGCTAAGGTGGATAAAATTGACTCATTGCAGTCTCCTTGTTTGGGGGTCCTACCACTGGAGTAGAGGAGTTTCTTAAATTATCAAATAGGGGATAATCCAATCTGTTTTGTGAGGTTTGAACATTCTAAATTCAGTTGGTTGTTGTTGTAGGAGGTTTTTGTTTTATCATATGTCTATACATAACCAAAGTCCTCATTTAGCAAGTTACCCAGGACCATTTCTTCCTTTAAGCATATGCTTAAATAGTTTGCTGAGCTGGGGACCTTCGCCACAAGATACTCTTCCATTATCTTGTGGTTGTTTTTTTTCCCTTGATTTCATAAACTCATTTGGATGCAGTGGTTTTCTGTGGTTTAATTTACTTTCTCTGTGTTATTATTGTCTCCAAACTGTGTATATTTACAAAAGGAATTAAATGAGTACTATTTATTTTACAGCCTGTAATGGCCCTTTTGGAGGGAAGCCATTATGTAGATACTTAGAGCATACATCTTTTCGCATTAGAGAGCTCTCATGACATAAATACAAGAAAACAAATATCAGGCTCAGTCCTGGGAACAGTTTATCGCAAAACAGGCTTTATTTCCAAGAACAGCTCTGTAAAAAAGCTGAACTATTCATTCAGCTGGGAGCGTCTCCTGAGTTTTCCCCATTAAAGCAGGAGTTTGGTTATAGATGTCTGGGTAAAATTGTCATTAAAAAATGAATGTGCTCGTGTGTGAGTAATTGGATGCGCAGAAATCGCAACCAGTTTCAGTAGGACTGTTCCTGTTGCTCCCAGTTCCAGCTCAGTTAAATGAAGGAGAATTAAAAACCCTTTTGTGTTGCATAGTCAGTGCAGAAATCTCGAGCAGAAGCTGAATCTGGACTGAGGTAATGAATGTTGCATTAGAAAGGTGAAAGGGTATTTCTGGTAATGGAGAGGAGAGGAGAGAGGAGAGGAGAGGAGAGGAGAGGAGAGGAGAGGAGAGGAGAGGAGAGAGAGAGGAGAGAGAGAAGGGAACCACAGGAAACAATTCAACAGAGGGAGAGAAATGTATGAACTTGCTGGTAGTGGGTGATTTCTCCACTGCCTTGTGTCAGGAACAGTGCTGACTACTCTTTCAAGTTTTGTTTGGGGGTGGTATTATCCCTCTTTGTCCAAACACATCTGCTTTAGCCTGGGTGAAATTGTTATTCAAAAAGTGACTGTAGTAGAGAAGTTTTGTGGAGTGAGTATTGTATCTTCTGCCTGTAGTCAGTTTTAAAAATATATGGTGTGTGCTTAAATGCAGTTGGTCTATCACTGCTGAAGACAAAGGATCTTGCATTAAACATAAAAATTGTCTGGGTGTGTTGACCTTAACAGGGCAACAATGATTTATCCCAGCTAAGAATCTGTCTCTGCATGTTTATTTATTTCCTTTGTTTTCCTTCTCTTCCTCACTGCTCCTATACTTTGCTTCTCTCATCCCTCTCTACTCCTTCTGCACACAGAAAATTATATACATCTAGAGCTGATTCTCATTCACTTTCTTAAAATTTTGCTATGAAGTTTAAGGCTGATTTCTGAACAGAAACAGAAGTGTTTCAGTTTTTAAGCTCAAGAAATTTTTTCTCTCTTCATGCTAATCAAATCCAGCAATTTGTATGGGATAAAGGCAGGCTGTAACTAGCCAAGCTCAAAGATTATTTCTTGACAATGTATTAGTGCCAAAATCTCTCTTGTTTTATTCTGATCATTGCTGTTGTATGGACACAGGAAAATGGTTTTATTCTTTTTTATGTCCTGGAAAACCAACTCAATTTTCTTTGAAAGCATCTCTTTCCAGAGTGTATCCCTCTGATGCAAAGCCTGGTATGTTGACATTATGCCTAACTCACAGTTTGGAATGAAATTTGAATAAATGACTTCAGAATTTAGATTAAACATATTTGTCACCTATTGAATTGATACTTCTTGGAGAGCAAATTTTTAAAAAAATTTTCATTTTTTTTCCTTTTCCAATTCCAACTGAAAAAACAGAGAATGAATCAATGGATAAAATGTCATGTTAGCCATTGTAAATTCTTCTTTGCAGTCATGGTGTAGGGAAGCTGTAGCCTTTTGTGTTTTGAGCTAAAGACTGAAGTCTACAACTAAAAGATTGTGGGTCAGATCTGTGCTTTTGCTCTTCCTCTGAAAAAAACCTGCCTGCATAAATACAAAGTAATAATGTTTGCAAAACTGCAGTTTGTACCTGTTTCTCATTAATTCAGAGATCCAAGGCCATGAGCAGCAGAGAGAGAGGAGTGGAACAAGGATCAAGGGCAGTGAAGTAAAAGGGGACAGGAGACCTGAGGGGTCTGGAATAAGAGGGATCTAGTGATGGGGTAACTGAGATAACACTTTGTGAGGGACAGGGAAGGGCAGAACCATGACCATTGCAGTGCCCTGGCCACCTCACAGCCCATCTCACAAGGAATCAATAATCTCAGCAAACAATTGCCAGATCTAGTAGAGAAGTGGGCTCCTTAACTGCATTTGATGCTGATTCCATGTGGATTCATAACTGTTGATTTGAGTCATGCCAACCTCTGTCATCTGACCAGGTTCATTCACAGGCAAAGGTTTCAGGGGAGATTTTACCTGAGGTCCAAATACTTTGTCCTTAGCAAGCAGAAAGGTAAAAAGGTAGCCAGGAGACAGATGATTTCAGAAAGCACAGATATGGGAAATTGTTGACTGAATCTGAAAGAGAAGAAACAATGTCATAGCAGGAAACATTAGAAAAAGAGTAAGTGAAAGGGAAGAGCCTTTCTGTCACAGTGACAGAAGGCCAGAAGTGAGAGAGAAGCAATAATATTTTAATCACTGCTCTCTACTCCAAGGCTAGCAAATATTTGCTGATCATTGACAGACCTGTAAAGCTTCCACATGTTATGTGGACCCAGATTAGTCCTAAATATTTCTTTTAATGGTGCCATTCATTCAAGAGTTCTCTGCTTCGTGCCCTTCCAGCAAGGAGATTCAAACTTTGCAAACCCAGGCAAGTTGTAGGCAACTTGTCAACTCAGAGACAGAGAACAGACCAGAAAATCTAAAGTTGTGAGGGTTTTGCCTGTTTTATCTTCACTTAAACCATTGTATAAAATATATGTACTGCCCCATGCCTGTAGACATTTCTGGGCTTCATCTTTCTGCAAACAGCACCGACCCCTCCATTTCATAACAAAGGTTTCTTCCATGGCCAGCCCAGACTGGTGTGGATCTGGGTAATCAGGCAAATAACAAATGTAACAAGTTAACAGTGGAAATGGTGTCTCTGCTGTCTCCTGGATACTATTGTGCATTTCTCGCAAAAACTTAATTCTAGTGGCTGTTGATCATCTGCTTGGGAAAGGATTTCAAGACTCCCACATTTTTCTCCTGCATACCTTTCACTCAGCTTCGAAGTGAAAGAAGGGGTTTTTAGGATGCAGGGATTGGGCTCTGGGCTTAACAGGCAAATACAGGGAATGGCCAAATCTAAAGAGAAGGCTTGGCATGATCTTTGTTAAATTATCACCCTTTTTGTTTTGTTTGTGAAGTCCAAGCTCGGGTTATGGTTGCTCTATCATGCTCTGTAGGTTAAAAGATACCTGGCATTTATAAATTCCTGATGGAAAATCGATAGTTACTGTTTATGTTCAAGGCCATGGGCCTGGGAAGTTGGAACCAACCTGCAGGCAGAAGTGTGCCCTCAGCTGAGGAATGCTGGAAAGCCTTGACAGAAGGGGTGGACTGCCTTTTTTATCAGCTTCTGGAGGAGCATCCAATCCCTGAGCAATAGCAGGAAACCCTTCTGCTGTTTTGTTTTTGTTTTCTTTAATGTATGCACTGAAAATTAGCACAGCCTTCAGAATTTTAGGGAAAACAGTCATTAAGAGGTAACCATCCCACATTTGTAGGATGGGTGGCTGGCAGCATTTGCTCTAATTGACCCATCCAGGAGAGTTATGTTGGTTGTGTGAACATAATCGACCCAGAGCAGATTATTATTTCTGTCACAGTGCTGCTCTGCAGATGTGATAGAAAGTAACTTAGGCAGGGGCTTCAGAGAATCTCATCAGCCTTGAGCAGTACAAACACTTGTATGCTACTGAGATAAACATGAAATACAACATTCATAAATACCAGGCCCTTGGGCTCAGAACACCTAATGAATGTGGAATGTGTTTCTTATATTACAGTAGATGTGAGGGAATGCTACAGACTAACTGAAAACAGAGTACTATTCAGGAAATATTCTTCGTAAAAATGTTTATTTATGTTTATCTTTAATTAATACATTGCAATAGCATCTGTTCACATAAAATTAGGAAAATTATTAATTCAAATACAAGCTATTATGAACAATCATAATTCTCTGACTGGCAGCTTGCTGGAAACATTTGCATTTTATACCTGTATCATGACAAGTCTAGGAAATTGTATCTTACTAGTCCATTAATATTTAGCAAAATGTCAAATAATGTCCTTGTTGGAAGAGATTTTTTAATTTTTGTCATCTATCCTATAGAAACCAAATCCAAAATTAAGTGAGACTTAATGAAAACCATGAAAACACTACCTATAAAAAATAAACTATAAGTGAAATGTACTGAGGAGATTAATTAAATAATGTCTCTTAGTCTTGGACTTGATTAAGTCCTTTTTGAAATCATGGCATGGATATAATTCTGCATTTATGGTGGTGGGGAGAAAATACCTTCAGTGTTCCACTGCTAAAAGATCTTATAGAATCTATGATTGGGCAATAGTTCCTCAAATCCTGATTGTATTCTCTTCCTATCCACCATTAGTACATTGCCAGGAGTTTCTAGTATTTAAATTATAAATTAAAGTGCATCATATGCAAACTGTAAAGTAAGCTGGTATATAAATAATTTACACTACAATGTATACCACTGCAGAAAGAGGTTTAGATTCATTTCTGAAAAGAAAATGATTGAAAAAAATGACATCCCCTTATCCACAGAGTTGTGGTAGTATGTTTATTTCAAGGAGGTTGCCTGATTTTGGTGACAAATACACTTTTTTACTGTTGTAGCCAGGACAATTGCACAGCAAGAGGCAACAAACTGTGCATTTGATTTTTTGTGTGTGTTAGCATCAAAGTCTCTTTCTTTACTCCAAGAATTTGTTCCTGTGCAAAGACATTGAAACCAACAGCTTTAAAAAAGAAATGTTCCTAGCATCAGTTAAGGCTAAAAAACTTCTGTAATGTCTATGAAATTAGCTTAACATTTCCAGCTTTTGCCTCAGACCTTGCACACGCCAAATACAAGGTGGAATTTTATGGAAGATCATGTCTTTGTGGAGGTGGCATGGACACACCTGAAATTTTGCCGCTGGCAAAACCTTTAGTCACCAAATTTTGATGTGGAATGTGAACTATGACAATGTCCAAGGAGGAAAGGGTGAGAAAATGCAGCATGGAAAGACCAGCAGATACTCTGAGATGTTGGTCTTGGGGACTTCAAAACCTCCAACATTATTTTTGAAATGGTTCAATTTCTCTTGGATATTTTTTTATTTGATTCTCCCATCAGACTGATATTTAAATTTATCTGGACTCCAGAATATTGTACTCACTCCTGGGAGGATTGTTTTACTTCTCAGTGGAGTTTGAGACTCCTGCAGGAGGATCTTTTGAGGTGTGAAGACTTCATTTAAGTCTGTGGAATTCTTTGTGACTTCAGCTACACGCTTGGCTGTATTTTGCTTTTCCTTTGTCTCCTTCAGGAGAGTGTGTTTAACTGGAGTAGTCCCATGTGAAAATGACTCAGTTCCTGAGTCCATTTCATTTGGAAACCACTGAGAAGCATTAAGTCACAGAATCTCACACTGGCATTAATGCAAACCCACTTTTTTAGAGCAGGAGTTGGTATTACCAGGCGCCGACTGATGCCTTGTAAGAGCCACTGACAAGTGGAGACAATTCAGCACATTAAGTGTAGAGAGCAAGAAACAGGGTTGACTTGTTTTTATTTAGCATAAAAAATTATCACTTTTGTTTCTCAAATATTGACTTATTCCTCTTGTTGCTGCTTAATTTGAACAGATTAAGGCAAATTTGTCTCGGGTGCCATCTTGACTTGAATTAAGATAAAAGCCACTTTTAATCAAAGTGCTCTGTAGCTTCCCAGCCATTCCTTATCTCTTATTGAGCACATAATCCACGCTGTCATCTTGATTTTGTAACAATTGTCCAGATCAGTTGTCACTCTCCTCCCTGACCAGCAGATACTTGATCAGAATATATTTAGAACAGCCAGACTCTTTCAAAAGAAGAAAGCAAAGCTTTAGAAATTTTTCTTAATGCTTAAACTGGTCCCTAGAGGTTTTTTTTACATGTGAACAGCATTCTGTTTTTTTTAGACAAAATTCTAATTTTCTACTATGTTTTCTGTTTTTATGTGAGTTCAGTGTCTTGGCTGATAAAGTTACAGAATTCTGGAAATATTGCTTCTGGAGAGTTGAGAATATTCACAGTCCATCCTTCAGAGGACCTAAGAGAAGACCCATTTTTGCAGAGAAAGAATCAATCCAGCCAACAGCTATAAACCAAACCAAACCAAACCAAACCAAACCAAATCAAATCAAACCAAACAGAAACAAAACACAAAAAACACTAAACCCACAAAAAAAGAAAAAAAAAGGAAAAAAAAAAGCCAGTATAGCAGCCTTGAGCTATTAGATGTTCAAACTTGGTTATTAATAAACTGAACATTTCTGATTTTGATGTACAATATTTAAACTCTGTGATCCCTAGCATGTTACTTTAGGAGCCTGTTTTGTTCTTGACAGGATTGCAGTGCATTTGCAACAGACTCTGAAGAATGAGAGGGCTTCATTTAGATAGAGAACTACCAAGAGTTTGGGCTGGAGATGTACAGAAAAATGTGCACAGTCTGATTTTCAGTCTGGGGTCCCCTGGAGGGAAGATGAGGGTAGGAGGCTAAGAGGGAATCTGCTTACTTCTTAGGGAACCTGAAGGAGAAATAAGGGAAAAAACCTCTTAGACTAACTTACTATCCAGGGGTTCCTGCCTCTGGAAATGTCTGAAGGTCTGCCAAGCAGAGGGAAAAAAAAAAAAGAAAGCTGAAAGCTATTAAAATACACCAACACTAGAACAGCACAGTGTTTCCAGACCTTGCTATGAACTTGCTTTCTTCGAAGGGATGCTGAGTGAACAATGTGCAACAAATAATTTGTTTGACCTGTTTGGTTGTTTTCCTTCTTCTTTTATTCCATCTGTACATTAATCACAGTTTTCAAACTGTGCCTCTGGGTGTGTTTATCAATGAGGGCCCTAGTGCACACCTACCACAGAAGGGTCCTCTGGATGTGGCTGGGTGAATCCCACTGAGCCTGACTGAGCAGCCCCAGTGCTGCAGGCTCTTGGAAAGTGGAATGAACTTCAGTGTGGAAGAGGCCAGGTGGGATTTGCTTCACAGCCTCACTCCAGGTCTGAAAGGCTTTTGAGGATGTTGTGCTGGGCTCTGGGAGTGTAGATCCAGCTTGTAGAGAATGAAGGCTCTATGCAAATATTTAGAGCAGCTCTATTTGCTAGGCTTTGTTCATTCACTCTGTAAAGTCCTTTTGAAGGATTAAAGGTGTTGCTAGAATGTGTGATGAATTCATAATAAATGTACCTGATTTTAAGTACTTTTAATACTCTGCACATGAACCTCTTTATATAACACACTTTTATAAAAAAACCAAAACCAAAACAAAGACTCATGCTTTGCTGACAGGCACATGCATAAAGACTGTATATTATTATTAAGTCATGTAGAAAGTGTCCCAAGGCTTTCTTCTGTATCTCATATCAATAGGAGTCCTGGGCTACTCATCATGGGGTAACAATTATGGCCCACATATTGTTTTCTTCACTTATTGACAGCTTGAGCAGAAGCTTATTTGAATAAGCAGAGCTCTTCTTGGTGGGAAACCTATGGCAGAGGTTTACATTCTAGATCCTAAGGGTGGTTTAAGCAAGATAGTCCCAGAGGTCTTGGTTCTGGGGGAATTCATCACTCAGTTAGATGTCCTCCCCTGTGCACATGGAGTGGTGACACAGAATCACAGAATCACAGAACTGTTTGGGCTTGAAGGCACCTCTGGAGATCACCCAGCCCAACCCCCTAGCCAAGGTAGGGTCATCTGGAGCAGGTGACACAGGAATGCATCCAGGTAGATTTGGAATGTCTCCAGAGAGACTCCATGACCTCCCTGGGGCAGCTCTTCCAGTGCTCTGCCACCCTCGACAGGAAGTTCTTCACATTGAGATGGAATCTGTTGTGTTTTACTTTGTGGCCATTACTCCTCAACCTGTTGCTGGGCACCACTGAAAGGGGTCTGGCACCATCCTCTGACACCACCTTTGAGATATTTATTTGCATTAATGAGATCCCCTCTCAGTCTTCTCTTCTCTAGACTAACCAGGCCCAGCTCCCACAGTGTTTCCTCAGAACAGAGATGCTCCAGAGCCTTCATCACCTTTGTGACCCTCTGCTGGGCCATCTCCAGTCTCTCTGTACTGAGAGCCCAGAACTGGACACAGCACTGCAGACATGGCCTGGCCAGGGCAGAGTACAGGGGCAGCATCATCTCCCTTGACCTGCTGACCACACTCTTCCTGAAGCACCCCAGGACACCACTGGCCCTCCTGGGGCCCTGGCCAGGGCACTGCTGGCTCACGGGGAACTGGTCACTCACCAAGACTCCCAGGTCCTTCTCAGCAGAGCTGCTTTCCAGCACGTAGGAACATACAGTCTCTATACTGTTAATTACCTTTCAAAGGCTTCCTTTTGGAATAAATCCCTGAACAATAAATGTGCAATTTTCCACTTACAAGCAGTTTTATGCAAAAGAGACTTCTATAGGATCAGTCCTCAAAAAACTACACCAGAAATTTCAGAGGTCCTTTCTAAGTGTTTTAATAAACCTTGGGTCTGACTAAGCTGGCTACATCATGACAAAAATCTCTCTGAGAATATGTTTTATTGTAACCATAGACAAATCAAGGGCTGTAATTTTAAAAAGCATGCAGGTTCACACTATTTTTGGGCCTGGTTTTATTCCTGCAGTTGGATAGAGGCCTGTGTGCTTCTTGGCTCTTGTCAATTGGCTATTGACAATTACCAGGCAGAGATTGCACCCATCTGATGGACTGATTTATTAACAGAAATGACAGAGGTCTGGATTTGAGCTTAAAAGTCTCAAGTTTAACTTCTCTTGACAATCACTCAACTTTGATCTTAAACAATTTGAAGCAATTTGCCCACAATTCCTCACTTTAAGTAAGCCAGTTCTAGTCAATGTCTGTCTCTTTGAGGGAAAATGTTGCAGTTTGTGAAGGAAGTCCTGCTACTGTTTTCACTGGGGAAAAGAAAAAGTCCTGCATAACAAACCATGATTTATCTGGGAGAGATATGATGAAGATGCTATTTTTAATGATAGCTCAGCTAAAATAAAATGTGCAATGACTCTAGGAGGTTATCATTTGAGAATCAGAATCTCACAAAGACAGAAAAAGGGCAGCATGAAAAATTGATCATAGGAATGCCTAATCTCCACAGAAGGCATTTTCAAAGGGGAACACCTTTCATGCTTTCAAAGGGAGCCTTACCACTTGAAAAGCCATTTATCAGAGACAGGAAACAAGACCCCTGTGAGACTTGCAGTCCAGAACTGGAAATGCAGTAACAAGTTCCACGTTTTGTTGCAAACGTGCAGTTTTGGCTACAGTCACTGTAAGCTCTGGTTAAATTTGTACTGTGAGTGAACCTGGATGTGTTTTCATGTGCCACTGAAGACTAGGCAGTGACAGTAAGAGAATATTTTTCCTTTCTGGATCTTGAAACCTCCTCCCCAATACACAAATCTTCAGAGGAGTCCTGGTCTTAGCCCTGATGTTTGAAAGGGTCTTTGAGAAGGTATCAGAAGTACTGCCCTTTCTCTTTCGTGGAATGCTACGAAGTACCAAAGTGGCTTAATTTTTGTATGAAAACCATGCCCACTGAAATCCTTAGAAGCAGAAAGAACTTAAGAACATCAAAAAAGAAGGCCTACATGTTATTCACATAGTACAAGGCTACTTTAAGTTTGATGCAATAAAAAAGTTAAGATAAAACATGGACCATACCTCAGATTTCATCCCAGAGCAAAAGACACACAAGTCTGTGTGTCTCAAGTATTCTTCTGTTCTACCAGCCCAAGTTGTCCAAGTCTTTTGGTTCAAGCTTGAAATTTGAATTTTTAAAACCCACTTAGATTTTCCACTCTGAGCACACTAGTAGTTGTGCCAGTCTGGGCCATAAAAATTCCCAAATTTTGTAACACTGCTGCTAGATGTACTGCAAGGTCTCCTGGAGATTTTCCCAGACAGAGGACATATCTGTGTGGGATTTTAAAGGCTGTTATCAATAATGTTCTGAGGCTTGCTATGAGCACAGTTGGCTTCTTACACTTGTACACTCATTCTATTTTTCCTGTATATTTGGTTTGGACTGGTAGAACAACATTTGCTGATTATGGTGATATTTTTTGTGTCAGGCTGAAGGTGCTGGAACCTGGGTGTATTTCATGAATATCTGAGACTCTTTTGCATTACAGATAGAACAACACTACCTCAGCAAACACCCCTGGGATGCATATCTCTGTGCAGAGGACAAGCACTTTCTTGAGCCAAGCCCACATTCTGACAACCAATGGAATTAATGTTTTTGCTTTGCACACCATTGCCAGGGTAACTGATGCAGCACACGACAGTGACCTATAACTTGTTCATTCATCAAAACCTGAACTGAACAACTGTGAGGTGTTTTCTGTATGGCTGGATAAATGCCTTGATCAAAACACCACTGGAATAATTCAGAAGATTTTGTTTATGTTTCTGGGATTTAGGCTGAACCCACAGAGGTTAGGGATTTTTGGAGGGTAGATAATTCTGTATGGCCTTTTGAAATCTATCTTTTTAGAGAGATATCCTACACAGAGGGTGTGCTAGAGAGTTAACAGTACAAATTATCACAACTCATTAGGACCATCACACAGAGATTCATAAACTTCTGTAGGGTTTGCTCAGCTAGTAATTTTATAGTTTTTAGATTCCTGTTGGGCAGTTTCTAGACCTGTACTGGACACTTAAAAATCCTGTGAAGCTAATGATATTCCATTCAGTCTTTGGCAGTCTGCATCCTGCTGAGATTACAAATGGTTTTCAGTCGTGCCTGTGCCTCTTGCTCACAGTCAGGAAGTGAATGCAGATGGACTCATTTGTTGACAACCAACAACATGGTTCTGATATAAATTGCAGTTATGACATCAATTTCCTTTTGTATAGCACTCCAAAATCATTGAATATTTACACAAGGCCAAATTCACCTCAAGGACAGTGCTGAATTAAATTTAGAAAAGGTACAGAGGAAACAGGAGCAAGGATACATGACTCCTGTTTTTCTTTTCTTTTGGTGTGAAGCCTGTGGACCAATTCAGATCTTCATACAAGATACAGAACCTTTGAAATCCCAGAACTTCTCATTGTAAAAACTGATGTATTTTGTTTTTGTGGTCTCATCCCATTATGAGGGTTTAGAGGGGAAACATCCCGTCATTGTGACTGACTGAAGGTGACTGCTTCCCTAGCCAAAAGTAGCACCCAAAAAGCCATTGAAGCTTGGAGTGCTGAGAACCAGAGCCAGGAAAATCACTGAAGTTTTTTGAAAAACAACCAGGCAGATGAGATGACCAAGGGTCTGGAGCAAGGTGACAGCAAACCAGATCTCCAAAGCTGTAGGGCAGGCAGCAGTCAACCTCCAGTCTCTTGGAGCATCTTCAAACCTAGCACATCCAGGAAGAGCTCTTTCATTCCAACAAATTGATAAGGTCAAATATCTATTTATACATATGGCATCGATCTCTGTCTGATCAGACATCAGTTTTCTTCTTCACCTGTGTCTCACAGTAAGGTCAGTTTTAGATCTCAGTCTAGTACTAGACTCATCCTGCTGAGAACAGAGCTTCAGACTGATGGAAATTTGTCTTATTTCATAGATTCTCAAAGGATTATATTTTTATTCCACCACTGTTTAACTATTTATTCTTCCAGCCTCCATTACTGCATCTGATATAAACTTTAAACTTTATGTGCTTCATTCTAATCTACAGTGACTTCCTCATGTGCGTCACTTGCAGCAAGACTGATGTTTTATTATTTTAAACTGTAGGGAAATGCAGAGAAAAGCCTAGTGAGAAGAAGACAGAAGTATCTGGCTCACCTCAGAAGCCTTTAAAAAAATTGAGACAATCCTTATTAATTTTTCAAAGTGACTGATTTTCCACATTTTGAAATCGGAGGATAGCAATGCCAGAGAACAGGAGACACCTCGTGCCAGATGTAAATCCCTGTAATACCAAATTGGAGAAAAGAAGGACCATTCTTAATCCTTTCTAACAAGGTAAAGAAGAAAAATATTTTGCACTTTAAATTCATTGCTTTCAGGCTGTGAACTGAACAGAGACATATAGGGTTAGTTAAGCAGCATTTTCATTTTACAAATGACTAACCTATGTGTTCATTTCCACGGGAAGAAAAATGAGAGGCTTTTTTCTCCCCTTTTTATCCTTTTGAGAAAAGATGCATGTGTATGTTGCAGGAATCTTGTTGCCTGTGAGTATAACAGAGGAGAAAGTAGAAGTGAGGAGAAGGAACAGTTTCAGCCAAAGGTCAGAATTGGAACAACACAAAATTGCTATAAATTTTTCATGAATAGGTTTAGACTGGATTGCTCCACAGCCTCTCAGATAGTTGAGTAAGGGCAAAGCAACCTGTCAGCTCTGGAAGGAGAGCTCAGTAAGGTGGCAAGAAAAACCACATGACGTGGTGACTGCAATGGGAGCTCTGCAGCAGGGCCTGCAGTTGGTGGCATCTGTAGGGGTCCTCCTGGGAAGGATGTTCTGCCTGGCAGGGGACAGCCTGCAGCGTGATGTGACTGCTGGGCACAGATTGCCAAACTCCCTTCCCTGGGCACAGTGTGGTCCCAAGCTGCTGCTGTCATCGCCACCCTGGAAGGTGGTGTGGAGACCTGGCCTGTCTGAAAACGTCATTCATTTTCTATTCCTGCACATAGTATGGGTCAAACACACCTGGAGCCAGCTGAGGTACCCAAGGATCTCCACCCAAACAGTGTCACTGCAGGAGGCAAGTGTTCTGTACATCTTGAGTCTTGTCTGCCAGATTCACATCCCAGACGCCCAAGGGCATTTTGCATAGCAGTACACCTATGTTTAGAAAAGTAATTATGGCCCCGCAGAGAGGTTTGTCTGAATAAATCTGGGTATCCACAACACAGACATCTCTATTGTCAGAAATTACAAAGCAAATTAAAAAAAATTTCAAGGGCTTTATTAATAAAAAATAAAACCCCCTTTCTAATCAACACTCCAGGACCCAGAGCTGGCGCTGTGCCGGGCTGTGAAGCAAAGGGAACGATGCCGGTGCTCAGCCCCCAAAGGGCAGGGCCAGAGGCCCCCAGGAGGGGGGGTTCGATTTTTATACCCCAAAGGGCAGGGCCAGAGCCCCCCAGGAGGGGGGTGTCCATTTTTATCCCTCAGGGTTGGGTCTCTCCCTCTCTGTTCTCTCCCCCCTCTGAGCGCTGCTGCTCAGCCCGTTGGGATCCAAGGGTTATGGATTGGGAGCTTTAGGCCAAGGAGGTGAAACATTTTATCCCCTTATGTTAATTAGGGGTCTCAGCTTCAGGAAGTTTCCTTCAGACACCATCTTTGACCTCAGCAATAAATATATAAAATACATAGGACCAATAACAACCTGTCCCAATAGAATCCCAGAACATTTTCCCAACTCCCAATACCCCAACTGCCCCCACCACAATCGTACATCTCCCACTTTAACGAGGCCACAAACACATAACTTTATTAACTAATTAATCATTTCCTTAACCTCCGTAACTAATTAAAGTCCACAACAATTTAATTAACATATTAACATATTACAACAACCCATCCATCGATCAATATACAAAAGCCAACTTAATTCTGTCTATGACATCTATGAGCTAGTCAATAAGTCCATTGATGACACCATGACTAAATCAATTGATATTTAGTCAGTGTAAGTCACTGGTGTCTATGGTGCAATTTATCTCATTCTGAAGCAGACACCTAAAATTAGTCAAGTGGCTCTCACCTAGAAGTGCCAATTTCTCTCTTTTTACTATAATGTGACCTTGATGTCAGATATTCTGATTTAACCCTTCCTTTTTTTCAGATGTTAAAGGTTAAGTGAGCTCAATTTCTTTCTAGTTATACTGGTCATGTGTGGACCCCTATGAAGGCTCCCTAAATCCAAGAGTTTCTGGCAGGAAGGAGGAGAGATGAAGCTTTAGTACCTTATGAACCAGAATTTTGTCTGAATGACAGAGTTAGCTCAGCCCCCACAGGAGTGCTTGGTATTTCAATGACCCAGTGCCCAGCTTATCTCAAGCCAACTGCAAGTGTGAACCCCAGAACAGCTCCTGTCACTGCCCATTTAGACCAGTATGGCTCAGTGGCATTGTCCAGCTTAGAAAACAGAGTGAAAAGGATTATTTACTAAAATGTGCAGGTGCATTATTTTTTCTTTTATAAGAATTTGTAGTATTTGCAGTATTTAAACACTCTGCAATTTTTTCCCCTTAATCTATCGGTGTTTGCTTGCAGCCCAGAGGAGAACAGCTCTGCAGACAGGGCTGTTGCATGTTTTCACCCATTTGTCTGAAGACAGAATTAACTGATATAAGCAATTATGAGACTTACAAGACTCATAATCGACCTCCTTTGGAGTGACTATATAAGATAAATGGGTATGATGTCACTAAACTGCCCTCTGATTATCCTTTAAGATCACAAACACTCTTGCAGGTAGCAGCTGGGATGTTATGTAGGAATATAAATATAAAATTCATTGATGGCATATTGATTTCATACAGTGACTCAAAGCATTTATCTTAGCTCTGCTTATTACTTATCATAACTCCAAGAATGGCAGCAGATTCAGCTTCTCACTAATGGAAAAGATTGTTCAGGCTTCTCTGAAGAGAGACACAAATTGTTTGGTAATAGTATTTTGCATAATCACCTGTTTAAATAATTACCAACATCCTCCTCCTGCTGATGTTCTATAATAAACCTAATGATTTCTGAAAACATTGCACAGCCTTCTCTAACTGGTGCAGACATGTCAAGGTTTTCTGGTCTAGCAGGCAGCAAGGGGAAGAAATTGTGCTTAGCATGTGTAGGACTTGTTCCTCCAGTGCCAAAGCCAAATGTTCTGCCAATCGTGCTGCTCATGGGCACTGTTTTCTGCACATATCCAGCTGTCACTGCCCTGTGTCACAGAGCATCTGGGTTGCTTCTTAGATCAAGAAGAGAGCAAAACATTTTGTCTTTGGGATAAGTCAAGTTATTAATCTCCTAGGATTTCTTTTTTTTTTTCTTTTTTTCTTTCCAGATATAGTAAATATGGTTATTTGATGCTGCTGTTTGAATTTATGATATTTATATAGTCTTTTTCCTCTTGGGGAATTGGGAAATTGACTCCTCAATAGGGTTGAAAGTATGCTTAAGTAAACAGCTGTGTGAAATACAAAGCACATTGTGATTTTATTTTGCCATTCCTTTCAAAATGAAAGACAGTTTGCAAAATATATTTCAGTGGAACATTTTTTTTAATTTAATTATAGTGACATTTTACCCTGATAGAAGGCAGTAAGTTTCTACAATGAGAAATTGAATGCTTATGGTAGACAAGGATGGTGGCAATGCCATCCCTTGTGTCTTCAACAGCATCAAACCATGGCTCCAGATTTGACATCTTGTGGTGGCAGTGGCATTTCCCTTACTGGCTCTGCTTGCTTGTGTTTCACTTTACTGGTACTTGCCCTTTAAATTGAACAAAGATAAGATGATTTAATTACCTGTCTCAGTTTAGTGGAAGTGAGGTCATTATTTAACTGTTTAATATTTTCCTGTGTCAGCATCATTATTTTTTCCAATAATGTCCTTATCTTCTCTTGTGCTTTCAAATTTCTGAGGAGATCACAGGTCCTTTGTAGAATGAACCTTTAAATATAATGACATTAAAACCCACAGATACAGATGAGCAAGGATTAATGCTTAAAACTCAAGGGCTTCCAAATGTCAATGACAACATGGGAGTTGTGCATGGAACCGAGCTGAAAATTCCCATGAAATGTGCCTGTCGAAAAGCACTGATTTTCACTTATTCCAGGCAGTTCACTTGAAATTTTTTTTCCCTGAAATTAATATTTAAAAAGTTAGACATTACTTCAGTTTCTGGGAGGATTTGTTACACCAGAGTGCAATTATCATTCCTAACCTGTTGTGAAACAAAGTACTTAATGCTAAAAGCAGCAGGGATGCTGGGTGTCAGGGGCTCCCTGTTAAAAGCTCATTGCTCTGTTCACACTGGAGTTAATGCAGCCTGTTTTCCTCCAGGTTATATCTTGTGGTTGGCTGTCTGGTGTCTAATAAAGTGTGTGTTCATGTTGCATCTTTTAGTACTTTATAAGCCCTCTTTGTCAGCCACTTTTCATGAAACATCTCTGAGATTTCTGCTTGTGCTGAGTTTGGTTTTATTACAGCAGGACCACACAGTTTCTCTGGCACACACACACAAAACAGAAAACAGCTGCTTAACTTCCATAACCTTCAAAAAAGAGTTTCAAATGTCTTGGGTGCAAATAATTATACTGATTCTGAACTTGCTTGTGGGTTTTTTCTTGTGGGGAGATCACTGCTGGAATGGTCAGGTTCTGTATTCACTGTTTGTTGCCCAAGTCCATGCCTCAACCTTCCAGTGACCTTCTTGCAAAGGAAGGTTGCCTTGGGATTGTTTGCATCAGGAACATGTTATGGTCATGAATGCTGTTGAAAAGAGGTTTGGAGGGTTTTCTTCAGTCAAATGAATGCCAGGGGATAACACTTTGTGGTTTGTAACCTAGTCTGGTGATTGCAATGAAATTGCAGCTTGTGGCAGAAACAGATGATGGCTGTGTCAGAACATTTGAGGGTTTAATGAGTCAGAATTTTGTTACCCGACCCTACATCCAGTAGCTTGTCATTTAGTTGTGAGCAGAATAATTACTGGTGATAAGGATTCATTAAAAAAGGTAATTCTCTTTTAACAGGAACTGCTGTCTGAAGCTCAGCCTTTGGGCTATCAAACCTCTGAGAGGCATAGGGGGGGTGGCAAGGGGATGGCAGTCAGTGTGCAGCTCAGGGGGTTGGGGTGGAGCAGAGTGCTTTGTAATGTTACCCTTCATTTATAAAAAAAGCACATTGGGCAGAAGTAAGAGGAATGCCCTCTTGGAAGAACTGGAGTAGGACTAATGACTCCCTTTTAAGTTTTTAACTATAGAAAATATGAGATCAGTATCTGACTCCACAGATGAGCACAGACCACATAGCAAAGGGACAAAGGTAGAAAATCGGATCTAAAACGAATCAGAGAGGGAAAGCCTTCAGAACAACAATGACAGGAACTTCAGGGCTGAAGAGGCTTTTGTGGAGATAGAAGAAAAAGGAAATCCTTTGTCCCTTTTAGGACAATGTCTTCCCAGCTTTTGTGGTCTCTGGGCTTGTGAAGGAGTGATTTGTCTGACTGGCAGAAGAGACAGGGCTGTGGAAGTTTGCTGAATTCAATGTGCCTAGAAGGATCAACATGATCAACATCACTTTTTGCCCTCACATTGAGCTATTTAATGAGAGACTCACACTAAACACCCAAGATGGAGTTCAGACCAAGTATGGGAGTTTTTGAGGCTGGGAATGCATCCTCCTCCTTGGCTGGGTGGGGCTGATTGTGGGGAGGAGACTGTCACTGGAGAAGAGGGCAGGTTCTCTTCCCCACAGCAGCCTGGGCAGGCAACAAGTGGGTAAATCTGGGCAATGCTCTTGGTCTCACAACGTGGCTGCAATTAAACTATTCTGTGATGTATTTGCATGCACGAATAAAAGCAGCCAGAGGAGTGGGTTCCACTAATGGTTTGATATCTGGGAGACATGTAACCAGCTTTCTCCACTCCAGTGTGGATAAAAGTTGGTGAGAAGACAGCAATTTTTCTTATCTCTGATGTTCAGTTCAGTGCTCTGGAACAGCTGCCCTCCTGCCTTTGCAGCATCCAGGCCTCAGGACACTGAAATGGACATTACCCTGAACAGTCTCCCAGCTCAGGTTTTGGGCATGGGTCCCCAGCCTTGCTCAACCAAGAATCCTGCTGGTTCAGAGACCACTAAAAAATATCTGCTGTGGGACTTTTCTTCTTGTTCTGATCATTCTTTCCCTTTGTAAACCTCATCTAAGGACATGTTTTTATTCTGCCTGTCAGTATGTCCATGGAAAGCATGGAGGTTATATAAGAGGGAGGAAAAGCTTTGGGGGTTTTAGACACTTTTCAACAAAAAATATCAAATTTCTCAAGCCCACATTCACAATAGACATGGAGAAAGACCCAAAAATGATAGTAGTATTATTATATACTGTGTGTT
Organism: Notiomystis cincta; assembly: GCA_013398075.1. Lineage (NCBI taxonomy): Eukaryota > Metazoa > Chordata > Aves > Passeriformes > Notiomystidae > Notiomystis > Notiomystis cincta. The sequence continues at coordinate 54,901 of VZRX01016530.1, forward strand.
TTTTGCATTTATATAATTTGACTTTATTAGCAGGTAAAGTGAATGGCTTTTCAGTAATTCTCGAGGACAAAATTATCTTCTGAGCTCAGCACAGTTATGTTATTTCCTTCTCTCTTTATCTGGGAAGATTTTGATGTAGCTCATTTCGGGAGGAAAAGGATGGCACACCCCTGCACTCTCTGCTCTGGAGGCTTTCCTGCACCTTGGGGTCACAGGGTCTCTTCTGCTCTGTTTACTGCTTTTACAGCCTTTTTTTATACCCTTCCAGGGCATGTGCTGCAAACTGGAAGGATGACAGAACTTCATTTACATTTCCTTATGTGCTGGATTGTCCTACCTGAGACTGCTCAATGCATTTAATTTCTGTTATTCCAACTATTTTGCAGTTAAGGTTGAGCAGTACAACTGAAATCCCCTTCTCTCTCTTTCTCTCTCTCTCTCCTCTTGTGGCACTGCAAAGCATATTTCAAGGCACTTTTTTGTGCTCTGCCTTAAGAATACAGCACTGACCAGGGGTGAATGGTCCCTGTAGCTCTATTAATGTTAAATGAGGCTTTTCATAAATCATGACTGACTTTTCTGTGTTACATTATGCCAGAAATTCTTTTCTAAATGTTCAGTGAAATCAAAGTAGCACACAAGGATTGACATTTAAGTTGCATATCTGACTAAAAATATTTTACACACTCCATTAAAAAATTTAACATAATTTAAACACAGTAATTCATATTAATGCCATTAAATAGAAAGGAAGTATATTTTCAATGCTGAAAAAATGTTTATCTGGCATCTTAATCAAATACTACAAAAACCAGAAAAGTCTAACATCTAATTTTCAAATGTTGCTAGGCCATGTTTGGAAAAGGGTAAATAACCCTGCATCTGTCTGCCTTTCAAACAAAAAGGTTGCTAGCTACCAGGGATCAGTAGAAGATTTATATGTCTCTTATTGTCTTTCATCTGCCTAAAACAAATAAAATTCATGCTGTACCTATCATGATGGAAGTAATAAGGGAAATGGTAATCAAGCAGAATTAAACACTCTCAAATTGTCTAGCAATGAATTACTTTAAGTGAATGTTTAAACTGTGTAATCATTTTACTGGAAGATTGGAAAATCTCATCAGGCACTGCAGACAGACAGATGGAGAGCTAAGGACTGTCCTTTCCCATGAGTTCAATCCTTGCTGATGAAAATGGTCCTCCACTTGTTGCTGTGACTTGTACCCCTCATTCTGCAAGGCTCAGTCCCTGTTTAATCTTTACACTTGAAGGCTCATCATGTTCATCCCACTTTGGGACTGCTGCCTGCAGAGCCTTCTCCTCTCACTTCAAACACTGGGTTTAGAAAAACTGGTGCAACTGTCCTGGTGCTCTTGTCCTTCCCTGTGCCATGCTGTGTGTAAATCCTGGTTCCTCTGTGAAGGGAAGCAAGCACAGAGATGAGTGCTGGAGAGTTTGCAGGTTTTATTTTGTTGATTCCAGTTGAAAATGTCTCCCAGGGGCAAGGCTGGAGGGTACCTGTAAGGGTGAGTGAGCCAGAACCGTGTGACTGAATGGGAGAAAGCTGTGCCTTGATTTTCCTTTGCTCCTTACAGCCATTTGCACACCTAGCAGTCAGTATGGGAGTACTCCACACCTGTTCAGCAGGAGGTTCTGGATAATCACTGCTTGAAGCCATTTTGTGCCTTCAGACTGCAAATAGGGGAGAAGTGTGTCTTAGTTAAACCTCCCTGGGTCATTTTGGCTTCTGCCGGTCTGGCTTAGCACTGAAGTGTGAGATGAACAGAGAACTTCTGCAAAACCTGGGTGTCTCTGTCCTCCCTGCTGTGACTGCCATTGTAAGAACTCATTTTACTGAAGGAGAGCAATGTGACCTCAGAAGAAAAACAGTTATCAGTAGTTGCAGTCAGCAGAAGTGTTTTGGGTACTGAATTTTGGTGATGTTCTCAGCCAGTTCCAGCTGACACATGGCTGAAGCTTTTCTGTTCTCTGTTCTTTGTGTTGTCCTTTTCTGAGAGCCCTGAAGAGCCTTCCCCAATAGGAAATTGCTCAGGAAAACACAGATGATATTGCCTGCCCTTTCCTCATGGTAGCCAAACATTGCTGAGGGAAAGATGCTAATTGGCAATGTCCAATTCCTGTTACATCCACGTGGATCCACAAGACAAAGCTGGAAGCAGAGGCAGGGCTGCTCTGAGTTATGGCTGATCCTGAATTACAGCTGACCTGTTGCCATCTGAGACATCTTTGCTCAGTTAAGCCATCCACCTGAGGCTGCCAGACACTGAGTAAACCAGAAGCAGGACCTCATTGTTCCAGACAACAGTGTCCACAGACAAACAGGCTCTAATAAAGCATGTGGCAATATTTTTTCAGGAACATTGGCTCCAAAAGGGAGGTTCATACATATTCCAGAGTTTGCAGACTGTGACAGTGCACCTGCTCCTGTGGCAGCATCCCCGGCTGTGCAGAGGGGGTGTATTTCTCTGTTTCCAAGCAGTATTTTACTGTTTGAAAACATTCAGTGGCCTTATAAAGAAATGTTTCCATTGGGTGAAATCTCTCTGACCCTCTGTTAGTTTTGTACTCACTTTTCCTGTGTGGGTGAGTCTTTCCTTCCCTCATGCAGAGGCTTAACAAAAGTCATTAAAATTGCCACAAAGTTGTCTGTGAGCAATTCCTGTCTGTGAAAGAAAACAGATGGGAGAGTGCTGGAAGGATTGTTTAGTTTTTAAAAACTCTTTTCATTTTTCTGATCTCCTTGCCCTCTTCAGTCATGTGAAGCAGAAGTAAGCATTTAAATAATAAGACATTTTTTGTAAAATTACTTTTTCCTTGCCCTTGTTTTATATTACATGAATCTATCAATTTTCCCTGCACAAACAAACAAGATTAATTGTTCTTGGATGTTTGAGAATATTTCTGCCTCTTATCATCAAGCCCACTCAAATGATTAAAAGGAATAATAAAAACAGCATTTCATGTTGAATAGAATGTCTTTTATTTGGTCATTATTGCACTGTGGTCCTTATGTACCAATACCCTAAGCAATTAAATTCTCATGAGGTAGATTAGCCTTTGAAGGCTAATCAGAAACCCAACAGAAGCACATTTGAAGGGGCACATATTTCAGGAACTGGCTGAAGGATGGATATTCAGAGGTAGTTTTGAATGCTGACTGTTCATAGCAGAAAATGGTTTGTGTCATCAGAAGTGAGTGTGAATCCATTTTCCTGTCTTTTGAAAAATGTTGAGGCTTCAAAGAGTTCTTTGTGCCAATCCCATGTGCATTGGAGACCTATCAAAATGTTTGTGTTTACTTATTTATTTTTCCTGAGAAATGAGGAAGGGGAGGTCAAGGGACAGAGCAGGAGAGTAAAGAGTTTTGTAGTCAAGTCCCTCTCCTGAGCTCCCTGTGGATGCTCTGCTCATTATGAGGGAAAGGGCTCTTTGTCTGATACCACTCTGAGTAGCAACTGCACATGGGCACATGTGGGAAGAGAGTGGTTTTTGTCTCTTTCTTCTACTCAGATTGGAGATTTTGATTTTTCATCCTCTCCAACAAAAATGAACTAATTTTGAGGGGAATAAAAGACTGAAGGCTCCTGTTGATTCATTATTTCTTAACAAGGAATACCTTGCTGAACACTTTCCAAACAATTAGGTCTGCTGTTTTATGTGTCCAATTCAGCTCCTAACTTTTCTTCTCTGTGCCAGAAGTAATTGCCCTGCTGTGGTGCAAAGGATAAAAGAATTACTTTGCTTCTTGAGACAAAGTGAGGAGAGATTGAGACATGAGCAGCAGCACTTTGTTAAATTGGGTGACTCTTGAGCACTCACTTGGTGTCTCGAGAGTCACCACACAGGGAGGAGAGGACAGACCCTTCAAGTATTCTGGAGCTGGGCCCAGTGAGCTCAGTCTGTATCAGCACCATTCCTGCTTATGTGGAATATTCTGCAATAAGAACAGGAGAACAACCATGCTGTCAGCAACAGGAGGAAATCAAGATAAGGTCTTCTCTCTCTCTCCAGGGAGCCATCCCCTGGCTCCACAGCTTGGAGGTTTGAGTCCCTGTTCAGAGGGAAAACCTTCTTGGCAGCAAAGCATCCTTTTGAGTCAGATCAGCGGTGAGAGCAGGTACAAGCAAGCTGATAAATGGCTGAGTAATGAACTGCACTGAAGAGGAGCACAGTGACTATTTGGGAAGTGCACCATTAAACAGACAAATTCCTACTGTTGTGAGAGCACTCATTGGGTGTCCACATAGTTTGGGACCATCATCCCAGTCAGGCAGGCATGGAAATATGGTGGGGTTTTTTATTTCCACATTTTTTTCTTCTATGTTACCCTCCATGTTCAATATTTAAATGCTCCTGGAAACCTGAACTGAAGAACTCCCCAGTGAGTGCTGCTGACAGCAGTGTCCCAGTGGCATTCTACAGCTCACTCTGATACACTGAGAGCTCAAAACATCTTTGTCCTCTGTCATATTCCTCCTGGACTTGGTCTAGGTAACAAAGTTGATGTCTTCCTCTTCTTTTATTTTTTTCTGTCTCTCTCTTTTGGCTTATGGTTACGGGAAAGATTTTATTTGGGTTCATCTCCAGTTCTACCTTCATTGATAAGCACTACATGTGTTTATCAAATTTACCAAAGAAAACTTATTCTGTCAGCAGAAGCATTCACTCAAGTCAGACCTGCTTGGACAGGTGGATGAGGGGAGTGTTACATGACTGACTTCAGAAGGGTCGTTCTGGCAAGTGTCACGGAATTGAATTTAAAATGTCAGACACTTGCTCCCGTTAGAGCTCCTGCTGGGCACCAAAGCCTGTTGAAAAACCCTAAAAGACAGCTGGAAAAGGGAGTATTGTAGCAAATGTCACTGTGTTTTAATTGACTGGTCTGAGCAAGGAAATCCACAAAATACTGAGAGGCCAAGTCCTTGCCCTCGGGTACTTGGCTTCAGGAGAACTTGCAGGTGCCTTCAAAGTGTACACCATGCATCCCTGTTGTCTAAGAAGATAAGAGTTTGATGCAGCTGGTGAAGTTCAGCTTTGAGTTTGAGAGGTGTAGATCTGTGTTCAGCTCCACAGGTCAGGGGTTCAAACCTTGCTAACGACTTTTGAAGAAGCAAATCTCACACGTCTATGTCAGAAATCAGCCCCAGAAGTTTAACGCCGGGGAGTTCCCAGCAATCTATTGAAAAGCAATGATATGAAGAAGGGAAGCTTTTTGCCTTTGAAAATGCAATCTCCACACCCTGCTGTACCTGAAAATGTGCTTTAGCAGTGGTAAAAATGTCACGTTGCCACCAAGGTGTGTTGGACAGATCTGCCCACAGCAGATAGGGCTCATTTGGCAAAAGGTAGCAATGGTAGAGATTGTCAGCATTCAGAGGACTTTGGCTGAGCTAGAGTTGAGCCAAGCCATCAGAGAAGGCTGCTCTTACTTCTCTTAGTCATCTCTCTCCTCACACCAGTTCATGATTTTCTCCTAAGAAAAGTAGTGAGTGGGGAGGTGACTTTCTCTGCAGGGAGAAGGCAGGGGAGTGAATTCATATCTCAGGTGTGAAGATGTGTTGTTAGGGAGCTCAAGCCATAGGCATGGGCATTTGGAACACATCAAAACATCTTGACTTGCCTTTCAATCAAAGAACTATAAAAACTTCTGGAAAAAAAAATCCCTCATGTGTCACCTGATCTAGTGTTACAATGTCTTTTATATATAACTAAATGAAAATAAGGCCACTGTGCAGTGATTACTTATTGCTCTTATGCTGAATTTTTGGTCAATTCTACACATAGGAGAAAAAAGAAAAAGTGCATTTGAGCTTTATTTCTGGTAATGATTTTGGGAGGGTCTTTCTAATCTCTTACAGGGTACCAATAACTGCCAGAGGATGAGAAACATCAGCATAGATGCACCTTGCCAGGACCTGGGCCATGTGTAGCATGTTGTGAGGTTCATTAGCAAAGAGAAAAAACGTGAAAGGGCAGCATCAGCCAAGGGAATTTGGGAGCAGGTTGAAGGGGCTTAAGCAATTTAGAAAGAAGATATGAATACCTCTTCCTTGTGAGAATGAGGAAAACCTACTCTACTGTAAATCCTCTGGCATGATGCTGGAAGAAGCGAGTGCTGTACCTCAAGCATAGTCCTTTAGAGAATGAAAAAGATGCTCCTGCTATGCTGAGGTTTAATTCAAATAAAGATCCAGTTTGGGCTTGTGAAGGATCCAGCCACTTTTGTCCTCTGCCCTGCTCCCAGCTGTGTCACACTGTGTGCTGAGGAGAAAGCTCACACTCCCAGGTGTACATCTGCTTGTGACAACACTCAGGCAGGGAAGAGAATAGCTCAGCTTTCATGTGGGGGCGGAGGATTAAAACGGAAACAGAACCTGAGGGGGTTGCTATATTTTTCGTGTTGTGAGAAACATCAGGCAACAAAAAGAAATGAAAGAAAAATCCACTTTTCTCCCTAGAGATCCAGCAGACTAAAGGGACAAGGTATGAGAGGAAAGGGATGCCTGGAGAGGTGAAAGATTGGACCAAGGCCACATAGCCAGGGCAGGGTTTGCTGAGGAGTCAAAGCTTTCCCAGTTGCAGACTATTTGTTGGATGTTCTTGACTTGAGATGTCATTTTTAAAGCTGAGTTAGCAGCTGTAATTGCACTCCAGTCATCTTTATTGCATTCTGATAGTTTACTCAGCCAGCCTCTTAGGCACAGGACTTTATGGACCTCAGGAATGGCAGGAGTGTGCTGTGAGGAGCTCAGTTTGGGCTGCGCTTAGCACTGCGAGGTAATGGCAGACAATAAAGTAAAGCAGACAGGTGGGAGGGCTGTAACACTGAATGTGCTGATATATCAAAGGAAAGGTAATGAAATCCTGCGTGGGTAGATCATCCTTCATCCCTGAAACAGGACAGTTCTCTTCAAGAGAGAATTACATTTAAATGTAGCTTTGCCTTGCTAATGTTTTTTGGACATTGTCCCTTCTGTTTGTCTGCATTGTAATGACCTCTAGACTTTCCCTTGGGTCTCAAGGTTAGTGTGGACAAGAAAAGAAGAAGGTTTTAATAATATTTATGGATAAAAGAAAAAAGAAAAAATATTAAAACCTAATTGTTTGCCTGGCATCAGTGTTCAAAAAAGTGGATAAGGCTGGACCTGGAAGTAAAGGTGTGGCTGGCCAGAGAGAATGCATGGATGGAAAATACAGTGCTAAATGTGAGGGAATAGTGAACATAAGGAGATTAATGTGCTTGGACATTCTGGAGTATCACTGTCCCTTAATAGCAGAAGTCAGAAGGGTTAAATTGCATTCACAGCAGCAATTCTATAAATGTGTCCTACAACTGTTGGAGAACAGTGTTGTCATTGAGAGAAAAATTTTTTAAAAAGAGGGAAAATGATAGAGACAGTTAAACATTAATTATCTGATTGCAATTGTACCAAAAGTCTTTGAATCACTATGGAAGTAAGGAAAATATCAGAAATGTGGAGGTGAGCAAAAAGCAGACAAAAAACCAAAACGGGTTTATCAAAGGGACAGAATGTTGTGCTGTTTGATACCTTTCTCTGATAAAGAGATTATATCTGTGGGATTTACCTTGTATAAAAAAGAAAAAAAAATTTTGAGGCAGTGCCATGAGGGAAACCAGAGATGTTTCACATATGCCAAGTGAAAGCAGAAAATATGAGTTCCAGTGCAGGAACTGTACAATGAAATGACAGAAAGGAAGCTTTAGGAGTTGACAGGAGATATGTCAGTCTCAGTGAAGTTACTGACAATATTTTCAATAATGCCTGCAAGATCATTTAATAGACAAAAGAAAGGAGAAATGATGAGGAAAGATAAATATCTTCCATCACAAAGTGACTATGAGACAACCTGGCTATGAAAAGATAAATACCTTAGCACAAGCACATCCAGAGAGGTAGGTAAGTAATGACACCACTGTGTAAGGCACTGGTGAGACATCAGGAATTGTAACATTTTTCTATATAAAATGTAAATGTAAAAATCTGGCCATCTATATTCAAGTGATATGAATAACAAACTGACAGGAGCAGGAAAGTAGATTGGATAGGAGCAAGAGAGTGACCTTTATGAAAAGAGAAATAAAAAGTTCTACAGCCTGGTAAAAGAAAGATAAGCAGGTGTATGGCAATCATCAACGAATCTGTGAGGATGAGCAAATTCACAGGATGGAGACTGAGGAGAGAAGAGAGAAGAGGAGAGGAGAGGAGANAAGAGAAGAGAAGAGAAGAGAAGAGAAGAGAAGAGAAGAGAAGAGAAGAGAAGAGAAGAGAAGAGAAGAGAAGAGAAGATTAATACAGGTGAAGGAACAGGCATCACAGACTAGCTGGGGATACCTTTTACTTAGAAATTTCTAACCATCAGAGGAGCAAGGCTCTGGAAGAGTGTCTGGATGGGGTCAGGATAGAAAACAAGACTGTTCTGAAGACAGCACATTGCCTGCAACAGGCAGGGTCAAAACACAGTGATGTGGGAAATCCCTTCTTGCCCTGCACCCCTCTGTATTAAAGAGGAAGGGATGATGCCAAGGGGGCATGCAGGGAACTAATCTCCACAGGGATTGTTATTCACTGTCCTCAGCTGAGGATTTTTTTGGCTCTCATGGCAGTGTTTGAACACTGTCTGACTGAGTTTTGAAGCAATCTGCAAACTTCTCTCCCCAGCCCTGAAAGCATGTCATCCATCAGGGAACACATCCCTGAGCATCCAAACCTCCAAGGATGTGTCCCAAAGAGCTGAGTGTCAGTGGGAGAAGACAATGAATCACTGAGCCATGAAAGCAGGTCTGCAGCTGAAGAGATGCCCTGGTTTATGTGCCTGCTGTGGGGAGGAGGAGATGTGCAGAGTACAGAAAATAAACTGTGGGACAAGCACTGCTTTTATGATTACTGAAAAACTTCACACTCCATCAATTCTAAGACCTCTGGTCTTTAATCCAATATCTGAGGCTTACAAAAACTTGCTACCATAACTCACTAAATTTTCATGACTCTCTGGGGCAGAAATGCAGCCCTGGTGATTAGAATTCAATAGATCTCCACCTCTTTACACCACGATTGGGTCTGGCCAGGCAGCCATCCTGGTGGCCTTTGGCTTGGACTGTGTATTAATTTAGGTACAGCATTAATGTCTGCAGTTCAACAAAGTTATCAGTTATCTGAATAATGTCATATGAAAGGGAAATACAATTTCATTTAGAGATCTACAGGGATAATTCAGTGTTCCAAATAGCCCCTTGGCAGATCTGCAAATTAAAGGTTACTTTCTCCCTCAGCTTAATAACAGAGCTCTCCTTGATGCATCCATCTCAGTAAGAAAATAAAAAATAAAAAATTTCAAAACCTAATTTAGCAACTGCCCACATAGTACTGGGATATTTATAAGCAAATGATGTCTGAATTCTTTCAGCCTTTAGTAAATCTATAACTGTCACTTACAGAAGTGGACACTGGGGCTTTTCCTTCTGTGAGCTGGAATCAATGGTCCATTCAAATGCTCCCCAAACACCCCCTGACAATTGGACTTCAGAGATCTCACTACATAGGGAGCTACTAAAGATGGTCAAAGCCAGGTTCAGGATTTTATTTTATATTTGTTTTATGTAGTATTTCAGAATATATTTAAAGGCATATCCCAATATTTTCCTAGTTAAAAAAGATTATCATCTTGTGGAAACAGGTCTGTCCCTTCTGTGACATGCAGAGAAGAGTTGCCAGTTCTGTTTGAACCTCATCCCACCTACCTTAGGCTTTAACTGGGATTCTTGGATGGTCCCATAGGAAAATCAGGAGGGAAGATTTAATTTTGTAAGGCAATGACTTCAAAGGTACTGAGACTGAAAAGGCCAAGCCTTATTTTCAGTGATTCTCTGAAATTGTGCTGAAAACAGTGGCACAACTTTCATTTGGAAGGATATGAACACACCTTATCTGGAGGTGGCACTTGGAGAGAGAAGCAACACTTGAGAAACAGAAGGTGGCAGCTGCTGGAAGTGAGCAAATATTTCTTATCCTGGCACTGAACATTTGTAAACTTTGGTTTTGAATTCTGACCTGAGCAGTTTGTACAAACAAGAGTCATGGAATGGTAGAAAGGCTTGGGCTGGAAAGGACCTTAAAGATGCCTCTCCTCCACAGGCAGGGACTCCTTCCACTATCCCAGGGTGCTCAGAGCCCCATCCAGCCTGGCCTTGGACACTTCCAGGGATGGGGCAGCCACAGCTTCTTTGGGCAACCTGTTCAGTGCCTCACCACACACTGATTAAAGAACTTCCTCCTAATTTCTAACCAAAATCTTGTCTCTTTTAAAAATATTTGTTTAAAATCATTTCCCCTTGTCCTATCACTGTCTGCCCATGTAAAAAGTTGCTCTCCCTCTTTTTACAGTCATTGGTATGAAAGTCTTAGATGAGTTAGAGAGGTGTTTGGGAATGCATCTGAATTTCTTTCCATGAAGATGGGAAAATATAAAAAAGGCAAAAACACAGAACTCTTTTGCCTTTGATAGTCATTGCCCAAGAAGATAACATAACTTTTGGAGTAAAGAGCCGTGTTCATTAACATCCAGGCTTCTACACCAGAAATTTTTGCCAGCATGGTCTCTTCACTAGCCAATGTGATGAGGCTGATTTTTTCTTCACCTTGATGTCCAGACAAAAAGCTCTAGATCATCAGCAGTTACACTGCCATTCTAGTACAAAGTTTATTTGAAGATTGAATGATTGGAGGATAAGAACTGAGACACAGAGACTTAAAGGGCATCACTCAGCTTGTCCTCATCGTCTTACTGACAATACCAGTTTGTCCAATTTCTGTGTTCAAGCAACAAAACTTTGCAGAAGGAGCCCACAGAGTACATGAATCTCCTGATCAGTTATCAGGGCTTTGCACTGTGTCCCTTCCCATCATAGCCATGTCTGCCCAGAGCTCTGAAAATCACTTTCAGCAGTGGCTCTCTGCAGTGTGCTCAGGGAAGGTGTTTGATTTGTGCTGGTCTCTTGCCTCCTTTCCAGCCCAGCTGCAGGCACTGAAAGCAATGGCAGCAAAAGTTACCCTGTATCCTTAGCCTAAAAAACATTTAAAATANAACCTAATTTAGCAACTGCCCACATAGTACTGGGATATTTATAAGCAAATGATGTCTGAATTCTTTCAGCCTTTAGTAAATCTATAACTGTCACTTACAGAAGTGGACACTGGGGCTTTTCCTTCTGTGAGCTGGAATCAATGGTCCATTCAAATGCTCCCCAAACACCCCCTGACAATTGGACTTCAGAGATCTCACTACATAGGGAGCTACTAAAGATGGTCAAAGCCAGGTTCAGGATTTTATTTTATATTTGTTTTATGTAGTATTTCAGAATATATTTAAAGGCATATCCCAATATTTTCCTAGTTAAAAAAGATTATCATCTTGTGGAAACAGGTCTGTCCCTTCTGTGACATGCAGAGAAGAGTTGCCAGTTCTGTTTGAACCTCATCCCACCTACCTTAGGCTTTAACTGGGATTCTTGGATGGTCCCATAGGAAAATCAGGAGGGAAGATTTAATTTTGTAAGGCAATGACTTCAAAGGTACTGAGACTGAAAAGGCCAAGCCTTATTTTCAGTGATTCTCTGAAATTGTGCTGAAAACAGTGGCACAACTTTCATTTGGAAGGATATGAACACACCTTATCTGGAGGTGGCACTTGGAGAGAGAAGCAACACTTGAGAAACAGAAGGTGGCAGCTGCTGGAAGTGAGCAAATATTTCTTATCCTGGCACTGAACATTTGTAAACTTTGGTTTTGAATTCTGACCTGAGCAGTTTGTACAAACAAGAGTCATGGAATGGTAGAAAGGCTTGGGCTGGAAAGGACCTTAAAGATGCCTCTCCTCCACAGGCAGGGACTCCTTCCACTATCCCAGGGTGCTCAGAGCCCCATCCAGCCTGGCCTTGGACACTTCCAGGGATGGGGCAGCCACAGCTTCTTTGGGCAACCTGTTCAGTGCCTCACCACACACTGATTAAAGAACTTCCTCCTAATTTCTAACCAAAATCTTGTCTCTTTTAAAAATATTTGTTTAAAATCATTTCCCCTTGTCCTATCACTGTCTGCCCATGTAAAAAGTTGCTCTCCCTCTTTTTACAGTCATTGGTATGAAAGTCTTAGATGAGTTAGAGAGGTGTTTGGGAATGCATCTGAATTTCTTTCCATGAAGATGGGAAAATATAAAAAAGGCAAAAACACAGAACTCTTTTGCCTTTGATAGTCATTGCCCAAGAAGATAACATAACTTTTGGAGTAAAGAGCCGTGTTCATTAACATCCAGGCTTCTACACCAGAAATTTTTGCCAGCATGGTCTCTTCACTAGCCAATGTGATGAGGCTGATTTTTTCTTCACCTTGATGTCCAGACAAAAAGCTCTAGATCATCAGCAGTTACACTGCCATTCTAGTACAAAGTTTATTTGAAGATTGAATGATTGGAGGATAAGAACTGAGACACAGAGACTTAAAGGGCATCACTCAGCTTGTCCTCATCGTCTTACTGACAATACCAGTTTGTCCAATTTCTGTGTTCAAGCAACAAAACTTTGCAGAAGGAGCCCACAGAGTACATGAATCTCCTGATCAGTTATCAGGGCTTTGCACTGTGTCCCTTCCCATCATAGCCATGTCTGCCCAGAGCTCTGAAAATCACTTTCAGCAGTGGCTCTCTGCAGTGTGCTCAGGGAAGGTGTTTGATTTGTGCTGGTCTCTTGCCTCCTTTCCAGCCCAGCTGCAGGCACTGAAAGCAATGGCAGCAAAAGTTACCCTGTATCCTTAGCCTAAAAAACATTTAAAATAACCCAACCCACTGCTAGAGTCTGAATAGGACACAGAGATCATCTCAACTAGATATTTGTTCTTCTTAAAAGTTAACCAATGTGCTTAAAAAATAATTTGTGATTTTGATTCGTAAGGCTGTTTTCTGCCATAAAAATATTAAAAAATATATTTTGTATTACTCAATTTTCTCAGTTTTCATATTAGTTATTATGACATAGTTGCATTTGTGTGATTTCATCCACCACTGACAGAAAAAGGAATCATATGCTCTTAGTTCAGAACAGTAGTATGTGGTACTACACAATAAACCCCTAAAACTTCATTAGATATTGCCTTTTTTTTTCCTTTAGAGCATATTTCTGTGTATAAGGCAGAGCATATTTTTTTAACCACTTTGCTTAAAAATTGGGATTGGTTAGACTGCTTCAAAACACACTTATTTAAAGACATTTTAATTTTCATTATCTTAAATTAATAACATGCTAATTTATTATGGGACACAGCTCTCTGCATTCAGGAAAATGAGGATGGAAACACAGTCCTGCCTGTGGCATTTCCTTTCCTCCCCGGGATGTGAACTCCTCTGGGTCACTATCAAACTACATTTCTGCAGTCTTTTGCTTCTCTGCTTAAAACAGAGTTTCAGACCAGATCCCAGGAAACACTGAACACTTTAAATTCCTGTTGAAAAGGACCTGCACAGTGAGAGTCTTAACACCTACTCAGGTCAGGTACTTCTTTGATTCTGCTACAAAAGAGGGAAGCTGTGAGCTCCAGTTCCCACAGAGTTATTCAGTGTTTATCTCCAAAGGGGTACGACATTTGAAGCGTGGTAACAAGCATCTCTCCTCCTAAGCAGACAAAGCTAAATGCAAATTTCACGGCAATGAAAATACAGAATTTCCATTTCATGCTTGGAAGAAGGGGCAGGCTTTTTATGACCTGATCCAATTTCAGAGACTTCCTGAACTGATAGATCTGATCTGATCCAAACTAGCTGCTGCTGCCCTTGAGTGCCTGCAGTCCTTGCTGTCTGTTGCTGTATTTCTTTCCTGAAATTTGTTCCTCTGCCCTTCCCTGTCCCCCAGCACTGACTCCATTTTAGTGCTTTGCAAAGTTCCCCTTTCTGTCCCATGTGGGTGCATTTAGAAGCCCACATTACTAGTTTAAACTCCTACCTTTGACCACTCCAGCCTCTCCAAATTCTCATATCTTCCTATCTGCAGCATCAGCACCTCCCTTGACCATCCCATGTCAAAGTCCTGCTGCATGGGGAGGAGTCCTGCTGGCTGGGAGGGATCACCTGGATAGTAGGTTGTAGGAAAGGCAGCAGCCATTTAAAGTGGTTGATATTTTTGTACTGTGGTACATTTCAGTGTTCAGCACAAGCTGCTCCCTCCACTGATGCAGCTGTTCTGTGGCACCATCAGGGTCATCTGTGCAGGGCCAGGGGGAGGTCATGGGTTTGCCCTTTGGTTTTGGTGAACAATATTTTTCCCTAGATAAAATATTCCCTCCCCTTTCCCTTTCTGCCAGCAGGTACTCACATTCAGAATCTCTTGGTTGGGCCAGGTCCCAGGTGGCACAGGGCAACTGTCAAGGGCACACAGGAGGTCTTTGGTAGAGCAGGAAATCAACACTCCACCAAAATGGCAAGATTTTTTCTCATTCTTTTAACTCAGAGCCCAGGCAAAAAGCCAGGCCCATGACTGCTGCTGAGGGAGAAAAGAAGGGACTCTTTGCTGACTTCATGTAGGTGTTGCTGTCCTTAGAGAAAGCAGAGCAGAGAGAAAGCCTGAGGCTGTCACACAGGGGTACAAGGAACCCTCCAAATCTGCAGCTGTTGAGTCTTGGGGCTCCTTCATGCTCTGACATGGACACAGAGCTGCTGTTTGGGGTAGTGAAGAGCTTGCTGTCAGTGATGTGCACCAAAGTGTGGGACTGATTACCAATCATGAAAATAAGGCAGCCCCATTCTCAGTTTTCCACATTTTCAGGAAAGGGTGTGGTGTGGAAACCTGCTCTAAAGCTGCACTCTATTCTCCCAGCCATGGGTTTGGGATAAGGGAGGGCACAGAAAGGGTCCCTCCTGCCCAATGTGGCTCCTGCAGAGCAGAGTGAAACCCTGCCCACACTCCTGTCCACCTCTGCCTTCCTTTGAGGCAGGACAGTGCCAAACCTTCACTCAAACACCTCCCCAAGCAGCTCTGAGTGCAGCTGGCTCCTCTCACTGCAGTGCATCTGTTCCCATGAAGATTGAGGTGCTGCCTTGCAAACTATTCCTCTCTTAATAAATTATTGATGAAGCTTCTCCCTGACAGATTGCAAAGCCAGGGAGCCTTGGGCAATTCTGCTCCTCCCCTAAAATGTTCTAACACTTGTATTTATCTGAAGAACATATGCTTGTTTTTCCTGATGACTTTGCAGCTTTTTGAGTTGTCTTCTACAGGAACACAAATACTTTGACTTCCTGCAGACAGGAAAATCACCTTCCTCTCCTCTACACTCAACTTTTCATAGTGTTTTGGAATTTAATAGGAAAATACTCCACTGGGAATGTAACTGGACTGCTTACTGATGGATTATGAAGTTTTAACTTTGGGCTGACTGTTGGTATTGGTATAAATGCTCAACAAAGAAAGAAGTTAACACAAAACTATTTTGTATTTTGTGAGTTTCTGTACAGCTGTACATCTGAGGAGCCAAAGAACTTTGGATTGTTCGGTTTTATAAACACAAGAGGTTCTCAGAACAGTAGGAAAACACAATTTTAATAGAGTTTTTCAAAATACAGACTCAAATTGACCATCTTGGAGTCAGCATGGCAGATATGAACTTCTTATCAGCGTGGCTGGCAGGGCTGTCTGCCCTGAGCCATCCTTGTGTATCTTAGACCCCTAAAATCATGAGGCAGAGCCAAATCTCTGCTGGAAGCTGAGCTCCCCAGGCATGCTCTGACTGCAGCAAGTTGCTTTGGGGGTATGTTAGCAGCCAAAACCTGGCTTATCTCTGCAAGCAGAGGGGCCTTCAAATGGCAACAGAGAATGTATTTTACTGCTGGTAAAGCCACATGCAGCCACTGCTGCCCCAGCCTCAACCAGGGCTGAGCTGGGCTCAGGGTGCTCTTTGCAGTGCTTGAGCCACACAGATGAGCCTGGGGCAGTCAGGTCTGCTGGGGTCATGCCCATGCACAGGTCAGGTCACTTTTACAGGGCTTTACTGAGTGCTGGAAGCTGGATTGCAGCTTTTAGAAAGTGGGTTAACCATCAAACTTTACATTCTTCCCAGTTTCCCTCAAGTCATCTTTCTAAAGCTCTGCATCCTTTTGCTGTGCCAAAAATATTTAAAAATATTCTCTTTTAACTCAGCAGAATCTCCTGCTATTTCCATATTTAACTTCACCATTATTTTTATCTGCTCTGTTTTGTGCTTCTGGAGTCAGGTAGAACTTCTTTGTTCTCTGAAAGCTGCAAATGCTCACCTACCAGTGTGCCTTTGTGTTGGCTCCACTGGCTTAATGGAGGGGGCTCCTTTGAATTCCCCAAGGAAGGAGGTGTAGAAAGGAGGAAGGAGGGTACAAAGCAGGTACAGGTTGGAGATTGGTCAACATTTCTCAGCATTGCTTCTGTGAGTAGTTACATATGTTCTCCTTGGAAGCATTCAGAGCTTGAATCTTTAGGGTTTTCATTTTTTAAGGTTGACATTATTTTAATTTCCATATATCATCTGTTATCATACCCCAATGGCCATTGTTTCCCTGCACTACAGAAAAATACAAGCTACTTTTCCTTCAGTACCTTTGTCCCAGTGTGCCAGTTCTTGGTTTAGGATGTGAAGAATCATAAAGTTTATGTAATGTTGCTGTTTTCACTCTATTTTTCATTGTTATTAATACAGACTTTCAAGCAAAGGACAAAAATACTAAAAAAATATTTTTTTACCTGGTAGTCTGGCTCAATTCTTGATTTGTGGGTAAAATTTCAGGGTACAATCTATTAACCTAATTTTGTTTTTTACATATCTCCTTTGCTGCCTGAAACCTGCATTTAAAACTTTCATCCATTGTGAAAAGCAGACAGGAAAAGCATTGACTGCTGGCTAGAATGGATATTTCTAATCAAGAGATAGAATGAATCTCTCTTTCTATGTAAAGTCTAAATCTTCATCACATCTACACCCAGTTCACCCTTCTTAATCCTAAATTGCAACCATTTTCTAAACACTTGGGAAAGATGGTTAATACTGTAAAGAAGCTGCCTGGAGTGTCCCAGGGCAATACCTGTGGCAGAAATTACCTTGCTAGTGAAGTAACCCCACCTCTCAGCTCTCAAAGGTTATAATTTTCAGTGACAGGATCTTTTAAAGCCTTCTGTCAAGTTTAGGAATTTTTAGAGGTCTTGCACTCTAGGTGGGATCTCTTTATGAAACTTTTATTTACATTACCAGAGAATGTTTTTTATGTCACTACTGAAATGATCATGTGAAGGGCAAGGACAGAAGTGGGAGCACAGATTCACCTGTTAGAGAGATTGCAGATCACTGTCTCTAACTGTGAGCAAGGTTTCTGGGTCCTGATCTTGGGAACAAGAGGCTTATTTCTGCAACTAACATTGTAAAATTCAGCTGAAGAAAATCCACCAGCCCAAGCATCTCAAAATAAAATATTTTCTGATTTATTGGACAGAGTTTGGAGAAGAGTTTCCAAACTTTCTGGACCGCAGGAAGGTCTCAGCCCCAGGTGTACCTCACTCATTGTTGCTCCTGGTGAAAAGTTTGCAGAGGCAGCAGGGATGTGGTGTCCAGCTGTGTCCAGGACCTGTGGAACCCCACAAACCATAACTGGGGGATCATGGACATGTGCTGAACAAACTGAATAAAAGCAAACACTGAATGACAGTTGTGGTCAAAATTTTGCTGCCTGAAACACAGGTGCTTCATTCCAGGAACTTTTTCAAAGCTGGAAGAATGGTTTCACTGCCAGTTTTGTGCCTCAATATCCTCAATTATGGCATGTCAAACTGCGGGATAGGATGGTAAACAGGACCCATGCTGGCACCACACACAGCACAGGGCAGCACTGTGGGGAGAGCCAGCTGTGATCTGGCAGCAGTAAAGCTGCTCAGGCTGAGGTGCAGCTGACTATCCTGCATTCCCACAGGATGTATTAACTCAGGTTGTAACACCATTTCTTATTTCTGGTACTACCATGGTCAAGCTCAGGGCTTGAGGGGCCACTTGGTGGGCAGCACTTCAGGAACTCCTGAGGGTGATACCCTTGAAGCTCATGCCCCTGCCTGGTAGGAATGGAGTGTTATTTTGCAAAAATGGACTTCCAGAAACTTCTTAATTCACACAAAAACAGGGCCAGTGTGTGTTTCATTTCCACACTGACCTCTGGAACAACCAGTTATAAAAAAAATTTGGTTGGTTCTGGGTCATCAATTCCAGACACCTTTCACCTTTGTGAACATTGTAAATCCTGTTCATAATCTGACAAACTCTATTTTGAGATCATCTAAATTGCCTTTCCTCCAGCAAGGCATTCAAAATCCTCACTCTTCTAACAGAAACTGCCATATGATTCTCAGCCCAAATTTACTGACAGCTAAGTCCTTGTTTCAGCATTTCTTTTAACCCTCCCTCTAGGGTTTATACCCAATCCATCACCTCACATTTTACAGAATGATCATCTCACTTTTGTTTGTTAAACCAAACAATTTAAATATAAGATAAATGACTTTAGAGTGAGAGGACATCAGACTTATTGTCTCAACAGAAAATCTTAAGCACCTCATCCAAATAGTCTTTTTTGTTCTAGAGTGCAGTGTTCTGAAGTTATGTAATGAAGTATTAAAGACAGGGATTTGTTTATTCCTGTGGGAAAATACCTGCCCTGCTGTACCATTACTGGAAATATCACATCTGAAAAGTCCCTGGATCACAGTGATTATTTTCATGCTGAATTCCCTCTTCCCTCCAGCCATGCTATTTTTCTTGTGGGACTATTCCCAATCCAGCCAGATTTTTATAGTTCCTGCTGTTGGGGTTGGATTTTATGTGCTGGGTTTCCCCCCCAGGGATTTTTCAGTACCCTGGGTATACTGAGATCCCTGGACTTGGCTTTTACCCAAGATATGACTGTACTCTTCTACCTGTGCTTCATTACTCTGATTGCCTGAGCTTTACAAGCAATGCTGCCTCTTCCTCCTTATCAAAACAGGAAACATAATGTTTATTTCATATTTCATCTAGAACTTTAATCCCCTCTTAATCCATGCTGGCCTTGTCCTCTTCTTCTTCTTCCTTTTAGTAGGTAGACCCCTTTCACCAGAAATAACTCAGTTTGACTGCTGGGGTTTCTCATCCTGTTGACAGCATTAACAGATCAGATGTTTTGCTAATAGTTCTCAGATGATGGTGCCAAGTTATTTTTCCTGTTCAGGTTGGGTTATAGGAGTCATTTGCCAAAAGTGAATAAACAAGAGCTCTTTACTTGTAAACAGAACTTAATTGGTAGTGGGATAATTTAGAGATAATATCACAGTGCCCTTCTGGCACAGGATGCACTGTCACTGTCGTGCTCATTGATCCCTTTTCATTCCCAGGGCACTCAGGCTGCAGCTTCCACCAGACCTGTGGAGCCCACCATGCACAGGTCCCTGTATCTGGCACATTTCATTTAACATCCCTCACAAGTGGCTGTCCCTTGATTTCTCATTTCCCTGACTGACACTCAGGCACAATTCAGTGGATGGGCAGCATCCAGCCTAGGTGTGCACCTTCCACAGGGCTCTCACAAGTCACCATAGCAAAATTAAATGGTGCTGATTTTGATCCAGTTTAATCATGTGTCTCAATTTTGTGAGCATTAAAAACATTCAAAGCATTTTCATGTAACTCTAACTGACACATTTTTCTTTTTTTTTTTTTTTTTTTGGTGAGTAATGAAAAGAAATAGGGTGAAATTAAACACCTCTAAAATGTTTTGTCAGTTTTCCCTCTATGTTCCAACTCTGCTTTGCACTGACTGACAAATAAGATGCACATGAAATTAAAATCACCAATGAATAACGCATTTCTCCAGGAGAGCGTGTAAAGCCAGGAAGATTGTCTTTCCCATTTATGAATTTAAAGCATGAATAATTTAGCAATGTACTGGCACACTAAATATTTATTTGTGGTGCTGCTCTGAGCAGAAAAGATTTAAAAAGGCACAGAAAACAAACTTGACTTTGACCATGAAGATATAAATAGGAGATTTACATGCTGACTTAAGAGGTTTAGGAACATGTACCTCAGTTGCAATAGGATTTATGCTACTAAATCCTCATGTTTCTTCTGGAAATGTCTTCTAACATCCTCTGTGCTTCCTAGATATTGCCTTGGTTTGTCTGGATGTGCCTTCTACTTCTGGGCCTTTTGGAACATGAAGTGTGCTAATACTCTGGAATCAGCACTTCAGCTGCACTTGTTTTAATTATGAATACACTTCCTGCAATTAAAGATTAAATCCCCCATCCCTGACTAGCTGTTCTGAAATTGGGCTAACAATCAGAGCACTTGTTTTGCGTGTGCAAGGCAAATCACGATCAGCCCTCCCTGGAATCAGGCTCTGGAGGGAATATGGGGGTGGAAAGAGAGGATAGAGGAGTCTTTTTGATGTAAATAGAGAGGAAGGAACCTGGGGATGTGTGTTCCACCAACCAGTTTCCAAAGATGAAAAGCAAACAACACCTAAAACCCCTCAGGCAACTCAGTGACTCTGTTTTCTCCCTCTGTTCTCAGCTGTCACCATTTGAAATGGTTCTTAGGGTCCCACATGTCTGAGTTAGTGCTCTGAATCAATTTACAGTGGTGCACGGAGGGACAGGACAGAGTGGACAAAATGTTCAGACACAAACCAGCTTTTAAATATTTGGCTTTGTAGTTCATTCATCATGATTTTAAGAAGGAAGCTGACTACATGTATTTTTAACTAGAGACAAACAGCACAGGTAAAGCTGTAAAGAGAGATGATATTTTAAATAGGAAAACACAAGATGCCAGAGCTATGACTGAGCATTCCAATGTTTGCATTCTGAGTCATATTAGAAGTATCTTTTCAAAAAGCTTTCTTCATATTTTGCATTTTTAGCTCCCTTTTTTTTTAACAAGCAAATCATATTGTTTTCCTCTGCAGAGTGGTAAGATGAACATTGCATTTTCAAGCTGGTAAATGAGCTGAAATGCTGCATTTAAAACCACTTGCTGCCAAATCTCCCACACAGGAGAAATACCTTGTGAGCCTAATCATCTGCCCAGAGCAGAGTCTGGGCAACTCAGGCTTCAAATGCAGCTCCTTCCCAGGAGAGCCACAAAAAATGTGAAGTGTCAATGAGATGGCTTTCTGAAAGAAGGCTCCCAACTAAGTGTGGGGTCGTGCATGCAGAAGGAATTGTCTGGAGCTCTCTGGCCTGTGGTACAGCAGATGGTTGGAGTCAGACTAGATAATAACTGTGGCCCATTGAGGTTGCATGAGCCATAAGTGGCATGAAGATAGGAAAGTGTTTATGCTAACCCTGTAAAAACTCTTTGGAAACATCAGTAGCATTGCAAAATCAGGCAAACAGAGGCTAAGGAAAGTCAGAATTTAGGGAAGACTACTAATTTATGCACAACCTCTGTGATTGCCTTTTAATGTGATAATTAATGATGCACATTTCTTCCTGATGTGAGGGCTCAGTGGGAAAAAGAACCCTCTTCTGACCTGTCCTGACCAAGCCAGTGGGACACCTGTGTCACAGGGCTGCTTGGAACCCTGGGGTTTGGGAACCCTGGGAGCAGGGATCTGGGCACAGGGCTCCCCTCTCACAGAGGGGTGCAGATCAGAACCTCCACACCATCACAGAGAACAGGTTTAGACTTCTTGAATCAGTTTTCCAGCTGAGCTCTGAGCTCCACCCTGCAACAGGCTCATGGTAACAACCCTGCAGTGCCCCAGCCCATCAGTGGACTACACCTCAATCCTCAGGTCCCAGCTGGAAAAGGGAGGCAGGAGAGTTTCCTTGTTGTACAGGAATGCTGTGAGCCAGGGCAGTGCATTACTGACAGATTGTAACTTGCTCAGACAGCAACTGTTAAATAAATGGAAAATGTCTCTTACAAGCCTGTCAGCTCCTCCACTGATCTTCTCCAGAGCAGAAACTGGTAATTATAGCACTGTACATTCAATTAAATCTGAGTTTGTCCAATAAACTGTAAGTTAATTAATTTTTACTTATTCTCTATAAGATTTGTACTGAATTTGTGTTCAAAGAACAATGCCTTAGCCTTAAGTGTTTTCTAGTCTCATTGTTTTGTTTTAGCTACAACTACAGCCCCCTCACTCTGAAGTGTGTATCATCCACTGGCCAAATGTGTAAAAGCTGGGTTCTTTGCCTGGTGCTAGGTGGCCACATACCTGAAATAAGAATCATGGCCTTAGCTTAGTATTCTGAGTATAAATTTTTCCTGCTTAAATTCCTGCTTTATTCTTGACAATTTTAGGCTCTTTAATTATCTGATGCAATGACTATTTTCACCTTCACTTCATAACTCTGTATATTTCAATTTCTTTCCTCCTTTTAAAAAAATAAAGCAAAGGATGATTTGTTTTGTCCATTTGGAACAAGCAGTCTCCTGGGAGCTTGAGTCAGTGCTCATCCTTCACCTTTCACCTGCAGCTGAAGAGAAGAGTCTGCCATGACCTACTCAGCAGCACAGGTTGATGCCAGCAGAGTTCACAGGGACACAGTTTTCCACCCCCTCTCCTCTGAAGGATCCTTATTTCCTGCACAGTCATCTCTTCAGCTGGATGAGCTAAAGGCACTTTCCTCAGCACACCATTGCATTATCTGGCTGTTGGTTATGGATTTCCTTGGCAAGGGGTGCTTGGCACACCCCAGTGTGGGGAGGTGGTCACACCCCCAGGGGTTTGGGCAGCCAGGCTCGTGGCACCTTTGGAAGGGGTGGGGTCATGCAGGGGGACAGTGACCTTTGGGGGACAGAAATGTGGTCCACACCAGCCTCCCTCAGACCCACCTCCTCCCACTTCCAGCTGTGACCTCTCTTTGTCCCCTCAATTGCCTGGCCCAAGGGATCTCTGTGTGATAAGGGCAGAAAATGATCCTGACTCTGTGTTCCCCCAGCCTGGCACTGCTCCCTGTGCTACAGACAATGCTGAAAAGTCCAGCCCAAGGTGCTGCTGGCTTTACTTATTTACCTGTGTTTTCCACTCTCCAGGTCTCACAGGTGGGCTCAGAAATGACCCTTTTGAGGTAGGGCATTCTATATTTTGTCAGACTCTGGATCTGGCTCTACAATACATGCCCAGTAACAAAGGAAAATTAGGATACTTATTACCTAAGTATACATGTAGAAGTCAGACTTATAATGCCCTGATCCTGGTGAAAAATAATTTCCTTTGAGGAAAAGACCTTTCTGTATTTTGGGTCTATCAATCTTTCTTAAGGGCAACGTGGGTTTTGTAGAATGGATGACTATAAATGTATGGAAAATTAATATATGCAGTGTTGAGTGAAAGTCCAGTCAAAGTGAATTCAAATGTGAACTTAAACAACAGAAAATCAATTCCTGAGCCACAATTTGTAACTACTTAAGCAAAATATAGAATTACCCCTGCAAATATAGATAATTGTACTTTTCCCTGATTTTACACTGATAAAAATTGTATTGCAAATGGTTTATCTACATCAGAGAGAGAACTTTTTTTTCTGTGGAGGAAGAGAAGTGGTAAATATGCAGCTTTTTATGGTTTTCTGGGATTAAAAAATGAGGAGAATGCTCTAAATGCTTTTTAGTGAAAGATGAACCAGTGACAAAGATGTAAGAGAAACCCACAGCCCACAGGTGCCTTTCATCAAATATGCCCAATCAATAAAATGCTAAACAAAATTAGACAGCTGGGGTAAAAATAACATATAAAAGATTGCTTTGGAAATGGAACTAAAAATAAAGATTAGGATATGTTTTGGGATTAAATGGTTTAATCCTTCTTTGTGTTGGATTTCGTTTTAAATTGCAGGTAGTTTGTTTGTTTTTAATTGCAGTGGTCCTCTGTGGGAGGGACATGTTATAGAAAATCAGTGTTAATATCATGGGACCACAGAGGGACAAAGAGTTCCCAGTCCTGCAACTCTCCCTAAACTTCCTCCAACAAACCTTGTTTAAAGCAACAGGGTCATGCTTTTGGAAGGAGCTGGAGACCTGAGTCTTCCAGATGTGACATGTTTCACATGTGTTGTAAAAGCTGTAACTTTTTGGAAGTGTCCAGAAAGCTAAAATTAATCTGGTGATTTAGTCACAAGCTAAAACAGTAGCTGGGGAGGGTTGGTGGGAACGAGGGAGTGGATGAACCTGGCTCACTGCTGCCTTGTCCATGAGCATGGAGGTTGTGTCCTGCTGGATTAGTTCACCAGAAGGAGTCAGAGCAGTAAAAGTGGTGTGGTTCTGGCCCTTTCCTGTCACTCCTGTTTTGTTGCATCCCCAAATGGATGCATTAGCTAAATCTGATTCTCTTGCAGTCCCAAGAGTTGCAATGGATTGGCTGCTCCAAAGAGAGCAGAATTCTTTACCCTTCTGTGGGTAAATGCTAAAGAAAGCCAGCTCTTTTCCAAAAGACTCATGTTTTTCCAACCCATATCCACTAATTGATTTCTTTCTATAAATTGTAGTAGTGTTTGAGGTAGGTTTACTATCTGCTGAAGTTTCTGATTCACTGCTTTATTTGAAGTGGCACTTTCTATTTTAAGGCACTCTGATTCAAGCACTTCTGAGCTTATATTTAAAAGGTTATTTCGATCATCATTGCCTTTGTGGAAGTCACAATGCTGAGAAGATGCTGCACAGGTTGGGTTTGTGCTGCTGCTTTCATCACCTGAACCATGTTCAAGCATTCCTACTCAACTAATATCTCAGAAATTCAGAACATCCAAATGGTTTCCTGTTCCCTGCAGTTTCTGGAAGAAAAGTTCTCTTTGTTTACATGTGGAGGTGGAGAGAGGCTCTCAGCAGCTCTGGCTTGTGCCTTTAGAACGGGGTGAAGGCCCTTGTCTGGAAACACAGAAAGAGTTCTGTGTGGGCAGTGGGGGACAATGGGCCAGCTGGAGGGAGAAATGACTGCTCTGGTGAAAAGCAGGCAGTGGGCAAGCTGAGGATAGGCACTGGAGAAGATAAGAAAGGCAATGAGGAGGTTTATATCTGATGGGGAGAAGAGCAATTGAAAAATGCATAGAGTGAAGAGAAAAACAAATGGTGAGGAAAAGATATTGTCAAGATCATGTGGGGATTATGACTGGGCAAAACTACATTTTCCAGGAGCAGAGGAAAGGGTGTTAGAAGGACCATGTGGTGAGAAGCAGATATCTGTCCCTCTTCTGTCAGAGCTTTTTGGTTCTGTTTGATTATTTTTTCGGTAATGTTACAACCAAATGTTTCTTGAGGCTAAAGTCCTCCTGTTATGATAAATAGAATAGAAGTGTTGTGGCAAGGTTTAAAAATGTGGTATTATTGAGGAGAAAAAGAAGAGGTGAATTGTTATTAGAGTGGTGTGAGGGTGGTGCTAAGGTTTCTCAGCAGTTGTGATGTTTACTGCACTGTGTGAATTGTGTGCTGCAGGTTCACTGTGTCCACAGAGCGAAAGGAAGACAGATGAGTTACAATTTTCTGCTAGGAAATTGAGTGGTGAGGTTTGTCCTAAACTCCCAGGAGGAACCACTGAGAGAGGTCATTCGATTTCTCAAATTCAGAACATTGTGATATTGGAAGAGTCCTCTGAGGGTCTTTCAGTGCATTCACTGCCCAAGGCAGGACCACCTTTATCAGTGTTATTGATGTCAAACTTGCTCTTGAGCATGTCCAGTGCTAAACACTCATACACCCCCCAGACATCCCATTCTCCTGCTTATCAAGTATCTAGAAATATTTTTCCCTGGTTTACCCTTGGTTGGCTATTAGTAAAATATTTCAGTCTCCTGCTTTGAATGACACTTGATGAGATGGTTTCCTGTCACAACTGCAAGGCACAACTCTGACTCCTGTTGCAACTCATTGCAGTGGGGTCTGTGCTGGTGTTTAGGGGCCAGGCTTTAGCAGCTGTGCCCATGGTGGAGCCCAACACCTGCATCTGGCATCATGCTGCTCTTATACTACAATCTGGGAGCTCAGCAACAACATCTGTCCCCTAGACCTCATACAAAGATCTGGGATTTTTTTTCCCTGAGAGAAACAAACTTGGAGGCTCTGCCCCTGCTTTTTTAATGCAGAAAATAGGGATTCAGATGTGCTTTTGCTCGGGCAGCTGTTGGGTTCCCTGAACCTGCTGCACTCCTTAAGCAGTCACAGAGAAAAAATCTGGAAGAAAACTCTGTAACTTGAGTAACCTGAACAGTGAGAATAGTTGTTCCAAATTTTTGTGGTATATAATTGTGAGAGTAGAGTTGATCCAGTCCTCATGCTTCTTTCTTTTTATTATATAAACCCTACTGTAAGATTTCTTAAATATTGCATCATTTTGTTATTTATGCAGAAACAATGCATTAATTTCAATAGATTCAATAGATCCCAAAACAGCATCTTCAGCATAGAAAGAAATTGGAGAATTAATCCTTTTAGATTCGTGCAGTTATCGGAAGAAATTACTTTTGTGCTTCAGGAAAAAGGGAAAAAAAACAGGGGACAAATATTGATCTTAAGTTTTGATGTAAGATGTCATCAAGAACTCGGATTAATTGCTTGTCTCTGCAGCACCTCATGCAGTGCAGTGTTGCTGTAGATGTATTCTCCTGACTATCATATTAATAATGTCTAATAGGAACCATAACATTACTTCTGTATGTCTCCTCCATGATCCAGGGCAGACACATGAAAAGAAAATACCAGCACTATATACATATTTAATAGACAGCCACTGCTTGTAACCACTGAAAGGTCATTCTAAAGCATGGAGAACTTAATGAAGACTTCAAACACAACTGGTCCTTACACACTTGCCTGGAAAATTTGAGATCAGTGGAAAGGCTGAAATAACAAGGATTCCAGGGTTGCACTTTGGGTGAATTTTGAAACAAGGAATGGTACAGGGACTCAAGGTTACAGGCTAAGGCACTTATCCATGTGTGGGTGCAACTGAGGCTTTGTTTTCTTCCTTCCACTCCCAATACACAGTTATTTTCAGTACTTGAGAATTTGTGTCTGCTTTCTGTACTTGCTTTGTCTTCCCATGGTTACCTGGACAAGCCATAGCCTTTCTTTCATCCAACCACAACTGTCTTTAGAATAGGCAACAACTCCTTTTGAGTGAAAGAAAAGTACTGTAGTGGGAGAAGCAGTGTGGTTTCCTTTCTTGAGTTGGCTTCCTTTCTTGAGTGTGGCTTATGATGTCCATGGAAAAGTGTTGTGACATCCTCATGCCTCATTTCACCCAAGAATAAACAGAAATGTTAATACTTCCCTTTCTTTTGGCAAAGTGTGTTGTTTGCTGATGAAAGAAGTACATAATGTTAATCCTTGTTATTGTCAATATTATTACTAAAGATTTCACATGCATTTTAGGGGGCAGGAAAATAAATGTACACCCATCAAAGCCTGTCTTTAGGAGCTGAATTGCTGTGAACAGGAGGATGTGAGCTATCTGGATCTGGTTGAATGGAGCTGTGTGTCTTGTGCCGTCCTCAGGCAGAAGACTTCTGCCTGCTGTCTGTGGCTGGGACAGAATTCTTTTTTCAAATGGACACTGAGCACTACCAGGATATTTCAGAAGTGTATTGAGACAGTTCATCCTGGAAAATGTGATTTCACAGCCAGTAAAACATTAGACATGGTAATAAAAAGGCTTAATATGTGTTGTTTGTTTTGCTGGCAACAGTGATTTTTTTTTTTTTTATTGAGCTTTTGAAGCTGAGCAGAATGAAGCCTCTACAGGATTTTTGGATCAATTTGGTTCAGATTTTCATCTGGGGGATTATTATTTCCTTGCAGACAATAACCAAAACTCCCACAAAAATAACTGCTTCTCTGTGTTTTTGACAACTACAACCACAAATCCCAGACACCCCAAACCTGGAGCTTGTCTAAAATACACACCTCAGGAAAACAGCCTTGTCAGGCAAAGAGTGGTGCCTCAGTGCTGGCCTGTAAAACTGTCAGGTAATGACTGCAGTTTAATTGCTGGTGTAAGACAGCCTAAACCTGCTCTGCTTTCTGCCCCAGCTGCCTGCCATGCCCCAAAAGCAGAGCCAGAGGACCTCAGTGCAGCCAGGTAAATGAGGCTCCTCTCAGAGTGCTCCCATGGACTCCCAGGGCAGTGGGAGGATGGAACCAGTGACAGCAAACTACATAACTCTGCTTTCAGGATTGCAGGCAATTAAGCCAGGACTGCTGAAGTCCAGGGCATTAATATAAACTGTAGCTGGTGGTGATTTACATCAATCTGGGGGCTGTGATGGTGGCAGTTCAGGGGTAGCTCTAAGCTCAGTTTGGATACCTCTGTGAGGAGAGAGGCAGAGAGCCTAAACATCAGCCACCCTTAAATGGACTGTGAAATGTGAGTCAGAGCCTTGATTTAATTCTTTATTGTGGTGGAGAGGTTCAAAGTGAAGCATTACATTTTACCTTGGAGCTCTCAGCAGTGAAGCCAACAGGTTGGCAACAGCCAAAAACCAAGCACAGGGCAGTGGCATGAGAATGTGGGCCTCAAGTTTCAAATGAAACATTTTGCTCACCTGCAGAGTGCCAGTTGTCTTCTATGATGCTTTCTGTGTTTTCCAATGTCTTGTTATTTCCCCTGAAAATAGGGGTGGAAAGCGAAGAAGAGTTTTATGCACTGAAACTCTCAGTTTTATGCACTGAAACTCTCAGTCTGTGTGGAGGCAGCACTGGGGCAGGGGAAGGGACTGCAGGCACAAGGGGCTCTCAGGAGCTGCAAATCCCCTTGTTTTCATGTGTAACACTTGGGATCCAATCAATGTCCTCTGAAATGGGGTGGACCAAAGATAAAAACAGCAAGTAAGGAATGAAGTGGCCAGAGAAGCAAAACTTGGCCCCCAACCTGCTTCTTAAAAAGCATCCCTGAACAGGTGGACTCTTCATGCAGCTCCAAGAGCATCCAAAAAATGAGGAGGGAGCAAATCTCTTCAGAGCCAGTGGGAACCAAAAATGTCAGAGGAAAAAAAAGATCCCTTGATCAAGGGCATCAAAGGCAGAAGGAAGTCTGAAGGAATGGGAACAGATGTGTGACCGCAATCCATCACCAGGAAGGTGCTGTGAGCTGTGACTTTTGGAAATGCCATCATCTGGGAGCAAACTGAAGTCTCACCTGTCCAGCAAATTTCAGGAAAAATCAAGACACTTCAGAACCACAAATGATTTAATCTTTTAATCAGAAACCTACTTTAACCTTTGTGTTTAATAGCCGCCAGTAGACCTGCCACCCATTAATATGGCTTATGACTAATTTGTTTTTTAATCCATTTATTCTCCCTGCTTGTATGATATATCACGGCAATGAGTTACAAAATTGAAGTGTGGTAAGGTGTTTGGCAGGCTGCTTATTCTTGTGGCCTATTTGTCATACTGTGAGGAATAGTCAACAGCTCATTCTCTAAATGCAATAAGATTTCCTAACTCTTCTTTTACTTGTCACCTCAGGGCTAAGAGAGCTTCTGTAGGGTAGGAATTGTGGGGCAGTCGGGATCTTCCACCTGTATTTTCTATTCCTTTGAGCTTTTTCCTATCCTTCACTGCACTTTCATTTCTTTTGCTGCTTTGCACAGCCTTCAGAATACAATAAATCACATTTCATTTATGTTTCTAGCAGGCTTGAACACATTTCAATACTTCAAACTCTCCTTTAGAGTTTTGGTTTTGTTCTCCTGTTTTTCATCAACATTTCCAGTCACAGAGGCTCACAAAATGAATTCAGGCTGATCATCATTTTTTAACATGCTCTGTGTAAGCAGTTCCAGCTGGCTCAGAGCACAGTCCCTGAGAAGTCCTGAAGCCAGACACAGTTTTACATGGACACGAAAAAATGTGAGTGATTTCACTGTTTGCCTGCTTGTAACATATCAGCTTCAGATGACTTGCCAGTATATGACTTTGTCACTCTGTTTATCTTTCCCAGCTACTGCATATAGAGGTGTCTCTTTGTGCCACCCTGCAGGAGATCTTCATCTGCACCTTTGCAGAGAATGTCTTTCTCTGGCATCTCCTTCTTTGGACCAAAGCAAACCAGGAGATTATTGATTCTTGTGAGAAACATGACAGCAACATACACCAGGTGGATGTGGATCTGTTGGAGTGAGCCCAGAGGAGGCTGTGAAGATGCTCACAGGGCTGCAGCACCTCTGCTGTGGAGACAGACTGGAGAGATGGGTTTGTTCCTCTTGGAGAACAGAAGCCTCTGGAAGACCTTAAAGCACCTTCCAGTGCCTAAAGGGGCTATGAGCGAGGTGGACAGGGACTTTTGACAAATGCATGTAGTAATGGGACAAGGGAAAATGGCTTTAAACTGAGAGGGGAGATGTAAATTCAAGCACTACCCAGATGAAGGTATCAGTTATGGATGTGCCTCTTCCCTGATGGAAAATTCCCTCATTATGGATTGATAGAAAGGATGAAAGATTATTTAGAAAGCATACAATGGAAGAGTAGGTGGCTGCATGCTGATCAAGGCTCAGGCCTATTGGTTTATGACAGTTATAAAAATTGAAATGTTACTTACTGTTCACAATAATGCCTCTGAACAAGCAATACAGTAAATTCTAAGAAAATGTGCATCTCCTAATCAGATATACTTCTCATGTCTACACTTCTTATGTAGCTTATGCTTCTTATATGGCTGACTTATACTCCCTCTAGCCATCAATGAAATGAGCTGAGTTATTATTTCTTGTCCTAATTTGGGAAGGCCAAAGAGGCAGGGATGGAAGGTGAATCAGAGCTCTGTAGTTTCTTGCATTTGTGCCCTGGTTGTATGCACAGATGGCTGGTGGAGCAGGTCTCTGACAGTGCTGCTGTGTGAACCATCATGGTGTCTGGCAGGACAAACTGAAGGTGCAGATCTGAATATATATTCCTTTAACTGGCAGGTCTATCCTATAGACCATGCATCTAAATAAACCCTCTCTTAGCAGGGAAATGGGGAAACTGAACCAGGGTAACTTTTTTATGAAGAAATCTTGGCTCAGTATCCATTGAAAAAAATAGAAGTTTAATGTCTTAACTTATTTTTTTAGTTGTTACTGTGTAACTATGGAAACCTGAAATTAGTTGTTCAATCAGTCAATGTTCTGTAGTCTTGCAGTCTTTTCAGTCCTGGTATCAGGCAGAATATTATTAAAAAATACCTCCCAACAGAAAATTAGTCTTTATGGAAATGGTGATGATGAAATTGCGTGCTTAGAGCATCATCTTGGAAAAGTGCTTTAAGTTATTGCAAGGAAAAATAGTTTAGTCTGGCCCACTGGTGCATTATTTACAGTGTGATGGCTCTGATGTGCCTTTCCTTCCAAGTGTTTAGCAATGGAAAGGTTTAGACATGTGAATGCTTTACTGGGGAGCACTAAATCACTCTGTGGCAGCTGCTTCATGACAATTTCCCAAGTACAGGCACTCTTCTAAGGGGACCTGACAGTAAAAGGGAGGGACCTGGGGCTAACACACTTCTAAACTTTTATTCATTGAGGACTAAAAGCATGAACATAGGTCAGTTGCTGTAAAGTAACTGTAAAGTGTTGATTTGTTAAACTAAGAAAATTATTCATATTTCTGTATTGATGTTTTTAAACTATTTTCTAAAAATCTGGTTCCCCTCTGAGAGCACCAGTACTCTGCAGTATATAATAATGCACTTCTCAATTTTATGAAATAGATTTTTTTTTCCTTAATGTATACATCCAAAAAATGTAGAATTTTTTCCCTGCTGAAATTACAGGAGAATTGTTACCCTTTGCCTTGAAGTGTTTATGGATCTGTTCTGTGGCTGGTTTTATGGCTACCATGTCAAAGCTATTTGGTGATTGCTATTTTGATGCCCAGCTGTAAAAGCTTCACAGGCTCCTCATCTGCATAGTTTCTAGAAAACCAGGCCAGTGAAACATTTGGGGCAGTTTGCCAAAGCTGTTAGAAAATGGCAGTCTCTGTTTGTAGTGGACATAATTGCACAAAGTTGATAATACATGAGTGGAGATGTCAGGGAAGACTGTGAATAAATTAAACACAGAGCTGCCAGGTGCTTAGATGCCAATTTCTTGCCAGCATCAAGGGGATATCAGAGCAGATGCTTCACACCCAGATTGGAAGTGTGGTGTGCATCCACCTCACTTCCATCCTTCCTGGCTGGAGAATTAACCACTGGTGGGGAAAAGGTGGGGAAAAGCAGTATTGAGGTGTTTCCTGCTGTCCAAACCCTGTTAGAGGGAGGTGTCTCAGGAGAAATGGTTGCAGTAAATGGGGTTTGTTCTGGGAATGGCAGGCAGTTAATCCCAGTGTTCACTGGGATTTCCAATAAGGAGAGGAGGCTTTTAGTGCAGCACTCTGTACAAAGAGCTCAGTTCTGCTGCAGGAGAAGCAAAGCAGGCACCAAGTGGAGAAATTTGTTCCTCTTTCTTCCCTCCCTGTTACGTCTGCACTCTGTTTCTTCAAAACTCCCTTTCTACCACTGGGCTTTTTGCTGCCTTTCCCCATGCCCAGCCTGATAGCTCTTTGGTTTACTTCTCAGCATAACAGAAGGCCTAAATGTGAAAACCCCTGAGTACTAAAAAGACTCAAGCTGGATGCTAAATATGACTGCTCTGCCTATGCTTTTATGTGTTGCTTTTTTTCTCAGTATCTTGAGGGTGAAGTGTTTACATCAAGGGCATATTATCTGCTCTGTTTTGATAGGATAGGGATAGGACAAGGAGTAATGGATATAAATTAAAAGAGGGGAAATTTAGGTTTGGTATTAGGGAGAAATTCTTTCAAATTAATTAGTGACAAATGCAGTTAAGAACTCGGAACACAAAGTCTTGATCCAAAGATCACATGGAAAATCCACCTCTTCTCTCTTTTGCTCTGTCTCTTCTTAAGTATACTGCAAAAGGAACAAGGAAAATGCAAGACACCTATGTTGAAATGGGATGAGACTAAGAATGTGTTGAAGCTTTTCCCCTTGGAGATATGAATTCAGAGCATGAAAGGGGTTGAGCCCCTCTGACCTGCTCAAAGGCTCCAGACACTCAGAAACATTTCCTTGGCTGCTTACAATAGACATATTTTGAAAATATTGCCCCATTTAGAGTTTCTGAGCTCCAAGAGTTTCTGAGCATTGAGTTGAGTGGAAATGAAGACAAAACATCCCACAGCAGCACCTACCAGCAGACAAACTGCCAAGCAGCTCCCATTGCCAGATGCTGCCTACTTTGCTTCTTTTATCAGCCATCACCTGCTTTTATGCACTCAGTGATTAATGTAGGCCATCCCCAATCCTCAGGCAGAAGTTGTTGCAACTAGATTAATATTAAATACTTCTGGCTTATTAAAATAATAATTTTGCTTTTGCATAATTAAGATCTTTAAAGGATTATCTATATTTTTTTCTCTCCATGTGTCAGCCCTAAGAGCTCGGTAGTTATTGATCACCACAAATCCTAATGGAACCACAAGAGTTTGTGATACAGCTCTGATCTGTCTCTGCATTGCTAATGAAGGCACTTTAAGCAAATGAGATTAGCTTCAGCTTTATGTAGCTTATATAGAAGCTTTGAAAATATATGAAATAAAAGTCCTCCTGATAATTTTGACATTATTAGAGATAAAAGTCTTATCATGACCTGAGGTAGAATCCTAATTTTTTGTTTTTTAAAAGCTGCAAGTGTAAACCTTTGTCTCTCTTTTGAGTCAGAACTCCAGGTTTGTGGTGTTCTGCAGCAAGGAGAGATCAGCATGAGGAAAGGACCATGATACCAGCATAGCCTCAGACTCTGGGGCAGTGGAAATGACAGCTAATGACGATCACAGAATCATGGAATATTAAGGGATTGGAATGGGCCTTAAGGATAATTTAGTCCTAAACCCCTTGTCATGGGCAGGGGCACCTCCCACTAGACCAGGCTGCTCAGAACCTCATCCAGCCTGGCTTTGGACACAGCCAGGGCTGGGGCATCGACCACCATCCTGGGCAACCTGTTCCAGTGTCTTACCACCCTCAGAATAAAAAAATTCTTCCTAATATCCAGCCCAAATTTCCCCTCTTTCAATTTGTATCTGTTACTCCTTGTCCCATCCCTATCCTATCAAAACATCTCTGTCAAACTCAGCACTGGAACAGTCTGCATTGTGTGTTCCATTTCTTCCTTTGGGAAATTAAACACTGTTCACCTCAAAAATGGATTTTTACTCAGAAAAGTAACACACTTTGTGCTACTTCTGAATGGAAGGGAAGATTGGAAATAGTGGCTGGACATCTATTAACAGAAAAGGAAAGAGGGAAAGGGGGGCTTTGCAACTAGTCTTAGTCACTTCTGGAGGAACTCTGGAGTAGTAGGTACTCAAAAGTAGCCTTTAATTACATTTCTTATTTGGCTGTGGTGAGATCAAGCCCAACTGCTCTGCAGACAGGGTCTGGGAGGCCAAACAAGCAAAGTTTGTCTGGAGATGGTGCAGTGAGACTTCTTGGGGTTGACTCTGCTGACAACTGAACCAAACTCCTCAGCACCCATATTGGAATATTGAAGTTTGACAAACATTTCTGACACTGAGGGCTGAGTGATGACCTCTAGTGGGGTGTCAGTTCATAATCCTCTTGATGATCCTGTGCATGATCTCAGAGCCTGTGCTAAGAGCTTGCACCATCCATGCATATTTTCTTCAACCATCACTGACTCAAGACTTTATATTTTACACTACTACATCTCTAGGGTGCAAAAAGTCATTAATGATTATCAAGTCTTTGGATACTGTGGTAATAAAGCTTTATTAGTCACCAGAGAATCTGTCAGGAGATGACTGAGGTGATGCAGCACAAATCGGACAATTTATTTTTAGGTAAGATGTTTTTATCCATTTTAGCAACATTTCACACTAGTTCTCTGAACCCTGAAACTCTAACAAGGACCATTTTAGAAATTAAAAATGTATGGCATGAGGCTATTTGATGCTACCATTAAGGCACTTCACTGCTGTCTTCCTGGATCACCAGGGGAGGAGGAGGAGGGGTGCCCTTCAAATTAGCAGAAGCTGCACATTGCACATCTGCATGGAGGGAGCCTGAGTGCATTTCACTCAGGGGAAAGAAGCAGTGGTGGCCAGCAAGAATTGCCTTACATAATAGAAATGGCAAAGAACCTTTGGCTGTGCAGTCACGAGGGAGAGAAGCCTCTGGCCTTGACATGTCAAAACACTTAGGGGATTTTACCACTGGATCCCAGTCACTGAGAGAGCCCAGTGGCAGCAAAGACATCCCACCACAGAAATTTAATTTGCTGTACATGTTTATCTATTCCTTGGCTTTGCCTTTTCATTCATACCAGTTTGGTTGTGTCCTGGTGCTGTACAACCTCTCAGTGCCTGAGCTGACAGCTTTCCCCTGACTCCCCTGACTTCACACATGAAGAACAGTCTTGGAAAAGGCAGGGGCTGGGCTGATAATACCCTGCAGTCCTGTAGGTGTGCTCAGCACTTCCTTTCAGCTCCTGCTGGATAAAGAGTTCAAAGCCAGCTGGCTGGAACAAGGCTCTTAACTCTGCCTTTAAACACCTAAATGAAAATGGCCTGACTTGTGAGAAATGATGGACACCCATGGAAATTTCCTATCTTTCCCTGGACAATTTGGGGAATTCTCCTTAAAAAACTAGAGTACTAATTCCCATATCTTCCAGCTGGCTAACCCTGAGGGCTTGGCTAATTCCAAAGGACTGAACCCTGTGACCTTTCTGTTGAGTACAATGTTTATCATATGTGAGCTGGAACAAAGAGCAGGAGGGCAACAGGACAAAATTCATGCCCTGAATCACTAACAGAACTGGAAAGAAAACACAGCTGTAATAATTTTGTTTCTTGCTCTAACTCACCTTATGGTAAAGCATGGCAGGTTATGGATTTTCGATGCTCCTTATTGCCATTATATTACTCTACTCCTCAGAAACTACCACATTAATTCTTAGTGTGGTTGTCTAAAGGAAGGGAGGTCAGAGATCCAGATAAGACAAGAAAAATAGCCTTTATTTGTCTGCAGCTGCTGGGGCACCTTCTGGAGGCATGTACAGCTCTGAGACACTGTCCCACCTGATGGCAATGGATTGGCTTCTCTCAGGATTTTGTAAATGTTCCTCAAGACTGCACCTATGAAAATTAAGTTTCTGCAAGTACTTCTTACTGTTAACATCACATTTTGGTGTCAGAGACATTCTGAAATTAGTATCCTGGGTTTTTAATGAAACACTCTGAGTGTTTTGGCCATTTCCAAAGAACAGATTTAGGTGAACAAAGATGAAGTTTGTCGTGTTAAAGAAAGACAGAAAAAGTATCTCTACTGTAGACTTCAGTAGGGAGACTGATTTCTGGAAGATAAACAAAATATTTCACATTTTAAGAACTGACTTAATTCCATGTTTAAATGAGGGATAGCTCACTATGATATGACACAAAGACCATCTCTTCCCAGCTCAGTGTTGCCCTGTGATGTTTCATCCAAAGTTCCTTAAAGACTCACAGTGATATCACCTGGTGTGTACATTTACACCCAGGGCTTGGAGCTGGCTTAAGTCCACAAGAAACTCTTCTCATGCTTTAATTTTTCCATGAGATTTGAAGCTGAAACAGCTTTAGTTCTTTCCCTCTGCAGTGAGCAAGACACAGAAGCTGCATTTGCCATGGAACTTGTGATATGGTGCCTCTTAGTCCAGAGAATCCCAGAATGCTTTAGGTTGGAAAGGATCTTAAAGATCATCTCATTCCAACCCCTGAAATGGGCAGGAACACCTCCCACTAGATCAGAGTGCTCAGAGCCCCATCCAATCTGGCCTTGAACACTTCCAGGAATGGGGCAGCCACAGCTTCTCTGGGCATCCTGTGCCAGTGCTCACCACCCTCACAGGGAAGGATTTCCTTCCAACACCTAATTTAAGCCTGGTCTTTTTCAGTTTAAAGCCATTGCCCCTTGTTCTAGCACCATGTACCCCTGCAAAAAGGTGCCACGAAGGCCTGAAGGATGGGAAGGCAGGAAGGGTTGCACTGTGACTGCAGAGCTGTTAGCACTGCTGTGACAGGCAGGTCATACTTAGTTAAGCAATCTGCTCATTTTCCCTCTCCTGGAACAAGAGGTCAAGGGAAGTTCAGTGTAATTAACAGTAAAGAGATACAGGGGATGGAAAAGTATGAGGCAGTGTTTATTTAAAGAGCTATAAACCTGGTGGAAAAAAAAAAATCCTACCAGAGAGGGAGCTATTAGAATCAGCTTTCGTTAGGAATATTTCTGTAATAAAGTGTTGTGACTCCATAAAAGGGTGTAAAACTGTCTGAATAAAACCCTAGGAACAGATTTCTGAAGCCCAGGAGCCACAAGGGATAGGAGCATCAAGCTTTGTTCACAGCTTCCTTACCTTGAGCTCATACATATATGGGAAGCTGCATCCCCACAAATGCCCAGTTCATAACGATCCACTATGGTCCAGTGGCTGAAATGGAAATTTAGGAGTCCCAGTGGGGAGCTGCTGCTCCCACAGGGCTTGAGTAAGAAATGCTGGAGAGCTTTGAAAGCTCAGCACACTGCTTTTCATCACTTTGTTCTGGCTGCAGCTGTACCCCGTGGTAATAATGTTAATAACTGTAATGCCATGACTGATAGTGGTCTTTGATGTGGGTTTGCCAAGAGTCAAAGGGGGTTTGTGCAGTGGGGCTGTCCTGTGCTTTGGGCTGTTCCTCCCCTGCTCTCCTGAGAGCAATCTGGTGGGAGGGGAATGAGAAGGGTCAGAGTCACAGAACCCAGAGCATCAGGGTTGGGCCAACACTGAAACCAAAATGGGCCTAAGGGGGGATGCACAGGGGTGCTGTCAGTGCTTCCCCCTGGATCTGTCAAGTAGGGCAGCAAGAAAGAACAGCAAAATTGACCCCAAAACTACCTAACTAGTACAACTGCAGCAGTAGCACCGCTGTGCTTGGCTAGTTTGGGACTTATATTCTAATTCATTGCCAGAATAAGTTTGAATAAAGGTGGTGGGTTTTTTTGAGGGATGCTCTTAAACACATCTCAAAGCCTTGAGCTCTCTCAAAATGCTGGTGAGCACAGCTCTGTTATTCTTGTTGGATGTTGGTTTAAAGGTCCCTTCCCTACATTGTCAATCATCTCCTAATGTAGTTTTCCTACTTTAAAGCATCAGAAATTAATAGCAATTAAAAAATTTCTCAACTGAAATTATCTGCCATTGAATCTGTCTGCCATAGAAGGAATCCTGCCTGGAGAAGAGAAAAAGCCTGAACATTCCCTCATGGGGACAAAGGAGTGGCAGAGAGAGTGTGCAATGAACAACCCCCTTCCCTGTTCCCCTGTGCTGCTGTGGGGAGCAGGCAGAGAAAATTGGGATTGAAGTGGAAGGAAGAGGGCAGAGGTGGGAAGAAGAAGGTAACTATTTGTAAAAAGTTATTGGTATTAAGCTTTCACCAATCAGATCAGAGTAGGATAATGAGAAATAAAATCTAAAGCTGCTCCTGTCACTCCTCCCCTACCAAAACCTTGCCAGGCAAACATAAAACAATCAGATTTCAAACATTACATGGGTTGAAAAATGATCTGCCATCATGTAAGGTGGACATAACTCCTATCCATGGACTAAAGGTTCTTTCTAGTTAAAGAATTTGTTCTGCCTTTGCTCCTTTGAAAAAGCTTGCTACAAATCTTGTTTATGTAAAAATAATAATTATAACCATCCCAATCAAAAGTCACCCAAATGCAGGAATTAAAAGTTTTATCTGAAAAAAGTCTTTTAAAGATATAGGTTTTGGCTCACTGTCAAGGAATATTTTCTATTTCACATCATTATATGAGCTTTTGGATTTGCAAGGAGAGTACAGATTCTGAAATAAAACCCCTTCTCTCTAAAAGCTTAGATTTCACACACTGGTTTTTATCATTATTGCTCAGTGAGATAAGTTTCTAGTTAAAGTTTACACAGCGTTTTATAAACCTCATAAGATATTTTCTATGTCCCAAAGTCCCCTGATCTTATGGAAAAAGGCAAATCATGTAGTTCAGGGAACACAGGAACCTTGCCAGCTGAAAACAGACCTGAAACCCACCTTGTTTAGAATCTGCCTCTGACCCCAACACACAGGCAGTGTTTCAGAGGCAGCCCTCAGAGCTTGGCAGGACACAGGGGGATTTCCTTCCTCACACTGGCCTCTAATCACAGGTGGGCTTTAAGTCCTGAGGGCTGAGGTTCTAAAATCCTTGAAGCTCCCTCAGGATGGAGGAGATGGATGGAAGGGTGGGCTTGAAGCTCACAGAGTCCTGTGTAGGGGAAGAGTCCCCAATCTAAGGGAGCTGATGAGGAGGTAGAGGAGGTGCAGACACCAAGAGTTCCCACTGATTACACATGGACACTGCAGGAAAGACATAAATCAGTCAGTTCAGGTCACACTGGGATATTTTTGTAAACCTAGATCAGACTCCAGGTGTCCACCCATGATACATCCTCTGTCCAGGACAATGATTTCTCCCCAGATGTGAAACCAAATGGAAATCTTGCACTTGGTCCTGCTCTCAGAATCCCTCCAGCCTGAGCTTAAGCCATGGGATGTAATTTCTGACATGATTGAAGTAATGAGAATTCTTATGTACTTTGGCAGATGAGAGCCACAGTGCTCAACACGAGCCAAAACTGAGACCTCACCCTGTCACCTTTGTGACAGGGATTTCTTAAGCTTAAACCCCAAAATTTCTCAGGGACAGATAATTAGATATTTTTACCTTGTGGAAATATTTACACAGGTTTGCCATAGTGTCCTGGGTTTTGTGTGTGTTTGTATCTTGTACCCTCTTAAAAGGAAACAGAGTTTGACTTTGAAAATAACATTTGAGAGTGTTCACATCAAAATCTCCTTCTTTTGAGGTGCTGCATGAATGGTTGCCAGGTAGGAGTGCAAAGGCCTTAGCACAGATGTGTAAAGAGGAAATGTCAAGTAAACAGTTTTTTTGAGAAAAATGTTTTCCTGTATTTTCTTCTTCTGCTGGGTTTTATCCAGGAAAGCAACAAGAACCAAAAGCTTTCTATAGCTGAGTTTGTACATTTTCATTTGTAATTGCAAGAGCAGAGGAAGATGGACTAGAAAAGTTTTTAACTAGAATCATGTGGAGAAGAGAATTTCTGTACTAATGGACACGTCAATTCCCCAATATTTGCTTGCCCATCAGAATGAAACAAACTTGTGTTTTAAATTTCAGAAGTCCTGCAAAAAGCTGATTAAAAAATTATGGAAAGATTTTTTTTTGCAATTTCTGTGAAAATAAACATGCTCTTTGGAAACGTCAATATTGGAAAATATTGATTAATGAGGAAGTACATAATTCTTAAAGTCTTCACCAGAAAACATAAATTATTCTTATATTGCCTAGGAGAACTCTCCTACTCCACTGATTCCTCTGCCAGTCTCCCTCATTCTCCTTTCCTTGTGGTGTCATTGAAAAAATAAAGTTAATTGAAAATCCGTGGTCAGCTCCACTTATTACTGATCACACACACTAAATTATTGCAACACCAATGAGCAGAGGGCCTGGGGAATGTGTCCTTCTCAGGTGCTTCTGGGCTCCACATATGGCTTCCATCTCACAGTCCTGCTAAAACTTCATGGACCAGAAGTGTTCTAAACTTGAGCTCTTTACCTTTTATTTTGCCTCCAATGAGTCAGTGGGAATTTCCCAATGGATGTCAATGGGAGTACCTCCCACTTAACCAGAATTTTATTCCAGTGGCTCATTATTTCTTTCATTCTAACAGATCTAAAAGGACATTTCCCTCACAATCAGGATATTGTTGTGTGATCCTCCAAATAGGCAGTAGCTTCTATGACTGTGTTTATGAACAGAATAATTTATATTTATGTAGTTCTCAGCATACTGTGCAGTTGCTCCACTGTGGCTTAAAGGACTTGATATTGGTCATTATAGAGCAGACTGGATTTGTGTTTTCTCTAGGAACCATAAGTGTTGTGGAACATCTGAATCACTTCTGCAGAGGGTGTATCACTGGTGACAACTGGATGATTGATCCAAAACCAGTTTATTAAAAATTAATTTGATGTCTTTCGTAATGTTGGCTCCAGTGCTCCTTTCTCTGAAGTCCTGCTTCCTTTGAAGTTTCATCACTGTCTTCTTCAATATCAAGATCAAACACTTCTTCTGCATAAGTGTTACCATTCAGGGCAGTGCTGTGTGTGACCTGTTTCCTTGATCAAGATTTTCTGGTGACCTATGCAGTCAGTCTGTGTCTGCTGTGCTGCTGAACATCCAGAGCTCAGCCACAGCCTGGAAGGCTTTCATGGGTTTTTCTTCTTTTTTTTTTTTTTTTTTCCCA
This sequence comes from Notiomystis cincta, assembly GCA_013398075.1. Classification (NCBI taxonomy): domain Eukaryota; kingdom Metazoa; phylum Chordata; class Aves; order Passeriformes; family Notiomystidae; genus Notiomystis; species Notiomystis cincta. Next base: position 96,338 of record VZRX01016530.1, read on the forward strand.
TTTTGAGTGTTTGGCATTTTTTATTCTTTTTCCAGATCCTGAAATGGTTAGAGAAGTTGGAGTTGAAAATCTGAATGCAGCTAGAATGGATTTTATGCTTTACATCCTTTATTCTTACACTGTGCCATCATGACCTCCCAGGAAAATCCCCAAGTGCCTTGATTGCAGTTGACCAAATATACACCACTTTTATTTCTCCTTGGATCTCAAAGGAATAAGAATTAGCAGTCTGATTTTCTTCATAGCCTTTTCTCCTAGTCATGGAGATCAAGTTCACATTTATCAGACCCTCTCCAAGTCATCAGCATTGCTCTGCTGTTTTGAAATTTCATCAATTTATGACAGAACACTTACATTTGTGTGATTGTTTCTTCAAATTTTCCTTTCTCTGAAAGTATTCCTCTTTTGGATACTCCTTATTACTGCTGTTATTCTGCAGGTCTCTGTTCAATCAGCCTCTCTGATGAGAGGAACTCATCACCAGTAGGTATGAAAAATACAGGAGATAGAGCTGTAAGTGGTAGTAGGAACAAGGAGAATAAAAGTGGCAATTCTGCAAAGTATGCAATCTAGGAACTTATATTCTCTAATTTTTGTTGATGCATTATTGAAAGGAATTCACAGTTTTAAGGAGTTTGAGGATCTGAATGTTGGAAAACTTCATCCCAGGCACTTTGTCCAAGGTCACATGTAAAAAGCTTGTGTAAGAGGTGGAACCAAATATCTTGAGACCTGATTAGCTGCAGGATTATGAGGCTTTTGTTTATTCTCTCTCCTGTGGTCATTGCAGCATCACACACTACCCTCAGTCACATCCAGCTAATGGAAAAGTTGTCATCTAATATTCTGAGGATATTGCTTTGTCTCTCATATTTCAAACATCCCAAACGACAAAGCTAAAGAAAAAGATTCTTCAGCTCCTCATTTATCATTTCTACTCTCCCAGGATCTGCTGCTGCTCCAGAATTTGTTTTCAAAGTGAGTTAAGGGAAAAATCTCTCCTAATTGCTAAACTTTTCTAGTTTATCTCTTATTAGTAGCTATTAAACACAAGAATTACTTAGATGTCTGTTATTCATGAAAGATTATCAAAAAGTATCTTTTCAAAGCATTCAAATTTAGTGACACTTTCCCCCTTTCAGGAATATTATGATGACAACATAGGAGGAACTCGCCAAAAATGCTTTCTGGGTGGGGTAATAAATCGATGTAGCAAACACCAGCTCAAGGGATATTGAAGACAAAGGGCTCTATGGAGATTTGCCATAAGTAGGTGTGTTCTCCTCCTTGTGGATGCTTTGTTTCCACAGCTCTCATATTTCACTGCCAGCACGTTATACCCTGAATCATTTTGAGACAATAAAACCAACAGTCACGCTCATTGCCTCCAAATACTTCACAAATTGTTCAATCCATTTTGCCATTTCCTAGGAAAATCAATTCCATGTCTCTATTTTAGCTCTGGTGAGCTCAAAGACAACTGTTTGGAAAAGTGCTGGTGTGCCAGGGTAATCTGTGGCCAAGTGGAATCAGCACCTGTCAAAACCACAATGTGTTTCCTGCCCTAAGTTTTGTCTATGAGCACACCTAGCAAGGAAATGCAAGCACTTCTTGGTCTTTGAGGTGTAAGATGTGATGAAAACAAAATGTAGTTACTAGTTTGCAGATCTATGGTTAAAGCAGACATGAGAAATGCACCTTTGAGGTGTGGGATTTTTGTTATTGTTGTTTTAGTTGTTGCTGTTTATAATTTTGTTTTGTTTGGGTATTTTTTTTTTAATAGCAAGAAGTAATTTCCTCTTGGTTAGCACATGGTGACTCATGCCAGTTCCTGCAGCAATGGCACACAATAAATTACACAACTTGGCATTTTCTGCCACCTGAAGAACCAGGTTACAGACTGCAAGATTTGCCAAGATAATCTTGGCAGAATTCTTTACAAATATGCACACTCATACTTTTTTAGCTTCTACCAGGCATTGAAATTATTTGTCAGACTTTTAAGGCAAATAAAGAAGCTGAAGGGAATTTTGAGAAATGCTTTTTGTATCCTTGGAGTCCTCTACAAATGTTAGGCAGGTTTCAAAGCTGTACACAACACCTTCAGTATGAACTCATTCTCATTAGCCTTGGGAAGCTCCTGTGCTTTCACACTGAAAATCTCTGTCCAAGTACGGATTCTGCCAGGAATTTCAGCTGAAGGAAGTAATTTTCTTTCCAGCCAACTAAACTCTCTTATCAGCTTCCTTTTTATTTACTCTGTACAAAGCAAGGAGTAAGACCCACATACCAGAGTCAATACTCCAGCAAATTGTTAACAACCAGTGACCTTCTTCTCAATACTTGAGTTGTGGCCAGAGCTCAAAACAGTAAACTGTTAAATTCCAGCCACAGCATTGTGGATTTAGGGTTGAAAAAAGTGAAATATTTGGGCAGAGGACCTAGAATTTCCCATCAGGCTGTCTGAACTTGTGTCCAGGAGAGGACAGCAGCTCCCAATGCTGCAGAGCACCTGGCTGTGTTGAGCAGCCTGTGGCAAGATCATGGGCACAGGCAGAGATTTAGCAGAGCAGAAGGTGGAGATGGGCAAGTGGAAACAGAAGATGGAGCATCTTTAGGTCCCTCCTCATAGCTCCACTGTCCTGGGCATCCCCTCAGACACACAGTGAAGGCTGCCAGGCTTGGCAGACCTCTCTCCAGCCATTTCTTCAGTGGTGATGGAGTCTGTTTTAGTGGGCATCTATTTACACTGCAATCAAAATACTTGTTTTGAAATGTTTGGTTTCATTTGGGTGGGCTGTAAAAGCCTTCTGTTTGTCTTCTGCTTCTGAATGGAAAATGAGGCTTCAAAGTGACAAACTCAAGAGCTTCATTGTGGAAGTTGTTAAAATGAAATGTTCCATCATGTTAGAAAGTATTTATTTGTGAAACTTGAAAACAAACTTAAATATTTCTAAAATCCTTCAATTTTTTTTTTTTCAGCAGAAACAAAAATTCACAACCCAACAAAAAATCCCAAACTAACAACAATCCTCTTCTGGAAATTTGATATGAATCTACTGGAAGTTTCATTTGCATAAAGCTGCACACTTAATTCCCACTGAAACCCCTTTTCCATTCAATTTGGTGGTTAAAAAGAAAATTAAACCAGCCCTCTCCCTGCTTAAGGAGACAAGCAGAAAGGAGTGACAGCAGTGTCACTTGCAGGCTGGGCCAGGGACTTAGGAAGTGCCAACACTACCAGCCTTTTTTCCATTTCTCATGGGACTTTGCTGATGGGATTTTAGGCAGTAGGTTGAGGGAGCCAGAGATGTCTTTGAAATAAAAGCAGCCTGATTTTTAAAAATACCCATTGCCTGTCACTTTTACTGACTGCAGCAGAACTTCACTAAACTGAAAGAAGGGACACTTTAGTCCCTTCAGCCATCTAACACTCAGGTTGCTTAATCTATGAGGCACATTTTCTGATGGTAATACACAGAATTTTCCCTATAAACAGTCATGCAAGTGTATTTTGGAAAAGTAGGCAGTCTCTCAGAAAAGAATATTATATTTTCATATATGCTAAAAAGAATATTATTCACTATGTGTGTACAGTTCCTGTTGGACTCAGTACTATCCAAGAAAATTTTTGTACAAGCTTGACACTAAGGCAGTTATGTTATAATGTTCTTTTTACAGCCAGATTTAGCAGTTAGCTCTTGTTTTCCTTAATTTGTATTAGTTAATTGCTTTGCAAATCAAAATGAATAGAGGCAGAGCTCCTGTGAGACTCTGGGAGTGTGCTGGGAGCATGTTGTGTTACATCTGCTCACTTCACTTTGAATTTCATCAGATTTTGGAGTGTAACAGACTGTTAATGGGTGCTGTCACACACACTTTGATGCAACCATATCTCTACATTCTGAATTTTCAGCCCTAAACTTGACCTCAGTGGACCCATGAGAAGAATTGGAGTTCCCTGTAAGGGGTTTCTTTTAAATCTGTGCCAATGCATTTTAAAAGAGCTCTCTCAGACTACACTGTTGCATAGATGTCACTGGACAAGGCTTTCTTGTCACCACCATAGGCTTGTCCCAAAATGCCAGAATCAATGGTATATGAATCTATTTATGGGCAACTGCAGATCCCTGAATGCTGGTGAAAGACCCAGTTTGCATTCCTGAATTCAAAGACAGTATCTCTCTAATAAAAAGCATAATCATGTGTGTGATCACCTTGTGTAGGAACAACCCAAGGATTTAATGAGACACCAGAGGCTTTAGAAGGAATCTCAATGAATGAAAGGGTTAGAACAGTGAGTGTGGAATAAAACAGAGGGAGACACAGGAAAAGATGGGCACATGGGGCTGGAGAGAAGGTCCAGGTGACACAAGGTGAAGTTCAGTCTGTTCCACAGAGAGAGAGAGAAAGCAGATGGTTCACAGCTATTGCAGCTACAGCAACTGTTCCTGCAAGCAGGAGTCAGGTTTGCAAAGCTGCCTCCAAGACCTCAGGTGAGGAGTGGTGGAATGAGGAGGAAGATGGCAGGGAAGGATCACAGGGTTCTTTAGCTCCCCAGGCAAGGAAAGGTCTCCTCTGCCTTTAAGGCTGCTAGTCATAGTAAGGCTGCAATGATGCTGCACCCTTTGCAGAGAAATCTTTGTTCTCTGAGGATGTGCATGGATAGAAGAGAATCCAAGCTGAAAACTGAAACCTTAAACTGCAATCCATGCTGGAGAACATTGACCTAGATGTGTAGATCTCCAGGGTGAGATATTTGGTTTCAGCAGAGCGATGTTCATTCACCCTGAGAGTCCTGCTAGAGATTTGCAAAGTATTAAACTTGCATCTGATACTTATGTAGTGAACCAAATTCTTGCCTTCAGCAACATTAATTTCGTATTGGAGTTAGCCAGTGGAGCTGCTCTGAACTCCAGCTAATGGAAATGAGAGGACATCTGATCTAGAATCTCATGTGGAAACTGACAATATAGATTGAAACATTATTTAGAAATATTTCATAGTCAATACTGGGACTTCAAAGCTCAATGTGATCTCAAGTCTCCTGGCATGGATACAGGACATTTATTAATAGAGGTGCTGAAGGACTGGCATCCAGTTGATGTCATCAGACAAATTACTTCTCCATTACCTATTGATTACTGTTCTGCCTGGCAAAAAGTATGTGCTTACTTCTCATACCAATGGGAAACAGAAAAATTCAATAGCTGACCACTTTAGATAATTATCCAGTTCTTGAAATGCTTTACCTATGAACAAATAGAAGCTGTGGCTTTTCCAGCACCCAGGAATCTGTTTTCTCAGCAGGATAATCCAAGAGAATATAATGCTTTTGGTTTCCTCATATTTCTCTGATTCTTTTCCACTAGATGATAGGTTAATTCACACTCCAGTCCTTATTTTCCTCAAGTAGGGCACAGTTAGCCAAGAGATGCCTTTATTATATTTGATCCCAAGATAAGAGAGAATCATTAGTAGGGTTTATGAAAAAGTTTGGGTCCAACAGGTTTCCACCAAAAAATCACAGTTATTTAAATAGAAATACATGTAAGAATGTGTCAGTTTTCACAAAATAGGAGAAAATCCCAAGTTTTTGTGTTTTTTTTCTCATTTTATTTTGATAGGAAAAAAATGCTTTCTTCTGACTCTGTTGTCCAGACTCCTTTTTTCTGGACTGCTCCATCCCATGCCAATATGTATTTTTATAGCATTGCAAAGGCATCACATAAATTGATATATTATTTCCTTATCTCTGCAAAACATTTTGGCACTGCTGAAATTAAATACCTCTGTGGTCTCAAAATCAAACAATAGATTCCTGTGTATGAAAAGACTTCTGGTTTTATTTTGTTTTCCCTCTTTTCATGAAACTACCTAATATGACCACAGATGTTATGATGTGTTCTGGTGATAGAACAGTAATATCTGTTTCCTAGTGGAGGTTATGGTTAGAAGATCCAGATTGGTTCTTGTTCTCCAAGAGCTGATTCTTTCATGTGGAGAAAAAACTCCACAACTCTCCTTCCTGTGAAATAATCCTGGTGTTGTTGCATCTCTGCAGAGATGCTGTGGAGGTGACTGTTTATAAACCCCTTCTATCAGCATTTGAGAAGGGACAGAGCCCTGAGATTGGAGAGCTAAAGGGGAATTCATCAGGGTGGGAATGTGATGGATAAGTTTTCAGAGTGAAGCCCATGGAAGAAAGGCTGGAAAACAGCCCAGTGCCCTTAGAGTGGTGATGAAGGAAAAGTTTCTCTACTAACACTGACTCAAAAAGGGACTTGTCTTGTCCAGAGTCTCCTGAGTCACTGCTAAAGAACCAAGAAAACTCACCAGGCAATTGTGACTAAACTCAGACATTCCAATCCCTCTGTGGACCATGAGGAGGGTAATTTGGGATGAGCGCTTGCACTAGGGTGGAAAAACTGAAATTCATGGAAAATGTGAGCACAGATAGACTTTTGGTGTCAGATTTCAGCTCAAGAGACCATTATTATCAGCATTTTAGTCCTTCAGAATATCTCTTTAAGAGTAAGGCTGTGAAGAGTCATTGCTGTTGGAGCTGAGGAACAGTGTCCCAAGAAAATACACAAACTGCCCTGTACTCTGCAGCACTGCCACCACCTCAGGGGTGCTCTGCAAGTCTGTGCTAGAGCAGGCAAGCCATTCTTTTAAGATCTCTAAAAATTGCATGGAAAAGACTTTGAGAAGCCCTGCCCTCATTTACATCCCTCACAACTTCAAAATTACAGCCAGCTTCCACAGAGAGTAAATCAGAAAAAGGTTTGTCTCTCTGTCTGTTTGATCTGTCTGCAGTTGTTTAGCAGCTCTCTAGATTGGCACAGGGTGGCCAGGGAACTTCAGGAGCCCTTGTGACTTCTTGTAGAAGATGAATTAATTAATAAAAAGTCTTTCTTTAATCTACTTTCTCAAGGGCAAAATGATCACCTGCTGGAAAAATGGTGAGCGAGATGGATTTCATCAGTGGAAAAAAATAAAAGCAATGCCTACAGGCTTTGTTTTCTAGATTTCTTGTAACCACATCTAGGAGAAGGCTGAAACCTTGCACTGTGGCATTTCAAATAAATAAAGAAATAAATAAAAGTATTAAAAACCCAACTAGTCAAATCTATTGTTAACATTTACTTCACAGAGAGTATCTCAGTGTCTCTGGTCATCCTACAGCATTCTCTTTTTTCTGACACCAGTGAATCCATGTCCAACTCCTGTTTTGGTCTTTCCCAAAGCAAAGAGCAGAAACACCTCACCAGGCTGCAGGGAACATCTTGGTTTTTTTGTAGTCTCTGCTATGAAATCTTCACATGGATGTCTGAACACTGTCATTATTTGTCAGGATTATGAATGAGAAAACAGGATCATCCACAAAAATTTGAATGAACTTTGAATAGGAGCCAACTTGAAGAGCTGGAATTCATTAGTTGTGGACAGTAGAGGTTTTTGTGTGAGAAGAGGGTGAATGGGCAATTGCAGAGCTACAAAAGATGTTTTTAACAGGGTTGTGCTTTATTTCTGAGTGGGATCAGGATGTCCTTGCTAGGATGCCTCCAACCCTTTTGACTTTTCCTCAGTTAAAAGGACTCAAGTCCTGGCCCTTTCCCATTTGCACAGTGAGCTCTAAATGCCCTACTGCATTCATGTACAATTGTCAGTAATAACGAGTAATATGTGTATTTATCTATATCTGTGCCTGGGAGTTACTGATACCTCCTGTGCTGAGTGAGGTAGCACTCAGGCCATCTTTCAGAAGATAAATAAATGAACAGACATTAGCTTTTTATTACTTCTGTGATATATGTAAGTGCTTTTGGTAAGTGACTGCTTCAGTTTTAACAGCTAAAAGTTAAGCAACCTTAAAAGACAGTGCAGTTTGTTGTTCACTGAGGTAGAAAGGATAACTTTTCTGGCATGATGGAGGTTTTTGAATGTTATTACATGCCCTGTGAGCAAGTGGGGTTTTAAGATTACAGTTCCAGAACTGAAACCTATTGAGTGATACATCAGGGACTTGAGAATGAACCATAAGCTGTGAGTAGGTCTGTTATCAAGGATGAGGCGTGTATGACATATAATCAGTGTCCAAAATGGGGAGAGAGCACAGCTGGGACAGGTGGCTTGAGCAGTGTTCCATACCACAGAGTGTCAGGGCCAGCATGCAAACTGGGGAAATTACCTGGAAGCAGGGACTGGTCTGGGTTTGGGAAGGGGGATCTGGTGTCAGTCAGTGGGTGGTGAGCAAGAGTGTTATGTGTCACTTGTTTTGTGCATTGTTTTCTTTCCCTTTTTATTATAGTCATTGTTTTTACTATTTACCATTATTTTTGTATTTTACTTTTTTTTTTTCAATTATGAATCTGTTCTTATCTCAACCTACAAGTTCTACTTTTGATTCTCCTCCACATTCCACGGGGGCAGGGGGGGAAGAGAGGAGGGTTGAGCAGGAGCCATAGTGGTGCCTAATTTCCCTAATTTCCAGTTGGGCTTAAAGCACAGTCCTGGTCCTTGACTTCCCAGTGCTGTTGGCTTTGTCAGTGTGATGACAGGCTGATGATTCCCAGTTTTCACTGCTCCTCTTTGGATAGGGTACATTGCACAGGCATTCCTGCTCTTGTTTAATAGCACTTTCTGCAGATTGCTTCCTTGGATTAACATCTTGCCTTTGTTCAGCTGTCAAAAATAATTCATGCAACAGTGCGAAACATATTTGAGGCAAATAATAGCACAATAATGAATATAAACCATGTAGCAGAGCAATGCAGATGAAACAAATAGGGAAGGAGATGAAAGAATTAATAACTTCAACTACTGGAAACAGATTCTTTTTTTAAAGGTAAACACAGAGTGATAAACATCAGCCTCAAAAGCAGAAGTGTGTGCAGCCTGGAAACAAGGTGTAGACAAGCAGAACACAGTCTCCCCTTAAAGCAGCAGAAAAATAATCAGAAAATGTCTGGAAAGAGAAAAGAAGTCATCTCTAAAGACTGCCAACAAATAATACATAATGCATTTGACTGCCTGCTTTGCTCTTTGCATACCCAGGGCTTTTGGTTGTGTCAGAGGGAGATCTGGCATGGCCAAAGAGGTGAAGCCCTGAACAGGAATCCAAGACACATTTTGCTTCCCTTACATCCTTCCCTGACCCACATAGGCTTATATGATTTCATCCCCTTGTAAATTATCCCATTATCATCACTGTAACACCTGAAAGCTGATCTCAAACCAAGATCTGCATGATGTTACATCTGAGCTTATTTATTGGAGCAGCACTGCAACCTTGGTTGAATCTTTGGGGGATTTTTGTTGGCTTAATTTTTTTAACATAAATATAAAATATATATAATGTTCCCTTTGCAAGAGAGAAAATCTGAAGATTCTTGAATCTCCATGAAAAAGAATTTTCACAAGATGAAGACCTCACTTAAGCACATTTATGCAAGTCCTTAAATCCCTCATTTTTTGAATCATCACTTAAGTTTGTGCACAATGCAAAGGATGTTTTTCCAGCCCATTGACCACAAAGTCTAGTGAATGTGTTTACCTAGGAATTTTTTCTGGTGGTGCAAAAGTGCAAAGTTTCTACTTAAAATAATATCCTTTTTTTTTTTTCTAAATAAGAACTTAATACAAGTCAGGAGGAGGAGTAAAGGTGAAGACCTCAGAATTCATCCAAGGAAGGGATCTCCCAGGTTGTCATGATCCAGAACAATGATGCTCCCTTGTCCACATCCATAAAGGAAAGAGGGGAGATAGCCCTCTTTCATTACTTTCTAGCAATTAGAAGGCACCTGCCTTTGCCAGTCACACTGGTGGTAGTGGTGAGGGCAAGCATGAGAAGGGAAAATCCCATCATGCTGGTAAAAAACAGATTTGTTTTCATAAAAGTTTAAGTAGCACAAAAGATTCTCCACAGGAGGTGATCCCTTTTCTTTATAGAGAATTTTTTAATAATTGTATTTTAGATGAACAGAGGTAAATTTGGTCCAAGACTTCACTTAGAAAAACAAAGAAAAATCCAAGGGTTTTTGCTGTCCATGGACATCATGTTTATGCCATATTAACTCCTTGATTTGGCACTCCACATGGCTATCTCAGGGAACAGGAAAGATTAATTTACCTCATTTTTAAGCCAAAATTTGGCTGCTGTGAAGGAAAAACAATGGAGAATTGTTCATGTTAGAGATGTCATCAGGAGGATGTACTGGGTGTTCTAGTGGCATCAGGCTTTTTAGCCCCTATTATTGTGATTTTTCTGCATAGAGGTTCCAGAAGGGATTTTTCTCCCAGGTTTTTTTTGTGTGAGAGTAGAAAAGTGGATCAGTTTTCTCTGTAGCAGGTGCTGCATTTCCCTTCCTATGGTACACAGGACAAAGTACATAGCAAAGGAGAAAAGGAACTTCACAAATCCTGTGCTAGAGGAGGCATCTAAAGCAGGGACACCCCACTGCACATCTCTGATGTGGCACATTACCTGTGTGGGTTTGGGTTTCCCACTCCATGTCCTTGGTCAGCCTAAGATGTGGGAGGAAGGTCTGCAGGGTGGGGAGAGATGTTCTCTGAGCCAAAGAAAGAAAAAAATCAGTCTGTCATACAGAAAATGTGGTTTGCCTCTTTTTTTCCCCCACATGTTGTCTTTTGTAAAATTGGACCTGAATTCAGAGATCTGGGTGAGGAAAGGGAAGTGTTGTCCACTTGTGTCCTCCTGACCCAGAGAGCTCTTTTTAGAAGCAGGTGAAAATAATTTTCCACTAAACCATAATGTTATGAGTTTATGTTAAATTTAAAATAATTACATATACTTTAAGACAATGTGCAGGCTAGATATTAATAAACATTTTTGCATGTTGCTGTTAAATGGGTTTTGTAAAGATGGCTAGTTGTCTTTCATTTCAATGCCTGTCAGGTGATTTAGAAAATTCTGCTAAGTGCCTCTCTTACCTCCCTATAAATATCTTAAAAATCTCTGACCTGCATGACCCAAATAAAAGCAGACAGCACAGAAGCAATTTGGATGCTTTGTGGATGGTAAAAGATCCACAAGGATTGTCTGGCTCCTCTCCACACCAGAGTGTCTCCTTCCATTGTGGCACTGAGAAGGACACGACTTTCTGAAGTTAATTCAAGTTACAGGCATGGGTAAGGAAGTGGAACTGCTCAAAGGGAAAGGACAGACTTGTCTGACAACCAAGAGACCCTCCTGACATTGTAGAGGCAACTTTGGGAAATGTTCCCATGGGGAACAGTTCTTGACATCTTCTGGGTCACTTAAACCACAGCTGGAAAGAAGCAGGGCCAATCTAAGCTTTTCTGGAAGAGAAAACACTGGGAGTAGCTATTTTTTCCCAATCTGCCCTCTTCTTGTCTCAGAAACACTGTTAAAATTCAGGCCAGATATTTATTTGCATATGGAATTTGCCAAGATGTCAAACAGTTTCTAACACATCATTTGAGGATGCTCAGATAATGTAGAGGCTGTCACCACAATGGGATCACATCCTGCTGCAGAGGAGTAGGAAAGACTTTCCAGGCTTCTTCCATGTCCAACTCTGTTCTTTTTGAGAATATCTTAGAAAATAAAAGTTTGGGAGTTCTTGGACACTGAGGAAATGGAAAGTTTGGGAACTCAGATTAAAAAATCCTCCTTCAATTCTTTAAGCCTGGGGAATTCTTTCTTTTGCTATTAGATATTTTTGGGAAGAGTGATAGAAAATATCCTTTGCTCTATCAAAAGATAGGAAATATCCTGTGAAGAACTGAAAGGGAAGTTGCATTGAGAAAACGTTTTTGAGAGGCATCTCCAGTGAAGATGCTTTATTTAATGTTGCTTGGAAAAAACATAATCCATTTTTCTCAAACTCTTACTCCTTTTTACCAAAAAAATACACTTGGGCACTGCCAACTAAATCAGAAGGTTGTTGTCAGATGTCCTTGAATGTTTCAGGGAGTGTTTCCTTGATATTGTAGTGTTGGTTTGTGGGGCTTTTTTTATGTCCTATCTTGTAAAATTGGTGAGAGCCTCCTGGAAGAGGGTGAATGCTCCACTTTTAAATTCCTGCCTTCTGTTGTTGTCAGAAGCCATAATGCTGCAGACTAAATGCCTCAGTACAAAAGTGGAGATATTTTGCTTCTGCAAGCTCTTTTTATTCTTCAACACTGCCAGCTCATGAGTTGGTCTTTGATAATTGTTCTCTTCAGCACAACTTTTTACAGATCCTCTTGAGGTTAGAACTTTTCAAAGAATTCCACTAAACTTTCACTGAACATGCACCAAATTTTGCATCAATATAAACTTGTTCTTACCATTCCAGCTGTTCTGAAGAGAAAAAATTAAAAAGAAAATGAGGAAAATAGAATAAGGGAAATTTAAAAAAAAAGGGAGAATGAGGTTGTTAATAAATCTGACAAATCTTTCAGAGATCTGACTTACTGTCCTTGGACATTCTTATGTCCAAGTCATGAGTTCTAATTGTGACTTATACATATCAGTTTGGGAACAGTGAAACAAAATAGAAGGAAAGGAGAGAATTAAAGAGGCTGAATGGAAAAATGTACCATAGGTATAGCTCAGGGTGTCAGAAGTGTTCTAGAAATCTTTATGAGATAAATAATAGGAAAATAGGACTGATTCAACAGGCAAAGACATGTGCTCCACAAGCCAGTTATAACCCCAGCCATTAGACACCTGGCCCTCCCTGCCAGATTATTCCCAGAGGGAATTTTAATAAACCTGCTTTAATAAACCTCAGCAGATTCTCTGCAGAGGTGCAGTGGCTGCAGGAGAGAGTGGGTAACACTGCTGCTTTGAGCCCAGAGTGATTCAGCCAGGCTGGCATCATTCTCCTGGAGCAGTAGAAAATGGGTCCAAGAAAGTGTAGAAAATTAGTAACACCTCTCAGCAAATTAATTCCTGCTTGGAATTCTCTATACATCACTACAAAGTGTAGATTTCTTGAAGGGTGGGTACAAATGCCATCAGAGGAGTCTCTTACTGTTCCACACAGGGGAAAAACAGTTCTGAATGTGACTTCTTGGAGGAGTCTGCATTGGCTTGTGGTAGGGTGGGAGAGTGTAGCAAGGAATTTTAATGCTGTAATAAAATATCTTCAATAAACTTTTATGTAATTATCAGTGCTCTGTTACCATCAGAAAAGCTCAACATATCTGACTTCAAAAGATTAGATTCCTTACCAGGTAGACTAGGTCAGTTATGTCTTGCCAGTAAATATTTCATCTAATATCACAACTCTTTTTACTGAAGCTAAAATTATTATTTTAATGCATTATTAGTTGTTAATTTCCACCTGAATGTGTCACATTAAAATAAAACACTTAGCATCAAAATAAAGATGTGAAGAAACACAATTTCACCTGCAAAAATCAGAACAACTGAACAGGGCCAGGCACTTGCTGATTGCCTCAGAGACAATGTCACAGCAAAGGGCCACATCCTGTCCTTGGTGACACCTGTGCACCCTGCAACAGGAGCTCTGACTATGAGCATTTCCACTGTGTTCTGGTTATAAAGCAGAGCAGTGAATATGGTAATCTGGGAAGAACCATGTGCTTGAGTACAGGAAACCAGTTTATGAGACAGAATGAATTGATGAGAAATGTGGATGGCAAAGGTAAATGTGATTTTTCAGTTGGCTTAAACAAAGGCTACCATGGAGAGGGAGCGTCCCTTCTCTTTCTGCTGCCCTCACCTGCATGGTTCTTCTCCTCCTGTTCACAAATCAATAAATCCTCTGAGTGAGTGAAATTTTCAGCCAGCTCAGTGGAGATGGCTTGTGACACTTTTACCAACCCAGCAGAACTAGGACACATCTTCCAGGTCCACATACGTGCCTTTATTACATCATGAGGAAGGACCAGGAGAAGCAGCAGATACTCACTGGCCTCTTCTGCCTCACAGAAACCCAGATCTGTGGCCAGAAGGGGCCACAACATGCTGTGGTAGATCCCCATCTGGACATCAGGGCTGAGGTGGCCTTTACCCCTCAGGCAGGTGCCCAGAAAAGGAATGCCCAGGTTTGTAAAACGCCACACGCAAACTCTGCGGCAGAGCTGGAGAAAATTCTCTTAAATACCAGTCAGTAGTATCAGTCACAGGGTCTGGAGATGTCTTCAGCTGTCACCACTGAACTGAACTCTGTCTGAAACAGCAGGATTGATATGGCTGAGATGACTTCTATGCCATGAGCCAGCTTGGCCTGAGATCAAACAAGCCAACAATATCACTGCTGATAAGTTACGGTTTCCAGGTGCCAAGGTCTTTTAACATTCCTACCACAGGAGTGCTACTGGGATATATTTTCTGTTATCTAATTGGGCAAAGCCCATCCTTATTTAACATTATGTAGAAGTTTAATATGGTTTGTCTCTTTTTAAGGTCACAGGACCCACAAATCAATACATATTGAGTTGGACAACCACAATGAGAGAGTTAATTCTCATCCACCACGCTTTGAACATCTCCTGCATCCACTAGAGAAGGCAGAACAGCCTCCTTGCACTGAAAAGCAAGGGAAAAAAACCACTAATGGCACTGCCAAGTACTAATCCTAACTTATTTAAGTTGGAATTTTTGCTGAATTAAACTATCAGTCCTTCCACACTGAGTAATGACTGCCAAGCAAGCTCATGGGTGTGCATTTGAAGTTTCTATCTGCACTGTATCTTTGCTTCTCTACGGCCAGTTTCAAACACATTAAAGGTAAGAATGCCACAATCTGACTTAAACTGACACTCAGGTTCTTTCTCTGATGTATAAATCACCTTTTTTTGCCTCTTTGTAAATCCTGGTGCCACCAGTGAAAGTAAATTTACTGGAGGGTATTTGGCCAATAGAAAACACCATTATCCCATCTTTGCAGCCTATCTTTACACATAGACTCAACATCTGGTGGCAAGTGGTTATGCCACCTGTAACAGTGTGAAAGGCTTTAGCTGTATAAAGCACTAGCTGTCAAGGCCATTTTTTTCCACAAAGCTCAAAATACTCAGCATGTTTCTTCAAACCCTGGTGTTTAGGTCTGTGTGATCACACACAGCTCTCTTCTACCTCTGATTGAGTGTAAACACATTAATGGCTTTATGATTAATGAGAAAAGCCTGGAAATGTCATTATTCACAACTTAGAGCTCAGAAGATAAACAGTAATAATCCCAAAGCAATTGGCTTAAAATTAGTAGAGTTATATGTAAATAATTATAAGTTGGGAAAATAAAAATGCAAACAAAAGCAAATTTCATATTGGCAGTTATGAATGGCCTAGAAAGGCAATTTTTTGGTTCACTAAGAGGGTGGGGGAATGAGTGTTTCTCAGGCCCACCATGGCAGGATCCCAAATCCAGCTGATGATTTCTTTAGCATTGCTATGATACACATAGATAATAAATTTTTCCAAGGGCAGTGTTCAGAGCCTCAGCACTGTTTAGTAATGCTGAACAGCAGATGATGCCTCAGGGAACTTTCAGTCCTTGGGTATTAAATGGACTATTGCCCAAATCCCTATGAAATTATTGCTTTGAGGATACCTACCAGGCACTTAGAGACTAGAGATAAATCACACCCCACCCTGGTGTAACATCCTGAGACACCCCAGGCAGAGCAGTGCCAAGGTGTCACTTGTTTAGCAGTGAAGACACCCAAACCATGGTGTGGTCATTGCTGACCTGGGACAGATCCAGGACCTGCTTTTCCTGCTTTTGGAACCAGTTCCCATGATAATCTGTGATGGAGACAGCTGACAAAAGAAGTGTGTGGGCTTTTGTTTCAGCTATTTTAAATCTTCATTCTTTCGTTACTTTTTTACAACTCTTTTGATCCAAATTTTCTCTATTCAGGTTTGCATTTAGTAGTCCTGCTCTTTCAGAAAGCAGAGATGAGGGATTACCTCAGCCAACTTCTGTTGAGACATCTCAATATTTTCTAGTACTACCTTTGTAATCTGATTTTTTTACTGCTTTTTTTTTTTTTTTTTGACAGTCTATAGCTAGGTAAATGCCATATGCAAAAAGAAATGAAGGTTCCTTCCATTTACTACTTTTATAGATTTGCTAAATATGTAGAGGTGGGATATTTCCCACCTCTCTTTAGGTTTATGAACAAAAAAGCAGTGAAAATCATCGTGTTCCTCTGACATGAGACTTCAAAATATTCCTGGGAAAAAAATATTTGTTATGGAATCAAACCAAAGCTACTTCTAATTTTTTTTTCCTTGTAAGAATGTTTAGTCAGGAAAGAATATAATTTTGCTGCTAATTATTTACAGCATCCCCCTATGTCACTATATTTCTGTCTTTCTCCATTATAAATGAATTTTGTGTGTCTCATATATGACTACAGAACAGTGTTCTGGAAAAAGAAATCTCTCTGTTGTATCAAACTCTGTGAGGAAGATGCTGCACTCACATCTATTCAACCACCTCCTTAGACAGAAAAGCAGTAAATAAAGTATTGGTAACTCTGTAAATAAATGTCTTTAAGGGAGGAAGTTGTGAACAACCTGTTGATATGAGCAGTTAGGTCACAGTGACAGCATTAGCACCATGTGGCTTTGGCCATGCATTGTCATTTTAATTACTGTTTGTGCAGTAAACAAAAGGTGTGCAAAGACCTGTACCAGCCTTACCTCTCATAAAATATTCTTAATACACTACTTTATGTGAACTGTCAGTGCCTGCAGAGAGACCTTTTCAAACAGAAGTTTCTGAGTTGATCAAGGCTGTTCTAAATGTTTGCTCCCTTCCCTTGGATATGGTACCTCACTTAATAACAGGTGTTGTGGGGTTTTATTGTTTGCTTATTTGCTGGTTATTTTTGTTTCTCTTCTTGTTTTTGTTTTGCTGGGTTTTTTTAAGCTGCAGTTAAATATTATTTAAAAGGGCCAAGGAAATTAAAGATTTAATGTTTTGTGCATGTGTCTTTTCCTGAATGTATTTGTCTCCCTCTCATTATCTTTGTATAATTTTGTAATTAGATCCAAAAGTTTGAAGGTCTGTCTTGCATTTCTCTTACTTTCAACAGAAAGGTGTTCTCTTTAATGCATCTATTTCTTGTTTTGGTTCCAGAGGGGATTGTGTATTTTCATTAAAAGTGCTGAAGACCCTTGCAGTGCTTTTTATCACTCTGCATCTTCAAAACTTTGACAGGAATGGATTCTTTGCAAATGGCTCTCTTTTATTATGCCCTGTTCTCTTTGGTGTCAAATACGACTATGCTCTTCAGGGAGACTTAAAAAGGGATGGCCCACTCATTGTCCTAGTTCATAAAGAGCAACTGAAGTGGAAGAAAAATTATCATTAAAGAATTTTCCTGGAGATCTTCCAGGGAAAGCTTCAAGACTGAGCAAATGAGAAAGGCAATCTCCATCAGTTACACCTGACTGTTCAGAGAATTAAGCCTGTTAGAGAAATCATAACAAATGCATTTTCTGTCATTGGGAGGTTTTCTGGCAAGGTAAGAGTTGGAGGAAGAACTTTGGGCTGTGCCAAAATTACTAAATTTAGTGATACAATTCACACCTGTATTGAGCTGCCATTCATGTTTCCTTACTGGTAGTGGCACTCTCCTCCACCCACTGAAACAGGGAATGCTCTTTCCAGGGTGATCCAAGCCCACTCAGCAGTTCTGGTTATGTCACTGATCAATTGCAAATCAAGACCTGCCTAAAGGGAAAAAATCCTTTTAGAGACAGTCTTGCCTCACTGTGGAGAAGAGAGGGGCAGGTGCATTGTGCAAGGGGCTATAAAAAGAGGTAGAAAAGTAGATTTCTACCTGAATAGCACCTGGTGATTGCAACCTCTAGTGCTGCTGTAATACAGCTGAACCACAAAAGTGTCTGAGCAAGGCTAATTTTAACCTTCATGGTTATCAGCTCTGGTTTGATAAACAACCATAGCCAAAGACAGCAGCTTTTTATTCCTGTGTCCTGTGTCTGGATGAATCCAGCTGCATTTTGCATCCAAATACAGTTGCAAACACAGCTGCACACTGGGATCAGCTGGCAGGGCTAAGGTGCACCACAGGGTCCCACTGACCCAGGACAGGAGAGATGCTGGGACAGGCTCACACTGGGCCCTGAGATAACCATGATTTCCTCTGATGAAGCCCTAACTCTGGGTGTTAGGAATGGGAGAGGAAGCCAAAAGAAGAGAGGCTGACATTTAGTAGAACTTCTGATTTCACTACCACTTCTACAGGCAAATAATTCAAACTCTAAATGACTGAAATCACAAACAAGAGAACCAGAGATGGAATTTTTTCTCTTTTTTTGGTGTTTTCCACCAGTCTCTGCTATACTGTTTATGTCTGCTCTCTCCCTGCTATGTGGGTCACAGACAGCCTTGTCTGTTCCTAAAAAGTCATCATGTTCTTTTATCTGCCATCAGGACCAGTCAGGCTGCTGCAGATCTGCCTGCCCCATACCCTGCTGTGGCTCACAAGGGTGAATTCTTCCAGCTCATAAGATGTGCCAGGAATCCCATTTTCCTACAAAAGTGCATTGTTATAAGAGGTATAAAATAACTAGAGGGTAGGCTGTGGAAGCTGCCCATGGATGGGCAGAAGGAGGCTGTGCCTCATTTTCCTGTCTCAGTAATTGCTCTGTTCCCCCCAAGGGCAGCTCTCCTACACCTGCCTTCCTCCCTGCCTGGTGCAGGGCTGGTCTCACCTCCCCTAGGCAGCAGCAGCCCAGGTCGAGTCCTCTCCTTTCTTCCCACTGGGAACATTTTTTATGTTTTTTTTCCTAATCATCTACTAGAAGGGGAGAGAGAGAGTGTGGGAGCTGCATTTCTTAGGGAATGGACATGGGAAATTGTGTGTACTGGGTCTTCCAAGGGGTGTGCAGGTTACATGGCTACTAGAAATGCCTGCAATACTGCTTATTCAATTATTAAATCAGTGCTCTCCACTTTTTAAAATATTTTAATGTGCTTGGAGGAGAAAGATACTTAATTTGCACATTAGCTAGAACAAAAGCTTTTGTTCTGAGTTGATTAAATGCATTGCAATTGCTCCCACTTCTTTCTCCAGGCAAGCACCCAGAATTTATGTACTGAAACACAGCACTGGTGATGACTGTGCACAAGAGGATGGGGATAGAGAGGATTTTGCTGCCTGTGTGTCTGGTTCTTTTGCAAAAGCTGATTCCTGTCTTCAGTCTGGTTGCCTCCAAGCAGTGGAGAACACTGGCTGAAGACTTGGGCATTGACCTCCAGCTGGTCCAGATAAGAACCCAGAGGAGTTTGCTGAGAAAGAGAGGAAAGGACATTGAAGCCTTTCAAAAGTCATTTATGCCTCTAGGGCTGATCAAAGTGCCTGAGAAGTCGTTCTGGCATGTCACTAACAAACAGGGGTCCAGTCAATCATGTTGCATTTGGGGTCCTTTGCCTAAGGAGGGAGAAAGCTGAAATAAAATGAGCAGTGAGCAGAACCCATCACTGTGTGCAGCTCAGCCATTCCTTGGTGTGCCCTGGCTGCTGGAGGACAGGGCTGCAAATATTTACACTTTGCATGGTCTGTTACAGCAGGCAGCTGGAAGCTTCATCACCAGTAACTATCAGAAGCCAACATCTCCACAAATCATGGGTTTGGCAGTGATATTCAAGGTGAGAGAAGAACAACTGTCTTGGCTGATTCCTTTTAAGTCCAAAAATCTCCATGGCAATGCAGATTTAAGAATATTTTCAGTGGCAGAAACACACTTTTTGTTGCTTCTTGCTCCTCTTTTTATTCCAGCCATCTTTTGAACTAAGCCTGTCAACAGCCTCTGGAGCTGTTCAGAACCTTTTCTGCTGGATATCAAACTTTTTATAGTGCTGTTCACTTCTTTCTTCCCGTTTGCACAGAGGCAGTAGACACATCTGAACCCGCAGGATATTTTGGGAAAATTAAAAAGAAAAATATTGTGTTTATTTTAAGAAAACAAAGAAGGCATCCCACATTTTGAACAGGGCCAAAGCAGCTGTTTAAAACACTGATAGTGTTACAAAAGGGCTGGCGACAGAGTGACAGCTCAGCGTTGTGTGTGTTTGCCTTCCCCTTTGCTCTCTGACGAGACAAGCCTGGTTATTTATGCCCGGGGCAGCTTGCACAGTGCAGATGAAGGCAGTGAGGATGAGCAATGAGCTCTCTGGACAGGAGAGGAGCTCTCAGTCCCCTCCTCAGCCAGACACTGCCGACTTTAATCCAGGACAGTGCACGGGGGTCACGGCTGCTCGCGGTGGGAGGGAAGAGCTGGCCCTTGAGCCCTGCTGTGCTCAGCTGCTTGGGTTTAATAAATCAGCTGGATGTATCCTCACATAGCTTTAGACATCTCCAGTACCGTCCTGGACTTCCTTTCCAATCAGTAAGAGGAACAGGCACCTACAGAAGTGTTGCAGATGCTGGTTTGCAGAGGAGCTGCTCCCCCCAGACCGCTCACTCTCCTGCCTGAATATCCACCAACTCTGATGGAACCTTGTGGGATCAGTGTGGGTCAGAATATTTAAGTGCAAGGAGCTACATTTAGCCATGAAGGCATCTTTAGTGGGAAAAAGGCTTTTTGCTTTTATCTCCTGGAAGGTTTCTGTACTTGAAATGTATGTATTCTGACTTTTTATCTGCAACCACTCCCTGGTGGGAAGATGCATGTGTAGCAAATTTAAACCTAGTCAAAATAAGCTTGTTTCTCTTATTTACCTTTCTCTGACTCTGTAGGAATAGTCTTCTCACTTGCCAGGCTCCATGGGTTACAGAGTATAAACCACCAAGTTTTAGAAAGTGTTTTGTGAACAAAGCTGTGAGAATAACCTTCGTGCCACTGCTGGTGGCTTATGGCTTATGAAACAGCAAGGCACCTCAGAGAAGGAAATAGCAAATTATGGAGGAAAAAGGAATAAAATTCTGCTGCCCCTACACTGATAGAAATGTGGAAAGTACTTACCTGGCAGCTGTCATGAAGAGTTTTATCAAAGCAGTTGCTGCTGGCCTGATTTTCCTGCCCAATAAGCCAGGTTTTGACCCTTGTGACAGAGCTAAGGCAGCCTCAGTGTGTATTACTGTTCCTCACCACCCAGATGAGTGTCCCTGGCACCAGAAGAATTGCAGGAGTCCTTCATGAACAGCTTTGCTGCCCTTAGACACAGTTCCACCCTGCAGCTGGGAATTGTGTTGTCTCCAGCTGCAGCCTCCAGTGGTGCAGAGACAGCACAGGTGAATTTCCTTGTGTTTGGTACCTGTAATGTAAAGAAATACTGCCTTGACTGGAAAGTCCACATTTTTTCTGGGATGCTCTGCAATGCCTCCATGGCCTGCTGGAGATGAGGAGCAGCTGCCCATGTGTTTTGCAAAGGAGCATTCTGTTGTTGCCCTGTTAAAATAATGACTCACATCCAGGAAAGGTTTTGAAAAACCAAGCAGGAGGAGTGAGAGTGCACTGTGTGTGCATGATGCATAAAACTCTGAGTGAGGATTAATATTATATTAGAAATTTAACAACTTTGAATCACTGCAGTTTTCATTTAATGTTTTACCAAATGCCTGTAACCTTAAAAGTCTAATACATGACAGATACACTTAATTACCTCACTGAAAGAAAAATAATGATCAGGACTGTTAAGTGGGAGAAATGAAACATGACTAAGCTGGCATTTGTTATAGTGCCTAGTTTTAGACTTTTCCAAGCCATTTGATGTCCAGGCAAGTCTGGAAGCCGTGGGTGGTTACTAATGCCTTTTCATGGTCACAGTAACACTTTCTGTGCCACTCTCCACCCTGGGCTTGAGGAGGGCTGGCTCCTCCCCAGGATGCTCTGCCAGAAGAAAGGGAGGACTGGGATGAGTAGAGAGGGGTAGAGCCTGGGAATTCCAATGTGTCTTTGTAACTGGGTCAATCATCTCCTCCAAACAAAGGCCCAATGTGAGGTGAACGAGGAATTAATAATTTTGTGAGCTTTAAACTAAACACAGGGACTATTAATTTCAAAATTATTTATTATGGCAAAATGCAATAGCCAGTGCATCACGTGCATGGTTCAACATTCAAGTTTCCCCAGCAAACATAACAGATATTTTCAGTGAAGCAGACTTAGCTGGGTACCTAATATGGAGTGCACCACCAGAAGGGAGAGATGATTTCTGAGAAAAATTGAGTTCATCTTTATCTGTTGAGAGTTAGTTTAATTTTTTTTAAAAAACCCAATCAAACCAATCTTGATATTAATGGTAAATACAGCTATAATCTTCAAAAAATATACCTTGGGCATCAATGTAGAAGACTTCTGACTGGAGCACCTTTTAATGTAGTATTTTTTTTCTTCTCCTTCCTCTTCTTCTTTCCTCAAATTTTTATTCATTACAAAGTCAAAAACTGTTGAGCTGAAAAATGGTCATGTTTAAATTTCTTTTGTGTTAAACATGTCAGTGAAGCAGCAAAGTGCTTTTTGTATTTCTCCATTGCTCGAGGCATTTCTTAAAGCCTTTTCTCATGATCTGATTCTACCCAAATGCCTGTGAAAAGAAAAAAATTCTTCTGAATGAATTGATTTATGAACACAGCAATTGGTTTTTAACACACTTTTCATTATTTTTTTTGTCTTTCTCTCCTGGATGAAAGATGTTCAGTCTGTGAATATTATTGGTTCTAAAAACTCTTTCTCATATATCTCATACAATAACAGAGATTAGAGAGAGAGAATTTTTGGTCATTTAATTAATCCCCTTACTATTACAGGACTGTTATCTAAAGTATGTCCAGTACTTTGTTTTGTCCAATTCAGAATAATTTGGTAGGTGTGGGCTTTGAAAATGCCCAGAAAACAACCCCAGTGTCTCATCAGTCCCAGGCTGATCTGGATCAGTGGAGACAGCCCAGCTGGACCAGCAGTGTCCCAGCACAGTTGTTTTTGGGAGCAATCTCAAAGATCCACTGGTGCACCTGCCACCCGTGGCTGCTCCCCCAGCCCATCCACTCCTGCATGGCTCAGGCTGGGGCAGCTTCTGCTGTGAGACTACAGCAATGCTCACACTTGTGTCTCCCACTCTTCCATCTCTTGGGGATAGGAGAGAGAGTTGTAAAACTTTCCTGTCCTGATTTCTAAGGGTTCTCTGCTTCCTCCAAGTACAGTGCTTAAAAATTTCAGATGTACCTTTCTGGGTGGTGCTTTTAGGTATGTAGCTGCTCTAATGAGGGTTTCTGGAGACTTGCAGAATCCCCAGGAGCAGAGTGTGGCAGTGTCTTGCTTGTAGTATCTGGAGGATGCACACCAGGTCCTCTTGGTGTATCAGGGGCTTTGCCTCAGTTTCTTGCTTTTCCTCAGAATGTCCTGAGTTAAAACTGCTCTTTGCTTTCTATCCTGACTGCAACTGAGCATTGGCATCCTGCAGCCCATGGGCTGGCTTGGAGGGCAGCTGACATCCAAGTTAAAGCCCATAATTATTCTATTGTGTGAGAGTGCCTTTGGCATGTTCTTATTCATTTATTTTTTTTAATCAAGAATGTGATTAACATCCTGTAAGGGCCAGGTAAGCAATTTCTGTTTGGTCATGACCAATTTTATTTCTTTCTGAACAGAAAACCTTCCATTACCAAGCAACATAATGCAAGCTAAGGTCATTATCTTGGAGTTTACATCGTTGTTACAGTTTTCCAATAGCAAAAAAATTCAAAGATAAACACTGAACGTCCTGTGTTCTTGAAGGGCCTGGAGCCAGATCCATTTGCTAGGTCTGTCACTGGACTGAGTTTCCCATGATCCACGGGTCTGGAGTGCAGGTCCTCTGCAGAACTGCCAGGGTTGTGTTTGAGCTGAGAAGAGGCTTCTTTTTCTACAAAGTGTGGCATGGCAGTGATTACAGAGCTTGCACCAGGCCAGGCCACTTGTTCAAATACCAGCTAATTTTTAACATTTGAAGTACTCACAGAATCCTTTGGGTTGGAAAAGACGTCCGAGGTCTTTCAGTCCAACCTTGGACTAACCTGCACCCTGCCAACTACACCACAACACTGAGAGCCACATCCAATTGTTTCTTGAACACTTGCAGGGAGAGTGAATCCACCTCTCTGGGCAGTCCATTCCAGCTTTAAAAACCCTTTCCATGAAGAAATTCTTCCTGAATTCCTCTTGTGCAGCTTGAGGACATTTCCTCTTGTTCTGCTGCTGGTTGCCTGAGAGGAGAGATGGATCCCCCCCTGCTGCACCCTCCTTTCAGGTGGTTGTGCAGAGTGAAAAGGTCCCCCCTGAGCCTCCTTTTCTCCAGGCTAAACACCCCCAGCTCCTTCAGCTGCTCCTCACAGGACTTGCACTGCAGACCCTGCACCAGCTCTGTTGCCCTTCTCAGGACACTCTCCAGCCCCTCAATGTCCTTCTTGTAGTGAGGGTCCCAGAACTGGACACAGCACTCGAGGAGCAGCCTCACCAGTGCCCAGTACAGGGGGACAGTCACTGCCCTGGTCCTGCTGGCCACACTATTGCTGGTATGAGCCAGGATGCCTTTGGCCTTCTGAGCCACCTGGTTCATGTTCAGGTGGCTGTTGACCCAGATGCAAGGTCAGTGGCTGAAGAAAAAGAGTGGGAACAAAATCTTTGTCACAGGAGGTCCTTTGGTCAATGTTGTGCTGAGGGTAATGATTGGAGTGCTCAGATTTTTCTGCTTCTCTGGTTTTGCTTGCTTGTTTGTCAATATGAAACAGAAGTTAACTGCCACATATCTCAGGCAAATCCAGGGGATGCTTTTAAGCAGAAAAGTACTCACTGATCTTTTTCAGCTGATGCCTTTCACATCCTTTAATGTTTATTGCAATAATCAATTAAGGTGGGCATTTTTTAAAGTTTAACTCCTAAACACATATCCAGGAACCAAGATAAGTGCCTGGGTTTCCATGTGCCAATGCCCAGGAGATCACATGGCCACAAGAAAAAGAAGAGAATGAAAGAAAAAAGGAGAAATTAAAAGAAATTTAAAAGGAAAAGGAAAAACAGAGGGAAAAGGGAAAGGGAAGGGGAAAGTGAAAGGAAATCTCTACTTTATAAAGGTTATTAATCTCATGTAGTTTAATTTGGAAAAAGGCTTAAGGATATCAATATCACCTATATCCACTGAGAGAGACTTTTAAAGCTAGACACACCCAGAGCACTGAGCTGTGTGTATTGGGGATGTGCCAATCCCCAATCCACTGTGGGAACAGGTCCCAGAAAAGTATCTCCTCAAAGGTGATAACCACCTGAAAGTGATACTTCTTTGTATCTGTGTTTCACCAAGGCATCACTGAACCCTGACCCAAACTCTCCATGATCATGTAGCAGCACAGCTTTCCAATTTTTATTAATGTCAGTTAACGGCTCCTCATTGCCCTCCTGCTTACCCTGTTGAAATTTTGGGGATATATCCACACCACTTATTTAATTTCTGGCCTAGGAGACAGTGGGTGAGTGGTAGGTCTCAGCACAAGCCTTTAGTGGCTGACTGCGTTTTGTGCCAAGTGTTACTAAAGGGACAACTGCCAGCCCTTGCTGGATGGAGATTTTGCTTTAATTTTAAAGAACAGCCTGCAAGGTGCAACACCCACTCATCCTACTCCTGCAAATCATGCCTGCTTAAAGATAAACAAGTATCAGGAAACAAATTAATTGAAATCTGCATTTCTTTCTGGCTTAATGCTTGCACTGCTCTGCTACCTGGAAGCTGCAGTTTTAATCCAGTCTCTCCATGTGCTGAATGCTATGGCAGGAAAAGGAATTTTGGGGAGTTGCTAATGTTTTCTTGGGTCTGAAGAATCCCACATCTCTGTTCATCCACCTTTTGGATAATTTTAGCAGTTTCCTAAGCAATTGCTGCTACTTCTTTGGAGGATAGCCTTGGCTGCAATTCACTCTGGCAGTTTTAGATATTAAATTAAAATATTATTATTAGTCTATCTAGGTCTACTAGTGAGTAGAGGCGGGGGATCCTTGGTATTGTCCTAAAAATACTGTGTCCTTTGGCCAGCCCTCTCTAAATGAGGATGGAACAGGAGGTCACCAAGTAGGCCAAATCAGCAGTAAGCAAGATTAACTAAAAGAATTAACTGAATAACAACTAAACAGCAAAAGGCTGGTCTCCTGTTAAAAGAGGATATTCAATACAGGTTTTTCTAGTAATTTTAATTATTTTCTATGAATTTACAAAGAGGCTGAGGAAGGAAGAAATATTGCAAAAGCAATGTTTTCAATCCTGCTTGAGGGACAAGTTAAAATTCTACTCCCTCATGCAGCTGCTCATCAATAGAGCACAGAACTCCAAAACCATGTCTGCAATTCAGCCTTTTCAACTTGATTCCAAGCAAGGCTCTGACAATATCTGGGTAATTGCAGACTACTTGGAGATATTGCCTTGTTCCCAGTTTAAGGTCTCTCTCAAAAACAGAAACAACAATAAAATTGCATAGATTGTTACTTCAGAAACAGCCAGAAATCACTGGTTTGCTTTTCATGATGTTCCCTTGAAGCACATTACCATTTTTCTGGGGAAGCACAGTGAAAGTGTTGTGGCACACATCTGTAGTGGTAAAGTTTTGAAGTGGGGTATGGGACATGAGTAGGAAAAACAGAGAGAGAATAGTGCTTTCTGTAGCTTTTTGTTGCTCTTGTGAATAGCATCACAATATCTCTTAATGAAGCAGATGTTCAGATAAAGATCTTCAGGCTACAAACACCAAAAAATAGAAGTTTCCACACAGCTTGAGTTCCAGCCCTGTTATCCTTGTTAACCAGTTGTCATGCTCTGCCTGGCAAACAGAAGCTCAGAGGCATCTGTTGGATGGAAAGTGTATCAGAAATATTTCCATCACAGTTTCTTAAGCACATCTTGCTGTGCACTCTTTCATCATGTTAGATGGAACATTTTCAGACTTGTGATCCCAATTGTTGTTACTCATTTCATCCTCATGTGGGGCACCATGGCCCTAATGCACTGCTGTTGTAAAATGGGAAATAAGTTTACATAAAACAGAAGAGTTTTGATTTAATTGCTTTTCACTCTGATTACGTGTTAGCGCTTGCTAACTGGAACTGTGTCAAACAATCTCCAAAGTCCCACGAGAAAATTGTTATGTTAACATCCACATTTGGTAATACTCTAATACTTTTGGGACTCTTGCTCATTTCTGGATGTATAAATGAGAAAATTGTAAGGGGAAGGGGAGAAGATGTTTTGGAGGAGAGGTCTGGTTTGTTAAGGATGGGGTAAGAAAGTCACACCTCACTTTGGAGAAACCTGGATGACTTGTGGGTATCACAGTTCCCAAAGCAAAAGAGATTTGGAGATTACTTTCCAGCACAAAGTAGCTGCTAAAAGGGCTTGGTGAACCTAGAATTAGGTGCAGAGCAAAGACAATCAGACCACTGTGTCAAAAGCAGCACTTGCACTGGGAACATCTGCTCTGGGTTTGTGTCCAGACTCTCACGACCTCGTGCAAGCCAGAGGCTGGTGAGTGTCTATTAGGGAATGTCAACCAGAGGTGTGGACAAAGGAACAAGTCCACCCAAGAGGGTGTGCTTATTTTTTAGCTGCCATGGTTAATGTGGCCTGCTTGGCTTGTTGACAAGGAGGGATTTGGCAAGTGGGAGCATAAAGCTGGCTAATGGAAAGGTGCATAAATCTCTGCAAAAACAATAGCTGGCTCTGTGCAATCTGGAGGCAAAGCCAAAACCATCATGTGCACTGAGGTATAAAATGAACAAAATAAAAAGAAAAATAGGACCATAAAGGGCAACAGCAGTGACTGCACTGTAGTCGTGCTGCTTCTGGCCTCCCACAGCCCATGTTAGACAGCACGGATGCTGTAATCACTCCTCTCATGCTTTTGACTGGCAGACAAGTATTGTCCTCATGCTGTGGAAGAGCTGTGTTATGTGGTGGTAAAAACCATCTGCCAGGACCTGTGCCACTGCCTTCATCCAGCACAGAGAGGAAGGGTGCCCATCCTTGCTGTGAAAGTGATACAGAAGGACACCAGCCCCCTGGCCACTGTTAATTTGGATTATAAAGTAAGGAGGTCTTGAGTTACAAGAGCCCTGCGGGGAAACCTCAGTGGAGGCAGCTGGAAACACAGAAAACCTACAATAACAACAATAAAACCAACAATAACAGGTGGGAGTAAGAACTCCTGAATGCAGCAGCATTTGTGCAGTCTGCATGAACACACCTGTGCTTAACCCACCCTGACCCAGACTCGGCAGCTGAGGGGGGTTTGTGTCCATGATGTGAGTCCTGAGGTGTGGGAATGGCATCTGCCCTACAGGACCCAGAGGGGGAAATGATGAGGCAAACAAAGCTCAATTCAGCACTCTACAACACAGAAAGGAACCTGGATGTACAAGGTGGTGTAGAGGGTAGAAATAGGGAGGGTTATGCCAAAGTTTGAAGAGTTGGTGTAAGGTTTTCAGGCTTCCTCACACGTACTGATGCTTGGTGGTCCTATGAAGACAGACTGATGGTGTTGTTATGTTATGGACAGGTTTCTTTCCTCAGCCTCAAGGACAGAGTTTTCTGGAGTCCCCAAATTCAGGAAAGGGGTTTGAAAGTAAAATTTTTCCCTCTAGCTTCTGCATCTTCAGGCCTTTGCTTCTAAAGATCACAGGCTGGTCTTGGGCTATGCTGAGATGCCTCAGGGAGATGGCTTTCCTATGGGAGTCTGTCAAGAACTGCAGCACCAATTTGTTTATTTTACTTAAAAGCTTGAAATTGCTCCAGGAAAAAGAGGGTATGTGAGTAAAAAGGAATTTGTCAGACCTGAGTATGATTACAGAGGAATCAAAATAGCTTTACCCCTTCAGATTTATCATGAAAATCTGCCTCAATGGGAGTCTTTGCTGTCAATGGAGATAAAAAGGTAGTTAAAGAGAGGAGGTCATCTGACCTGTTTCAGATGTCTCTGACAGTGTGATGGTTTTCCCCCACCTCTGTCCCTGTTCACTGAGCCTCCCCTGACTTTAAAGGCAGCCTGCAGTGACTGGTTCAGCCACAGCCACCTCCATTTACTCAGCTAAACCCACAGACTGATGCACAGAATCTGGGTCAGAGATGTCAAGAGCAAAACCAATAAAGCAATGAACAGACACGTTCATCAAACTCTTTTATTGGGTGAAGAGCTGGTGCAGTAGCAGCAGTACACAGCTGTCTCTTCTTTTCATTAAAATGTGCTTAATGCTGTGGTCTGTTCTTCACTTAAAGGTTCTCCTTCACATTTCACCTTTTCTGTTAGAATTAGCCTTGGAACACACAGCATTTTCTTTGAATAGCACAACCTCACCCTCCAGGACTAGTTATTTTTTAGCAAAATCACTCTTGCCTAGGCAATGCTGTATACTAACCAGAACCATGTCAAAACATTAATTCACTTTCCTAATTATTTGGTGAGGGGAGGGCATTTGGGATATTTAAATAATGTTGTAAATCTAATTAAGGAAATCTAAAGGACTCAGAGTTTTCCCAATTGACATTATGTCCTGCATTTCTTCCACTGATGGTGATGTTCCTCCCAGTCACCTCTGGATTCATCAGGGGATGTCAGGCTTTTCAGAACAAGCTGTCTAGACATGAAAATTAAAAATACTCAGTGCCATGCACTGATTGATTGATAATATGCCCAAAGCACAGTATATGGGCTTCTTTCTCTTCTTAGGCTGGGTGCTGAGTGCCAAGCACTGTCTGAAGTCTGCAGTGATTTATCTGGGCACCTCTGCAATTGTGGGAGGGATGGAAGGAAGCTGCCACAGTCTGAGTTGGAAGTGCAGTGCATGGCTCTGGCACTAATAGCAGACTGCTGTATTTCTGTCAGTACAGGCTCTGTCTGGAAGTGCAAGTTAAGACCTCTTCCAGTAATTTATGAGATGAATGAGGAGCCAGCAATGAGAAGGAAGCTGCCAGGGAAACTCCTTAATAGCATGAAATGCAATGCTAAGACAACATGCAGCCCTGGAACAATGTGACATGACTTCAGTTCTTCATTTTTGCCAAAGTACTGCAATTTCCTCAAGGCTCTGAACAGCTTGGGAAGCCACATGAGCCATGCTAGTCTCAGGGTCAGCTCACTGTCCTGACCACAGTATGCCACAATGGGACAATTTTTTCTCCTCAGTGACACTTGCAAGAAAGTCAGTGCTGACTGACCCCCAAATTCACCAGACTATTGCTTCTCCTGCTAATCAGCTCAGGTTCCTCCTGATGGCTCAGAAATCATAAAGTTGTCCTGAATGTTTGTACAGTGCATAGGTCAGGTGGAGCTGTGACCCATGGTTGAGGTCATTGAACTCCTATAAAGCCAGCAGTAATAACAATAATAACAAGAAGCTTGAAAGAAGTCTGTGCATTGCTAGATGTTCTGGGAAAGACACCTGCTGTAAGCAGTTCTTTCATACAAGATGCAAAGAAACACTGTGAAAACCATTCTTGTGATTTGTCACCAGTTTCTGTGTCATCACTACCCATTCTCTAACCCAAATATTTGCATCTTCAGTTGTTCCCATATTGTTAATCCTTTTATTATCATTGTTGTTTTCATGGGTACAATTTCTCCTCATAAGTGACTTTTCATTGGTGCAAGCATTGTTTCATCTCTGTATTGTGTTGTACAGCTGCTATTTTTCCTAGAATTGCATTCTTTGTCTGTAATTTCCTGCTTAGTACTTAGCACAAAAACCTGTTGTCCTTTCCTATAATTTTTGCTCTTCCCCTCCCTAGTTCAGTTTTGCTATTGTCTGTGATTCAGCCTCCACAGGCTTCTCTCATGGAGTGTCCTTTTCCCTCTCTATAATTTACATCTTTTGCAATATTGTGTATTCCTCCCCCATTTCAAAGGAAAGTTGCAACACTGTGTTAATCAGATTCTCTTTTCCCACATGCTGTTCTGCTTCAGGTCCATCAATCCTTTCTTTTTGCTCTCATTTTCCACTATTAAATTAATAGTGAACTTCTACCACCTCCCAGAGCAGCCTGTTCCAATGTTTGAGCACCCTTTCAGCAATGAAATTCCCTAGTATCCAATCTAAACCTCCCTTTCCCACAGGAACATGATGACTGAGAACTGCCTCCCAACTCTTATTCTCCCCTCAATCTTTCTCTTCCTGTCTTTTCCTTCCCTACCTGCCCTTCGTTTCTCTCTCACTGACCTACAATGTGCCTACTTAAGCACTCTGAATAGTGGGATGTAAATAATTATTTTGCTGTCAAATGTTTCATTTTTGTTTCCTTCTCTGGCCCACAGTTCTTCCATGAGTGGTCACTGCATAGATAATCCCAATTCATTACACAACTGTCAGAAATCCAAGCCTTAGCTTGATATATTCAATCAGTGTCCTTGGTTTCTGTGCAGTAATGTGCAGTGGGTTTTAGATTAAATTGTTATTGGTTGTTAACAACTTCTGCACCTTCCAGTGCAGTCCTTGCAGGGCTTTGGGGCTTTGTTGGGATGGAGAAACAGCTGCTCCCAAGTGTGACTGGAGATGGAATATCAGCAGTGGCTGAACCAGGACTGGTGGCAGGAGGTCATTGCCTGGGATTTGTCTCCTATATTATGTGGCCAGGTAGGGCTCAGGGATCTTGGTCCAGGCTGCAGCCAAAGCAGATGATGCTGCTTTGAAGAGTCATGGAAATACCTGTTAAGCTTTGAAGCTTGCTGAGTTGAGACTGTAAGTGAAACAGGTTTTCTGGAGAGAGGTAAAATAGATTTCTGAATTGATTGTCATCCCTGGTCAAAATAGGGAAACTGTCAGGTAAACAATCCCTTCTTCCAGGCCAAAGTAAAATCCCTTGCTTCCAAAGCTAAATTAATTTGATGGTGCCACTCAAACTTCCTTTGCTGCCTTAGTCATGAAGGATGTGCCCTGGTGTTTCACCCTCAGTGGCAACACAGCCTGCACTGAGGACTTGTCAGAATGAGGCCAACCTATAGGCCAGCCTAATTATACTGCCAGCCTAATTATACTGCCTAGTTCATCTTTGTATAGCCCTTGCCAGCACAGGTCCTCTGGCTGTATGAACAGAAGTGGGCACCAAGGTGTCTCCACACCACAGCAGCTTCATCGAGCAGTGCTGTTTAAACAGAGAGGTTTAAAAACCACAGTTGGAAGAAGTCAACTTTAGTCAGCATTTTACCTGAGAAACACAGATGGTATCTTTATTGTCTGGGCTGAAATTTTGTATTCCCTCAGTGGTTTCTAAGACAAATTTAAGACACTTTAGTCTACCATCACACTATCTCTTGAATTCTGTTCTAGCAGAATCGAAGTCCAGCAAAACATGGTCAGCATAAAAATGGTATCCAAAAAACTGTGCTAAATAAAAATGTGCAAGTCACACCCCAGTGAACACCAACCCAGTAGTCCAATACAAAACATACTAGAAAAGAGACAGTAGGCTATCAGGTTTTCATCACAATCACATCTGTTCTAAGGGGGCCCATATCCACCTTGACAGTCTGAAGAAGCTTCTTGCAAAGTAAATATTTTCTACACAGACAGTTCTTTTATAGTTTCTCAGAAACTTGCTTCAAATACCTTAAGCTGCACCACAGATCACTAAATTCAGCATTAAAAGGAAAATACCAAAGAACAGCATGCACCAAATGGAATCATGTAATTCCTTGAATAATATGTAGGAAAATTGCCAATATATCCCCAATCTTAAAAATATTCCTGAATCCTCTATCTAGGGCTTCTCCCAAAACATAATATACTTCACCTGCTGCACAACATCCTGTTAGAAATTTTATGGCTGTAACAACCTCCATGAGACAGAAAAAAACATGCACAGGCAAAGCACAAGGGCAAAACCACCCACTTATTAGTAGACTAAAATCTTTTTCCAGACACTCAATTTCCTCTCTCTCAGTCTCTGTCTTCCAGGGGAAACTACAGAACACTTTCCAAAGGTGGAAATCAAAAGACATTGCTCATGATAAAAAAAAAGCACAGCATCAACAGAGACAAACATTCATGGCATGTTACAATTCTCCGCTTTCAGCACCACTCCAAATTGTTTCCCAATGAAACTGCCCGTGTGCCATGAGCTGTAAATTCTTACTCTCTCCTTTCTCTCTCCCTCTGTGTATCTCTTTCTAGTGGTAGATACTCTCACAGCACCTTTCCCTTTGCAATACCCTTTCTTCTCTCCTAAGGTATCAAACTTTTTCTCTTACCTTCCCTCCACAATTGATTAAGAGAACATAATTAAATTCCATCCTTTGTTCTCAGCTCATACTCAGCCCTGAAGTTTGGCCTACCTATTCCTGGCTCAGCAAAGACCTTTTAAGCCTGATATCTGTCTGTTGTTTCAAAATAAATCAGTTAATGCATCAAAAGATGCTTTCTCCTCCATACAAACTTTGCCTAGCTTAATATGTAACTTAGATCAATGCTTAGAAAAACAACACCTCCAAATCTATTTTGTTACATAAATATTGTTCAGATTTGATTTCTGTAGCTCAAAATGAAATTTTTAAGGGATTTTTTTCTTTTTCTTTCTTTTTCAGAGTGGGTGGGAGTTCTAGTGGGCTACTACTGCCTGCCTTAATATGAATTATGTGAACTGAATTAAACTTTAAAAAGTGTGAATGGATCTATGTGAATAAATTCATCTCTGCATCCACCAGAACAGCTTGCTGCAGCAACACAGCTCTTTCTGTTCCTTTTGTAATGCATGTTTAACTGCCTCAGCACCTCCATGTGAAACATCTGGCTTTTAGAGCCATATTTCTGAGTTGAGCTGTCAGGTGTGTGCTCGTGCATCACCTGCTGCAAGGAGAATGTGATGCATGGCCTGGTCCCCAAGGCTTTACTGCCCAGGCAGCTCCATGCAAGGCTTAATCCTGCCAATCCTGTGGAGTGGAGTCTTGAACTCAAAACTGAAGTGGTGCTAGGCACAAGGCACAGTGTGGGGAATGCAGGCAGGGCTGGGCTAAAGATCTTTCTGAAACACAAGAACGTGGATCAGAGGAGCACTGGGCTCCCCACTGCAGCTGATCACAGAGGGAAAGCCCCCAGGTGATTTACATAGTCTGGTACTTCATGGTGAACAGCATCTTTGAATTTGGGAAGGTTTTGCCCTTTCTCCCATCAGGCCCAGCACATGATGTGAGTGCAGAATCATCCCTGTTGCTGTTTAGGGAGGTGGGTTGGTAGTAAAACAGCCAACAGACACGAACACTTGAATTCAGGCACCTCATTTGTGTTGCCTTTGAAATTAAACAGGCTAAGTGAGTCCTCCTGATTCACTCATCACTCCATATGAATCTATGATTGTATTATACCTTTTTTCTTTTTAAGACTTGTTTTCTTTCAGTCAATAAAAGCCCATCAGACTATTCTGTCCTCCTTGTGTCCCTGATAATGACACACCATCTCCTCATCCCTATGCACAGGAATGCACTAGGGAAACGCTCAGGGACTGAAATTCCAGGGAAATATTTCTCCAGGTGAAGTGAAAAAGGTGGGATGGCAGCTTTTGGTGAAATATTTACCACAAGTGACTTTTCAGTTTGGGAGAATATGTTCCCAGGCCTTTCTCTGGGTTAGGTGCAAACAACCTGTATTGCAAACCTGCCTAATAACACATTCAGTCCTGCCTTCTTCAATATTAAATGAATCCACCAAAGCCTTTATATGTATGACCCTGTGGCAGAGTCAGTCACCTGCATGCTCCCAGTCTGCAAAAAACACACCAATGGAAATCTAAATTCTCAAAAATTGATGGAGCTTTGATGTTGGTAAATTTTTTCATGTCATTTTGGCATATAATAGCAACAAATAAAGACAAATCCTAAAAGCTGTATCTTTGTCAGCTTGTTCTTGCAAAAGCTACAAGAGGATCCTCTTGGGGATTATATATTTATAAAAATAGATTCGATTCAGTAACTCAGTAAAGGCAAGAACCTGGTTTCAGTTTGGTGAGGTGATCAAAACCAAAAACACTGGTTAGGGAGTGTTGGGGTGGGTTGTGGTGCTGCAGAAAAGACTTTGGGTATATGAACAGGTTCTATGGTGAATGGGTCAGTGGGGCCATGGAATTAGGCATGGGATGCTCAGAAATGGAGCCTTCCATTCCCTGCAGGAAAAATACAGATTCAGCTCAACCACAGCATTCAGTCCAGGGCAGAAATAATACAAACCACCTGTGGGAACTGGGAGGAGTTAACTGGAGTTCTTCAGTCAAAAGTGAGGGACAGCAACAGCCTTCAGAGATGCAAAAAATGTTATTAAACACCAAGGAATGAGCTGCTCACCCTGTTCCTTGTGGGTAGGAGAGAAAGAACCAGCATCAAACAGCAGCAATGGAGAGTTTTGTTAGGCATTAGGAAAAACCTTTTCAGGTTGCTGAAGCTCTAGGAAGGCCCAGCATTTCCACCCTTGTGGGCTGTTATGAAGAAGCTGTGCAGGCACCTGTCAGCAATGATATGTTAATGACTCTGAGCAGAGCTGACCTCTGAAGGTCCCATTCCTATGAGTGGGAAGCCAGTGGTTGTAGTTCCCATACATAATTTAGGGAGCCCACAGCTGCTGATGATAGGCTTCCAAACACAGTAATGCTCAAAAGTCCTTGGCAGAAGATGCTGTCTTTCTCAGTTGTACCCAGGGGTGTTTGTGAAAGTAATTTCTTTTTTCTGTCTGAGTATCAGAGTCCTCCATTTACTTATCCTTGGCAAACCCTATGTGATCATTAGTGAGGTAAAAGGCAATAGGTACATTTTAGGAAGCTAGAGAATTTTCTTGGCTTCAAACACTGGCTTGGCAAAACTGATTTTTTCTTCAAACATGGTCAAACTTTGTTTTTTAATAAGACATTTTATTTTATCCTGGTCATCTTAGCCATCCTGGCTTTCCTTTCTTTCCCCTCAAGTTCTGTATTTCAAAATATATTTAAAGAACAAAAAAGAATTGTGCCAAATCATTTTTCTTATTGATCCATGTCACCTTTAGAAGCTGGATGGGAGGAGAAAAATTCAAGTATTTCTTGCACTTCAGCTTCTTTAAGGTGCAAACAAACATCAGAAAATCCCATTCAGAGCCTTTTCTGCAAGCTCAAGTTTATGATTGTCTTACAATGTTCATTTCTCATTGGTTTTTCCTATGCAGAAAGTAGCTAGGTAAGTAGGGTGCTCAGGCCAGGTTCTGCAGCACTCTTCCTATGAAGAAATTATTAGATTTAGATTTGATTAGAGAAGTGCTTTACTCTCCTTTACTACTGATTTGAGCACTCTCATAACATCTTAACTCATCTTTAACTTTACATCACCAGTCTGATGAGCTTGACCATACTTAGCAGAAAAACCCACTACAGGACAAGGAATGTGTCAGTTTTCTCTCTGGTGGAGGGCTGTGAAATAAACTGCTAAAAGACACCTCTAACAAAACTTATTTCTAGAGCCAGCAGTGCTACCTGAAGAGCAGGGCGCCCTTGAAAAATTATATATTCCTTCCTTAGTCCAGTAGCTGCAACATTTGTAAGCTCACTGAGTAGTTGCTAAATAATTTATTCAGCCCCTAATTGTTCTTGCAGATGAGAACAGCCACAGCACAGCCATCACGTAGCCCAGCTCTGCTTTTCTTGGGAGCACTGATGTTTGCTTAGCAGGTTTGCCAGCTGTGGGTGCTACATTTTCCCTACTTTGCTTGCAACAGGCATGAAACTGGAAGATCTCATGATCCTTTTGCAAACCAGGAGTTTCTCTGCATCCTGACTCATTTCTGGGGTGAGCAGGAGGACTGAGTGCCTCACAGGGCCAGACTTGCACACAAGTGGAATAATTTAGCGTGAAAAATGCTGTTGTATTCAGCAAAATATTTCCCTCTAGGATTAGTGAATGTAAGAGGAAAGCAAAGGAAGTTAATGTTTGCCAGAAGGGAAATAAGATCTCTCCCTCAGTATGGGGCTCAACTGAGCAATCAATCTTGAACATGCAGCCCAGCATGCCCAGAGACAAGCACCCTACTCCTTCTCCCTTGAAGAAATTTATTAGCTTGAGACACTTTCCACAGCTCGCTCTCTGTACTCTATTTTCACAGTTTACAAGTGCTCCTGGAGGGCAGGAAACTCAAAAATGTGATTTGAGTAATTGTTGTGTTGCTCCTTGAATGGAGAAGCCACACACATTCTGCTCTCCAGCCAGGCTGGTTGATGTACAATACAATGTTGTACAATACCATGATGTACAATACCATGATGTACAATACCATGATGTACAATACCATGATGTACAATAGTGGTTTTTCAGCTGAAGAGGAATGCAGCACACATTTGGTGGGGGTGCCACCTCTAGCTCTGAGCCTGGTATCCCCTCAGTTAGGAGTTTTCCCCAGGGGCACTGCTGAGTGTGGTGGAGGATTTTGAGCTATAGAGAAGGAGAGCCTGAACCAGCACTGCTTTTGAGACTCATTCTTCCTCATTCCCCTGGATCTACTGCAGACCAGTCAGGAAATATCTTAATCTTCCAGTAGACCACAGAAGAGATGGGAATTATTGATAACTGGATTCACTGCTTTCTTTGCACTTGTGAGCAAGGGAACTGTGAGCAGGAGGCTGAGGGGAGGCCTCATTGCAGTTACAACTCCCTTGTGAGGTGAAGAGGAGGGGCAGACACTGATCTCTGCTCTTCAGTGGCCAGTTAAAGGAGGGGATGGCCTGAAGCTGTGTCAGGGGAGGTTCAGGTTGGATCAGGAGGGTGGCTGGGCACTGAACAGGCTCCCAGGGCAGTGGTCACAGCACCAAACCTGACAGAGCTCTGGAAGAGTCTGGACAAAGCTCTCTGGCACATGTTGGGATTCTTGGGGTTTTCCTGTGCACAGCCAGGAGTTGGACTTTGATGATCCTTGTTTGCCCATTGCAGCTCAGTATATTCTGTGATTCTGGTCATCTCTGTCTCTGCAGAGCTGGGATGGCAGCTGATGAGACTTGCCTTGACCTCCCTGACTCACCTGGTCTGGTCTGTGGGGTGGGTTCACCTTGCTTGCCTTGGGATGTCTGCAGAGTGAAAGTCTGAACCATTGCCAGCAGGGTTGGGCAGGCACAGGTTAGATTTAACTCACCCAGTCCAGGTTAGACCTTTTGAGTGACTCACTCTGAAAACACCTGTTTCACACACATCTGTAATGGGTGTCAGGGTCTCTCCATGACTCCAGGCACTCGTGTTTTGTCAGAATCAGCCCCTCCTGTGGGCTTGTGCCACATGTGGGTCTTGTGGAAGCTCTCTGGGGCAGGACACTGTTTCTGCCTGTTATGCAATGCTTAGCCCTGTGAGGAATTGTATTCCGTACCAAGACCAGCAGTTCTGACACAGAAGTTCAATAATTAACATGCTGTTGCTATAAACTTGTGGTCAATAACAAAGATGCTATTTCTATCAACTTGTTTTCCATTTGTTTTCCAAAGAACTATTCCCAAGGCAGTGGCAAACTGACCAGAGGCCACATCAGAGACATTGTTGACCTCCACTTGCTGGTGCCACCACTAAATCTTAAATAGCCATTACAGATGAGACCATGACAATTTTTCTAACAGCTACCGCTTGGTTTGAATGCTGCTGTCATTTTTAAATCTCGTTTTCAATGAGTGTTCTCATCCTGACAAATCTTTATTTTGTTGACTTGGTTAAAGATTTTGAAGAACATTTTTCAGGAAGGGCTTGCTTTGATGATATACTTTGCACATAATACTTGAACAATCCCCATCTGAAAGCTGTGTTGTTAAGATATCATTTTATTCCTGGTGGAAGCAGGGAAGTGCTGATGGATTGTCTGTAAGATGCACGAGCAGAGGAGGCAGATTAAACAACAGGGTCTGAAGGAATAATTATTTTGTGTGCTTACCAGAGGAAATTGATTATCAGACATTCCTGATCAATTCATTTTCCCTACATCTGCTTTTTCACAGGAATGAATATATTTCACTTTATTAAAATTTCATGATCTAAGGGAGCTTTTAATACTATAAAACCAATAATGCCAATAAACTTTTAGCACGAACAGTCCAGCCTAGCAGTGATGTACAAAAACTTCAAATGTGGAAGCAAAACAGTTGGGGAAGATAGCAAACCCAAGAACAGCTAAATGAAATGAAAGAAATGTAGTGAGTAGTAAAATTATCCTTTGCCTCTTCCTCATTGTGTTACTCTTCCATTAGAGTTTTCTGTCTGTATCTCTGTCTGGAACTGTCTCTTTGCTCCAAAATATAATGCACACATAAGGTGAAGAAATTATCTAGAATGTCACAAAGTTATTTTTGAGACTGGTTTTGCAAAGTTAATGAAATCTCCAGGTGCTGTTACCATAACTCTGGGCTTCGAAATTTGTACCTCAGTGTCTGGAGCCTGCAGGAAGCAGCAATACGAGCCAGGACTTATGTAGGGAGGGCAGGGGACACACCTTGGGCTGTTCAGTGCAGTCATGGGTTCCTCCATCTACCCATATGCTGTGCTTTGCTCCTTCTGGAGTGCTGACACCTCTCTGCACAGACCTGCAGGATTGACTTATCCTCTTATTTTCTTCCTGACCCTTCTTGCTCTCTTGTCAGGACCTACAAATTCCTCACTTGGTCAGAGACTCCCCAGCTGCACAGATGGAACAGAACAGCAGTTGAAGTTTAAGCAATGGACCAACCAAGCTGAAACAGAGACTGATTCCACTTCTTGCCACCTTAAATACAAAGTATTTAATTATTCAGTGTAACTCAGCAGGTGGGAAATTTGAACTGTCCTGAAGACTTCTTGTATGCTGTACCTAAACAAATCTTTATGCTTCAGAGTAAGTTTTTTTTTTTTTTTCATTTTGTTGTGTTGATTGATACCCTGCATGGAGAACCTGAAGTCTCTCAGGTAGTTCTCACTGCAAAACCAATCCAATTGTATAGAGATAACAAACATAAAAAAAGTCTCTTGCAGATACAGACAGGCTTGAAAGGAACAGTTTTTTGTTATTTTGTTTTGTTGTACTCTTTTACTGAGACAGGAGATGTTTATCTATGGTTTAAGACAATCAAGAACTACATATTATGCATTTTCAATAGTAGGTAATATAGGAGCTGGATGTCAGAACTGCACTTTGGGGATTATCCTGTAATCCATATGGATCTCCAGATGGAGATGCTCTTGTATGGCTGCTTGCAAGTCAGGCTCTGGGCACCATCCAGGCAGCAGCCAGACACTGTTCACAAGCTTTGTTTCCTCATGGAAGCATTACTTTTTGCAAAAAATGTCAAGTTTTTGTCAAACATTCTGTTGATGCAATAGTTAAGTGATGGAAGGTGAGTGAGACTTTCCTATCTGAACAGAGAAAACCAGTTTCTATTACAGTAAATCATCTAACCAAGAAAACAGATAAGTCATATAGTATTTAGGAAAATTTATCAGGAGATTGCAAGACACAGTGTTTTGCTGCTGAAAATATCCCTCTATCAGCTCAGAATTCTGCTTGTAATATTATTTCCTCCTCTAGCAAACACTTTCTGCACCAACCTCAAAAGTAGGAATGTTTTCTTCATGAGCTGTAGACCAGCTGGTCAAGAGGGAATTGCAGCAAGGATGAAAGTGATGTCCTTGAATTCTTCATACAAATAATTTAGATTCAATCTGTTTACAGAGGTTAGATACCAGTACATAATTCAGATCCCATTAGATTAGAACATCAGGGGTGAGATGATATTTAGATAGATCCTACAAACACAAACCTCCTTTTTCTTAATGCAGTTAACCTAACACAACTCACCTTACAATGCAAAATAAGCACGCTGAAGAATCAGAAAAGATGTGTAATTTAAAGTAAAATCCCAATTTCTTTATTAATTTTGCAAACTGCATTGCTGTTTGCATCATTACAAGTGTATTGCATGGTTACAACTGTCAGGACTCATCTGAATTTCTAGGTTAAAATCCCAACAATAAAATAAAAGGATAATCTTTTCACCATGGACTATGAAGGACAGAAAGGCAATCAAGAGGCTTAATTTGAAACTCCTTGTGGACTAGAATATTGACTCACTGTGGTCATCACTGTGGAATTAATCTAACAGAATTTAGACACATAAAATGCAGACTTCTGTGGAGGAGCTGCTAGTTATCCTGGACTCCCTGTGTGGCCACTGGAAACTCAGCCAGGGAATTTTCAGAGAGGTTAAGATGCATTTTATCTCATCCTAAAGATGCCTACGGTCTTGACATTAAAATGTTTCTCTCCACAGACTGAAGAAAACACCTTGGCAGGCTCACAGACTGTAGGAGTGCAATGCCAGCCTTGATGGAGCACACACTGCCCACTTATAGAGTAGAAGCCCCAGAAGGAAGCCCTTGACAGTCCTGGCTGAATCTGTGAACACCAAACTGGCTGTTCCCTTGTTGGCCTGGTTCTGAAGAGAGGGGTCACAGCTCCATGAGCCCATGAAATTCCCAAAGAAGCCCCTAGGAATGAGAGCAGGAACACACCCTTTCTCAGGCAAGGCTTATAAAACCTTGGTCTTGTCTCACAGTGTAGGACTGAGAGGAGGGGAAATGTCATGTTCATTTTCAGGTGGTTAGAAACAGCAGAGCTGTAAAACGTTGTGGGAGAAATTGGAAAACCTCTGAATCTTGGTTAACCAGTGGGAGCCAGGGACCAGCCTGACCTTCTGGAAATGGTTCCTTTTGAGAACTGATGAGCTGTACCCATTTTTATGACAGACCTTGTTCAGCAAGTCCCTTTTGCTCAGTTGTAATTTCTGCTGGAGTAAGTAACTAGATTACAATGTTATAGTGTACATATGGTCCTTACAGCCAGTGAATTAAAACTTCCCTGATTCTCCTCAGTCCCTGCTGCTGCTGCTGCCAAAACAAAGGTATTTTGCATTAAACATGAAATCTACAACTTTAAATCTGCCTTGCTCCAACAGCCAGGCTCACTTAAAAAACGAGGGTTCAGCCAATGACCAGCCTGTTAATTTGCTGAAGAGATTATTGAATCTTGCCAAAATGCAAAAAGCAAAAGAAGAGCTGGGCTTTTCCATTATCACTGATAAAAAAAGTGAAAGTGATGAAACAAACAGTGTGTACAGGAAATTAAATCTCTGGGACAAAACAACCTGGTTAGCTAGAGAGGGAGCCAAGGAGCCAGGAGAGAGTAATACTGCAATCATAAAATATCTACATTTTTGGCTGCCAGGTTCTTAATAATGCACCCTTTGCTTCAATATTTTGCTCTCCACCTTCTGTCTATTCATTTTCTTACCCTGGAATAAAACTTTCCACTTCAGTTCTGCTTTTTAATTCTGAATTCCAGCTTTCTCAGAATTAATCTGTATTGTGCTGTGCTGTCTGTAGGTGCCAAAGTCTCCAAAAAACTACTGCACAAATTTAGGAATGGCAACAACTTCCTCCACCAAGTGTTTTCCCAGGAATCAGCATAAAGTTCCATACAGGGTTCCTTACAGCAGACAGGTCCTGTCTCTTCTCACAGCCAGCCTAATTTGATAGAAGATCTTGACTCCAACAGAGTAAGAACTTCCAAAGTTGGCAGCTAAGATTAAAAACGCAGAATCAAACTGCCACTAATGAGAAAAAGCCATCTTAATCATGAGGACAGTGTTCAATTTAGATTTGTTGGCTCAACACTTGCTCTCCCTCCTTGAAGATTACCTTCAGAAAGAAGAAGAGCCCATGAAGCTTCATTTCATGAAGTCTGGCTTAACATTGACAAGTGGAGATGTGAGAAACTCTTCCAAGGCAGGATGGTGTAGGAGTCCTTCAGTCAGCATGATTTTGGGACATCCTGTAGTACACAACATAAACATCTGTAATCATGGACCAAATCCTTCTAGGATGACTGCACAATGACCAAACATCATCTTCTGAGCAGCCAACTAGCACAGCAAGTCACAAAATATGGTTTCTAAAACCCAAACATTCCCAAAGAGGTTGAAGACTGGTCACTGCTGAATGCTCATTGTTATAATTATTTTTAATTACAGACCTTGTCATGGTGAAATGTTTATGAGGCTCCCAGCTTTCAGTGACTGTCAAAGGGAACTTAGTCCCTTCACACCACTGGAGAAACTGGCACAGTATAAACCCATCAAGTGGAAACAAAGAATTAAACCTCAGTGGTTTGCCAGAGCTTTGGTGACAGCCTTCTCCTCCCCTCTTCTCATTGCCATGTGAACAGCTGAGAGATGCACAAGAAAAGGCAAAAGAAAAGAATCCTTTCAATGGGAGACAAAAATGAATCACTTTAGAATAAACATAATTCCTCAGCCATGAAGGGCAATTAAACTTATTTTACTAGTGAAAAGGAGAGCTTAATAAAGTTATGAGTGTTTTAAAACTCATAAAAGCAATTTTTACATTCCCCCTTCACGGATGAACTCTCACAAGTCACAAGTTTGTGAGCTCATTATCAGCTGCCATTCAGGGAGC
Source organism: Notiomystis cincta (assembly GCA_013398075.1). Taxonomy (NCBI): domain Eukaryota; kingdom Metazoa; phylum Chordata; class Aves; order Passeriformes; family Notiomystidae; genus Notiomystis; species Notiomystis cincta. The sequence continues at coordinate 139,742 of VZRX01016530.1, forward strand.
TGCAGGTTGTTAAACTGCTTTGTCAACTCTCTCCATCTCCAAGCTTCACCATTAATTCAAGACTGGGTTTTTTTCCTTCCATCCAAGGAATTAGAACCAAATAATAATTTTGATTAGAACAAGATAAATAATACATTCAATTGCCCATGTCTTCTCTTCATGACAACTCTTTAAAATGATCAAATAATTGGTAGATTTTCTGGTTTTTGTTTCTCCCCAGGTAGCTGTTGAAAACAGATAAAAACGTGAACACATGATGGGAGGACCAAAATAAGGCAATGTGGTGGAGCAAAACCTGAAATGTAGGAGTGATGAGCAAATAACCAAATTTAAGAAAGTAATTAGAAAGCCTGGCCAATTTAACCCTGGTTTATCTGACAGCATAATTGTTACCTTCTGAGTGGATCCATATGACTTTGAAAGTTTGCATTCTCTCTGGGGTTTTCTGCTTTATTTGGATTTTTCCACCCCTACTCTGGATAAACTTGACTTGCCACAGATTGACTTATTTTAGTGGTTTTAGCCTAAAATTGATTTGGATTTACAGACTGAAATTGCCTTCTCTTTCAATGCTTATACAATCACACATACAGCAGGGGAGAGGGGTGAGCTGGGAGGAGAATTCTTGATTTGTTTCTCTTTCCTAAGAGCTCACATACCATAGAAATGAACCTTCTCTGTGATCTGCTGCATTGACAATTCCTGTATCTGCAAATGCTTCAGGAAGTTAATGCAATTCCTAAAATAACAGTGAGTGAAAGCTGTATGCAAAACTCTTGTTTTTTTAACAGCAGCTACTTTGTGCCAAGTAAAATAAAATTAGTAGTGAGCTCGGATCTATAGCTTCATTTGCATTCTCCCTTTCTGTGGTAAACCACACAAAATGTACCATCTCAGATGAAATTTCAGACACTTAAAATAATACCACAGGTGGTATTTGCAGAGGGGTCACCATATGAGCAGGTACAAGGAGTCAGCCCAAAACTCACCTTTCACTCAGGCACCTCTCTAAGCGGCCACCCCTTAAAAGTCAGCTGCTTTGTTCCTGTGCATAAAACACTGAAAACGTTGAAGCTTTCAGATGTTACTAATCAAAACAACAACAGGGCAGGGAAATCACACTTCCTACAAAGCGCTTGACCTTTTGTTCCATCCCTCTCCTTCACATTTTAATGCATGATTTTAAATGCTCTGCAATGAAAGGGCAATTAGGCTACTGTGATAATAGTGGTGCAGTTATTTACAGTTGTTTCTGGAGGCTGATTCAGAAATGTTTTTGCTGGGGCATGCACCATCAGGTTTCTTTGAATATCCTAATCAGAAATCCCCAGGATCTGGGCACTGTACAAGCTCAAGTGTGGTGCAAGCATGTGTATTTTAGGAAGCCACTCCTCTTTGAACCCTCAGGTGTCAGGATTATGAGTAACATATTTGTTCTCTGGGACAATCACTCTGTGTGCTTCCTAGCACAGGAAACATTTTTTGAAACAAATAAAAAAAGAAAAATCTATCAATTACATATTTTTACATCCTTAGCTCTGCTGCAAGAATAAAACTGCATTTAGACCTACCCACATCAATATTCTTTGCAACTGTTGGCAAGGGCATGTAGTGATAGGACAAAGGGGAATGGATATAAACTGAAAGAGGGCAGGTTTAATTTGGATATTAGGTGGAAATTCTTTACTATGATGGTGGCAAGGTGCTGAAAAATGTTACCCAGAGAAGCTGTGGATGCCTCATCCCTGAAAGTGTTCAAGCCCAGGCTGGATGGGTCTTTAAGCAACCTGCTATAGTGGAAGGTGCCCTCCCATGGCAGGGCGTAGGAACTGGATGATCTTCAAGGTCCCTCCAATCCAAACCATTCTGTGATTCTATAATTCTAAGTTTCATGGACCAAAGAGGAAACATGTCTGAATATTCAGCCCTCTTACATGGTCACTGCAGAGTAATGTAGGGATCAGCATAATTTATAGCACCAAAGTCAGAGAAGTTACTCTCGCACCAGCTGCGTGTTAGCAGAACAAAATTCTGAAAATAATACAACTTTTGCCACTTGCAATGCTCAGGTTTTTAAGAAATTTCCCATTCAGACACAAATTCAATAAGCCCTTGGTATTCTGTGTGGTGTCCAAATATAATATCATTATGTGATACAAACCATTTTACCGTTTTCTAATGTAACAACTCTCCAGTGTGAAATACATTTAATGATCAGCATAAAATAGCAATCACTTTAGTACAGTTGTAAATCAAAATTTATTTTGTACCTGGCCTGCCATGAGGGTATGATTAATTTTTATAAAATGGGCAGGATTTGGGGAGCCATTTGATTGGTCAATATTAGTTCTAAGCCACAGGTATAAATCTTTATGACTAAACAGGTCGAAATTCATTAGTCCCGTGCCCCTCCTTCAGTTCACATTGCTGTAAAGTGGCAAGGAAGAAAGCATTGGTGAAAAAAATGCTTTTTGTTCATTCCTTGGTCTGTTTTCTCCCAGCAGAATGGAAATATACCATGGGCTTTAGGTCCAACCTTGCTGCATGCTGATCTCTCTCAGTTACAGCCACAGGCTGGCACCTGTGGACAGCTCTGTGGAGGTTGCACAGCTTGGGGGGGCTTGGGAGAGCCAAAATCCTGCAAAAGGTGCTCACCCCTCTCAGCCAAGTCCTGGAACCATCCTTTATCCTTTCCTGTGTCTGAGGCCAAGGCTGAGCAGTGTGAAGCCACCTGGTGCTGCTTGGATAGCCAAAATGAGGAGGAAAACATGGCATGGATTAAACAGAAGTCCCTGATGTTATTGACTCTCAGCTCAGCCATTGCCTCCTCCATGGCCTGGAGCAACCCTCTGTGCAGATTCTATTTAAATAGAGGCACTTTTAATTTCACACTGCTTCTTCATTTTCTTTCTCCCTTCCTCCCCAGGGCACAGACATCAAAGTCCACAGGAAACAGAGGATTTCAGGCCTACAGCACTCTCATGCAGGTGCTGCTTCCCAGAGCCATCACTCAGTAGAGCAGTGCTGGAAGGGAGAAAAAGCCTGCTTCTTAACTACTTTGTTGTTTTCCACCTCCCTGCCCAGGCAGGTGTGGCTGCTGAGCCTCCTGGTGCACAGGGAGGACAGAGCCCTGTGAACAGCTCAGCCCATCACTGGGGTGGTGAGGCACATGCCAGTGCCAGCCACTGCATCCTCAGAGGTTCTCGTGGAGCTGGGAATATTTCACTTCTGTGCCTCCCTCCGGGTAGGCATAGGGGAATATTTCCATGCCTCGGTGGAGACATTTGATTTGCTGCATTAAAAAAATAGGGAAGAAACCAGAAGCCTTGATATCAGGTGTGAGCACCCTGAAAGGGTTTAACTGTGCTAGTTTAATTGTGCTGGTTTAATTGTGCTGGTTTAATTCCTCTGCTTTACAATTGGGGAACTATCCATCAGTTATCAGACTAGAGCGGGGACCACAGGAGGAGCAGCACCACCACAGGAATGTGTCCCCAAG
>VZRX01016531.1:0-12422 GCA_013398075.1 Notiomystis cincta
AAATTCCACTTTTGCTACTTAAGGTGAGCCTGCTTTACCCTTGAAGCATTTCTCCTGGTCCTTATCTCACTCATGAAACGTTTGTTGATTTTTTTCCCTTTTCCCTCCTCTGGCTAGCTGTGACAGGGGAGGGTGAGCAAGCGGCTCTCGTGGTGCCTAGTGTTTAGGCCAGAGTCAAACCATGACAACACCATAGCCCACACATGGGTACATTCAGGAGGACATTTAAATTTAAAGGCCTTAATCACAACCTGAATCCTACCCAGCAGAGTTTATTGTAGCTTCTGATTTTGTAAGAAACATTGCAGACACCAACTAGACTTACTAAAGTCAATAAAGAAATAAAAAGCCACTGTTGACTTCATAACAGTGATACATTTATCTCAGGATTTTAATCAGACCTCAGGAAGGCAATTTTTAGCTGTGGCTTTGAGTGCTGACTATCTGAAGAGAGTAGCTGAATTCCTCAGTCAAGAGGCCTCTTTGCAGGAAGCTGCCACAGCTTTTCAGGGTTTGGCATCCCAAGGAAGTGGCTGTAGCTAATGAGCAGCCCTGAGTCTGATGTCTGACCTCCAGGGACATGCTTAAGTGACCAGCAAAGCCCCCTGCTCAGCACAAGGCTGCTCTGCATCATCTTCAAGAGGCACATAAAACCCTCTCTTTACTTGTTATGCCTGAAGGTCAAGGGAAGTAATTGTGCCCCTGTGCTCTGGTGAGACCCTGCCTGCAGTGCTGTGTCCAGCTCTGGAACCCCCAGAACAGGAAAGACTTGGATCTGTTGTAACCACTCCAAGGAAGGCCACACAAACAGTCAGAGGGAGGGAGCATCTCTCCTGTGAAGAGGGTTGAAAGTGCTGGGATTGTTCAGCCTGGAGAAGAGAAGGCTCCAAAGAGGCTTTAGCTGCACCCTTACAGTATTTGAAGAGGGCTTATAAGAAAGATGAGGACAAATTTTTAACCAGGTCTGTTGCAACAGGACAGAGGCAATGGTTTTAAACTGAAGGAAGGTCAATTCAGAGTAGTTATAAGAAACAAAGTTTTTATGATTATGATAGTGAAGCACTGGAACAGAGAAGCTGTAGGTGCCACATCCCTGAAAGTGTTCAAGGTCAGGTTGGATGGGGCCCTGAGAAATCTGGTCTAGTAGAAGCTGTCCCTGCCCATGGCAGAGGGGCTGGACTAGATGACCTTTAAAGGCCCCTTCCAGCTGAAAACATTCTATGATTTTAGGATTCCCTGCCTATCTTTGGCAGCCTGAGTTACCTTGTGTAAGCCAGATACTCACCCACACTTAGTCTGAAACCTACTGAGCAAGGGTCATATGTTCTTCATGCCGTCTCTCTCTCCCCTTCAAGAAATTGTCTTCAGATACAGCATTTTCTTATTCATGAATTCTATGAGTTTGTGACAGAGAAAATGAGACTGCAGAAGCTTGCCTGGAATTCAGTTTGGAAGATGATGAAAGAAAGGGAAAATTCCCTGTGCTTCAGTACCAAGATTACAGGCAATTTTTCCAGAAGAGATTCTTATTTTGTTTTGTCTCTGGATAGATGATGTTGAAATAACTCAAAACAAACAAACCAAAAATTCAGTCATATTAAGAAACTAAAATGTTTCTGCTTAGGCCAATTCCATTTAAAATTATACTGATAAGAGGAAATATCCAAATTATGATACAAAACATTTATAGCTTGTGAAAACTGAATTTTTCAGTAAAATGTTTGTTACCCATGTATTTCATGAGACCATTTCCATCAAGATGTATTTTATAGGATCTTGGGAGAGTGCATCTAGAAAAAATTCCTCAAGAAAACATCTTGTGTTGGGAAAGAATAAAGAATTGATATGATCACAATAAAAATTCTTTGCAATCATAATGAAATACTCTTTCCATCAACTTGTCATCTTCCACTAAGACAGGTTGTACCTTATGTAATACATCTGTTCCAGGGGCAGGAAAGACAATCAGGAGGAAAGAAGGATGGGAAAGGGATAAGTTCAAGTGCTCCTTGTTTAGAAAAGATTAAGGCGATGTTTCTGCAGACATTCAGACCAATTAGGTATCAAAAAAAGGTAATTAACTACAAATATCTTCAGCCTCCTCTAGATTGTAGTGAATATATTGTCACAAAAGATAGGACAAACTCCCTCTCCTGCTACATATTTGGAATACAAACAAAACCAACACAAACCAAAACAAACCAAAAAAAGGGCAAAAAAGAAATATACTGTCACAAAGTAGATCTTTATATTTCTTAAAGCTCTTTTTTCTCCATATGCTACTTTCATATAGTCTTCCCCAGAGACATGTGAATTTTTGTCTGTAAAAGAGATTGCCTTGACTTTTCATTCTCACTAGTTTTCTGTAATACCGGAAAAGAAAACATGTTCTTATTGCAGCTTTGTTAGCTTTATCCATCTGGAAAGCATAGGTTTTCCTCTGTGGCATCCAATGGCCATAAGAACGGAAACATAATTACAAAGGTAGGTGGTTTAATAAGCTCCTAAAGTCATGTAATTAAGGAAAACCTACTGAGCTTTTAAGCGTTTATTAGCATGAGATGAAATATAAAGAAAAGATCCCTGTGCTTGTGTCCTGATTTAAGACCTTGAGAACTTGGCACTATGTACAGTGACCAGAGGACAAGCATTTTCTGCCCCTTTTGATACAAAACATGTAAGGTCATATCTCATAATTTAGTTCACTACTGAGTAAGTGAATGTCGTGAGTTCGACGCTGGCTAAACACCAGTGCACCCATGGAAAATCATTCACTCATTCTCTTCTGTTATAATTGAGCAGACAAGGGGAAAAGAAAAATTAAAAGGCTCATGAGGTGAGATAAAGATTAGGAGAAAACACTCTTAAGGGCAAAACAGGCTCAAAACTTAAAAGGGATAGAGAAAAATTTATTAACAAAACTAAAGGAGGATAATGAGAACTAAAATAAACCTTTAGAACACCTCTCCTCCCCTCGTCCCCCTCAGCCTTTCTTTTTTTCCCACCAACCACACAGGGAGACAAAACATGAGGGTTTTAGTCAGTTTGTTACTTCTAGAAATCTTTCTTCAGTTTGCTTAGAGAGAGGGTCTCTTCTGCTATGCTGTGAGGTCTTTCCCATGGGAGACAGTTCTCTGTGAGCTTCTCCAACACGGTTCTAATTTTCACGAGTAGCAGTTCCACCCAACCTGCTGCAAGGTGAGTCCCTCCCACGGCCAAAGCAGTTTTCCCACAACTTTTTTTTCTGGGCCATTGGTTCATGGGGTGTAGTTTTCAAGGATGAGCTGTTCTAGTATAAAAACAAGGGTCCTCTTCCTCCATTGGCTAAAAGGGGCTAAGCAAGTAAAGTTTATTGTGAGGTATAAATTAGAGATAGCAGTGGCCACGTGGCACCACCCTGGCTGTGCAGCCACTCCCAGCCACATGAGCGCTCCCAGCACCAGCCCTGGCTGCATGGTCTCGGCCACGTGGCTGCTCATGGCACTGGGATGGGCCCCCACCAGCATGACCCTGGCACACCAGGGCAGGGCCCAGCAGCCCTCTCTGCACCCCTTGGAGAGGAGGAAGAAAGAGAAATCTCACTGGTTTTTTCATTCTTAAATATCATAGAGGCGTTACCGACTTCTCTAATTGGCCTGTTCTCAGAGCCAACCAGAGATTGGTTTTGCCAGGCACGGAGGAAGCTGCTAGCAGCTCCTCACAGAAAAATCACTTCCATGGCTGGCTTCTTCCCTCCTCACCAAAAATCAAGCCATGCAAAACCAACACAGTGAACTAGCTAAAAGCACTGAGTGCTTTCAGAGTTTGACCATGGAGAATAAAAATCTCTTGGTTAAACACGAGTAATCTAAGCCATTGAAGAAACTGTTTATAAACAAAAGATTTCAAAATACAGAAGCATTAAGAGTTCTGGAAAAAAGAGAGCTGGAAAAATAGACCATAGTAACTGAAAAATAAGAAAACAAAATTGCTCTGAGATAAAAGAGCACAAAATCTACAGAGCTGCCCAACATCCTTAGCCATTCATTTATATCAGAATTGCTGGAACAGGTGGTGCAATATGAAATTGATTTTCTAGATTAGCCATCAATGGATACTGCATACCTACACTAGCTACATATGCAACCTGTGAAATCAATCTGTGCACTATTAAGATAAAATTATACACTTGAAGGGCAAATCTAATACTAAGTGCACAGTATTTTGATATTCCGTTTACTCTGAGTATACATTATGTTTCTAAAATTAACATCTGCTACTCAGTAATCAATGAAGAGTGTGAAATACATTTCTAAGAATCACTGTCATATAATAACAGAGGCAGTGTTGAAACAAAACTGAACAAAATGTATTTAAGAGGGAGAAGGGAAGAAAGGATTCCTTTGAAAGACTGGAGAAGTTGAACTTTAATCACAGGTAAAGGTTCTAATTTTTAACAAAATCTACCAGTTAGACTAATTAAACATTTGCATGTTAGGATTCAAGGTCGGGGATTGTTCAAGGGATGCAGTAGTGTGAATTGCAGAATGACAACAGCAGATGTGTGGGGAGCAGAGATTGGGCCTGATGCTGTCTGCACACAAATACAGCAGGAAAAATGCACCTGTTACACTGACTTCCAAAAAGCACTTGGCCTACATGGCAGTGGAGTTTTATGGGAAAATTTTACCTAGTTGTCAGCTCTGTTATAAAAACAATATTTACTGCACTTCCTGGATGAACTCCCTCCCAGGTTCATCATCTCATCTTGTCTGATGACTGCTGACTGCCCACAGGACCTGTCACTGTCACCAGTGCTGTGGGTTTGCACCTTCCTGGTGCAGAGATCCTCTGCATCTGGGTTGTCCTGGGCTATGAGCTCATCCTCCTCTGTGGAACAATCTGACCTTACTGCTCCCCAGCAATTAGAATTATGCTAAAAGCACTCTTAAATGAAATATCTCTCAAAGGGGTCAAACCCTAGAGAAGAAAAACGTTCTTGTGTTGCCAATTCAAGAGGAAATGAAGTTGTGCATTTAATATGCAGGCAAGAGAATGGCTGTGGCACCTCCAGATACTCCAGACTTAGTAAAAAAAATCAATTCAGACTGAGAGTGGTCAAATTAATACTGTGGAATACAGTGGCTGTACTGTATAATCTGTATAAACATTCAATGTCTTTCTCTATGTTTCAGCAAAGAGTTAATACAGGAGTTTGTGGTAAGCTGACATAATACTGAGATTTCATTTTATTTTTAAAATACACCACAGATCATTTATTAATACATAGGATTATAAATATTTAAAACAGGTCTGTAAATGTCAAAATCAATGCACAAAATATATTAGCTGATTTTTGCACTTACACTGTTTATTCGCTTACTCAGGAATTTGGAAAAGTGTAATTCACAATGGATTGTATCAGTAATGTTTTTCTTCCATAAACATATTTTGTAAACTAAATTATCTGTTACTAACATAAATCTAGACAGTCAGTTATACCCTGACTTCTTTCTTGTTTTCAAAAAGAACCTCAAATCTCTCCACTGTCTAATCCTAGAAATTCTTGGCTCAGGAAAAATTTCTCATAAAAGTCAATAGTGACAGCAAATTAAATCCAACAGAAACTTTACATGAATGAGGACATTGTGAAACTTATAGATGATTTTTTTTTTGCCATCACACAGAGGAAAGGATAAGAAATTCCCTTTCCTCCTTGTTTATGACTCTTTTTCACAAAGCTGATGCCAGAGCAAGCTATGAACAATAATCTATGAAATTTGGGAAAAAAAAATGTATGCTTGAAAGGATATTTGTTTGTTTGTTTTTCACACAGCATGACATATGTTACAAAATTTAGGAATCATCTTCAGTTTCCTAGTGTGTTATGTACCATAACATAACTATGTTCAGAGGTAAGTGCATCTTTTTTATACAGACACCTTCTAACATTCATTAACTGTTCCTAGGGGATGCACACCCAAGAGATGGTGTGAAGGGAAAGGAGAGGAAGAAGAAAACCTGTCCAAGTCTCCCTAAGCAACAGCCAGCCAATTAATAAATTACAGCCTGTGAAAGGGCATCCACAGCTGTGTCTTTGTATACCAGCTGGTTCCCAGGAGACATTCCCTCAGGACTCTGCCAGGGCAGAACCTGGCATAGCTGGACAGCTGCCAGCACAGGATGCATGTCTGTAAGCCCTACTGAGTCCAAAAGATTTTAGCTCTACATTAAATTTTAGCAACCCAAACATGGGAGAAATTCTCCACAAGAATAACTATGTAAATACACTGACTGCTATGGAATGGCAATGATTTAGAGTAGTTAAGATGTGAGCTATTCATTTAGCAGTGTATTTTGATTTCAAAATCCTCTTCAGTTGTGCACCTCTGGTTAAATTACGTTACAACTTAGTCTCTCTTTGGAAGTAGCAGCCACAGCCTTGTCCTTTTGTGTAAGTTATGACTCAATACAATTGAATTCAAAAACTTCAGTGTAAAATATCAGCATTAAGAATTTGAAAGTAAAAAAAAAATTAATACCAATCCAAAAAATCTAAAAACCTTCCCTTAACTATTTATGCTGAGGCTATAAGGCCAATTCCAAAGAAAAACAAAACCATTGTTTGTTTTTTTACAGTATTAATGCAAATCTGCTGTAAGGGTGCTGGCAGACAAATAAAAAAACCTGGGGTTTGCACAAGATGATTTTTGTATTTCACTTTCTCCAATATCTCTCACATCTGGTCTGTTTTTGGCTTTTGATGGTTTCCCTTTGAAATAACTGCAAAGACAGTCTGTTCTCCCTGTTGAGATTTATGCAGTCACTACTCATTTTATGTCACACATGTTCTGTCTTCCAGGTGTTAGCTTTGCTTCCCAGTACTAAGCTCGCTTCCCCAAATCCATTCAAAATGCTGCTGTCAAAATTACCTTTCTGTTTTTTGACTTTTGATATGATGACTCCTTTGCTTCTTCATTTAACTGTCCAGATAGCAAAAGTTTTCTGTCTACCTATTTAGGGCTCTTGATTTTGGTATTATTTGAAGTATTCTTTGTGCTAGTTAACCCTCTAGAACTTTTTTAGCTAATCAGACGAAATATAAAACATTTCTTGGAACAAAAAAAATATTCTAGTCTAGGTTAAAATAGTCCTGACCTTACCTACACCAGGGGAAGCCTCATGGCCTCTCGAGCTGGAGTTGTTTTCAGAAGAGAGCTTGACTGCCAGCTCCCGGGGAACAGGGGGTGTGGCACAACAGAGGGAAGCTGGCAGGAGTGGCTGATGGATTTGAGCTGAGCTGCCACTGAGAGGGACCTCGACAGGCTGGAGAAACAGGCAAACAAGAAATTTGCCACATGAAGTTCAGCAAAGGTAAGTGTGAGGTCCTGCCCCCTGGAAAAATCACTGGATGCACCAGCACAGGCCAGGAGTTACTGGCTGGAAAGCAGCTCTGCAGAAAAGACCTGGGCATCCCAGTGAACAGCAGTGGCCATGAGACAGCAATGTTCCCTTGGAGCTAAGGAGGCCAACAGCTTCCAGAAGGTCCAGTGAGGTGAACCTTCCCCTCTCCACAGCTCTGGTGAGACACAGCTGGAGTGCAGGGTCCAGTTCTGGGCTCCCCAATACATGAACAACATGGATATTCCAGAGCAAGTCCAGCAAAAGGCCACAAAGGCAATTAAGGGTTTGGAGCCTGTCATGTGAGGAGAGGCTGAAAGAGCTTAGAGTCTTCTTGGAGAAGGAAAGACTCAGGGGGATCTTAAAAGTATGCAAAACACATTGCTGGAGGGAATAAAGAATATGGAGTTTGACTCTTCTCAGTGGTGCCCAGTGACAGAACAATAGGCAATGGGCACAGATAAAAGTACAAGAAATTCCACTTAAATATAAGGGTGATTGATGCCTCCCTCTGCAGGCTGCGACACAGTGGAGTCTCCATCCTTGGAGAGATCCAAAACCCAGACTGGCACAGCCTGGAGCAACCTGCCATAGTTGGCCCTAATTTGAACCAGCGGATTGTATGAATGATCTCCAGAGGTGTCTCTCAGACTCAGACTGAGACTCTTATTCTGTCAAGTCTCTGTTATAAGAAATAATAGAAATATCTTTTAAAAAAAGAAGTCTGAGAGACATCTGTCTCCTAAAAGCCTTGTGGGGAACATACTGTCCTGTGATATGAGAGGTGATATGAGAGTCCAAAGCATCTGGTTCAGGTCAGGAATACAGGACAGTGCCCTGTCCAGTCCAGGTGGAGAATCTCTTTGGAGCAAGGCATCTCACTATTCCTGAAACACTCCATGCTAATCCTACCTGTTGAATGTTTGAAAAACTAAAATACATTTCTATAGAAAAACACTGACTTTTCAAAATAATCCACTACTCATATTCCAAACAGATACGTAGATAAATGCCTCATTTTGCCCGTAAGCGTGTTCTAATCTTGTGTCATTCATCATCATAAAGCATATATAAATTCTACAAGTGCAAAAGAAGTTGACTGAAATATAAACTTCCATACATCTATCTTAAAATGTTCTTGTGCTATTTACAAAAACTAGGGAGGACTTTTTAAACATGCTTCTTAACCACAGGAAGCCTTTTCTTCACTAGGTCTACCTGCTACTGGTGAAATGGAAAACACATCTCACCTGTAACTGAACTTTTTGGGTTTCTATGATCTTGTACTCACTAACATAAATTTCAGTCTTCCTTCTACTTTATTTTTCTTTTTTATCATATTATTTCCTTTTTTTTCTCAAGGTTATTCCAAAAAGGTGTCTCTGGAATGCATTTTGAGGTATTTGTCCAAATTAATCCATTCATAGAATCATTAAAGTTGGGAAAGACCTTTAAGATCAGAAAGACCAACCACAAACTAGCACTGCCAAGTCAATCACTAAACCATGTCCCTAAGAGCCACATACACATGTCTTTTAAATGCTTCCAGATATGGTGACGCCATCATTCCCTGGGAAGCCTGTTCCAGTGCTGGACAACCCTGTGCATGAAGAAATTTTCCAATTTAAACCTCTCCTGGGGAAACGTGAAACTATGTCCTCTCATTCTGTTGCTTACTGAACTGGGAGAAGAGGCTGATTCCCACCTGGCTACACCCTCTTTTCAGGTGGCTGTTGAGAGAAGTAAGGTCTTCCCTGAGCCTCCTCCTCTCCAAGCTAAACACCCTCAGCTCCCTCAGCAGCTCCTCATCAGATTTGTGCTCCAGAGCCTTCACCAGCTTCATTGCCCTGCTCTGGACAGGCTCCAGCCCCTCAATGTCCTTCTCGTAGTGAGGGGCCCAATAGTGAATACAGGACTCAAGCTGCGACCTCACCAGGGCTGAATACAGAGGGATGATCACAGTCCTGCTGACCACATTATTTCTGATCCAAGCCAGGATGCCACTGGCTTTCTTGGCCACCTGGGCACACTCTGGCTTATGTTCAGCTGCTGTTGACCAGCACCCCAGGCCCTTTTCCACCTCCCACCTTTTCCATGATGTTAATGTGACCAAAGTGCAGGACTTTGCCTTATTAAACATTACACCCCTGGTCTCAGCCCACAGATCCAGCTTGTCTAGATTCCTCTGCAGAGCCTTCCTACCTTCCAAGAGATCAACATTCCTGCCCACCCTGATGTCACCTGCAAAGTTACTGAGAGTGCCCTCAATCCCCTCATCAAAGTCATCAATACAGATATTAAACAGGGCCGGCCCCAACACTGGGCCCTGGGGAACACCACTAGTGACAGGATGTCAGCTGGATGTAACTCCATTCACCACCATTCTTTAGACTCAGCCACCCAAGCAGTTTTTTGTCCATCAAGAACACTACTGCTCACTGTTAGGAACAGCATTTATTCTGAGCTTTCAAAGATTGCCCAGCACCACTGTCCTGTTACATTTCAGTGTAACAGTGTCACCAGGTAGGAAAAAGTAATTTTGCATTGAAGGCACTGTCCTGGCATGACATCAGACACAAGAGCCTTGATGTCATGCCTGATACATGACATTGCCTTGCTGTAACCTAATGATTAAATGCCATTACTGAAGATAACTTAGAAATAGAAGGAATCTGCCCTCATATTACAGATCAAAAGAATTAAGTACTTCTCTTTGAGAAAAATAAATATTTGTTCCTGTAGGTGGCTATTATTCTGATTTTTTGAGTGAAGAGTACTAACAGCATGAAAGACAGCCAGATGTACACCAATCTTTTTATGTTACTGCCAAAGGTTATTAGCCAATGCTGCTCCAAAGGAGTTAATCCACAAGAATTCAAACACAGATGGCAGCTGAGAGCAAGCAGCTAAAATCATTGCATTGATTGATCCATTCATGCACATGGAAGTACTCTGCTCAGTTTGAAGAGAAACTCACACATGTTTTACTGGAGAGGTGCAGTACAGCACCACCCTCTTAATGTTGGCTTTATTACAAGGCTTTTCTCAGAGCAGGCTTCCAGCCAAACTGCTGGAATGGAGAGGCTGAACTGCTGCAGCAAACCAGACACACAACAGTAAGCAAGCTTAGCACTAACTACTGCTTCTTTCTTTTTCACAGGTCTGTATATACCTACCACTCCATGGTCTTCCCTTTTTATCCTTTTGCTCAAAACACTTCAATTTATTTTTTTTAACAGACAAGGTCTGTAAAATTGAACATGGTAGAGATACTGTCAACACATGAGATGAGAAAAGGTAGCCTTTCAGGTGGCCTCCTTTCTTGCTGTGAAGGTCAAATCCTGCCTAGGGAGACATGAAATTTTTTACTGTCAATTTCCGTTTTTGTGAAATCTCAACCTAAACCTGATTATTCAAACAATTCCGCCTGCATCACTTCTTTTTTCCCCTGAAATATCTTGGAAATTATCATAAATTCTATATTTAAAAATTCTTTCAAATGAACTATAAATAGGTCAACTGAAACAATTTTATGATGGATTAGAGGAAAAATTGCCAGAAAAGGTATTGCACAACAATCAGAAAATCCACTTTCATTGTTAAAGCAAATCATCATAACACAAGTCTATTTCAGAATGATTCAGCTCTTGTCAGAAGTTCAGATTAAAAGACGAAATAAAAAAAGCAAGCAAATATAGAATCTCAGGAAGGAGTCAAGAAGAAATTGAAGTTACAAGGTATACAATTGAAGTCTTTTCAGGAAAACTAATAAAACTTTAAAGGACCTTTATTCTTTTTCATACAAACCCAATACCAGACAAATCCATGAGGTACTTAAGGTTGCTTTTCTCTTAATTTAGTCATGATCCTTAAGAAATATTCTGCCTGCTCCTAGCAACAAATCCCTGAATAACTGACAATATCAAATGAATCAATTCAAAACAAAATGAGTAAATAAACACTTTGCAGATTTCTACAGTCTAAGATCTTAGAAAAAAAGGCTAGTTTAAACTTAAATTTGGACACCTAAAATACTATCCATAATTCAGAAAATTTAAAAATAATTAATTCTAGGGAAGCATTGAAGGGGAAAAGCATTCAGCCTTTAATGTAGAAGAACAGGCCTCTGAACACAAGGGTTAAACATGTGGACTTTGCCCTCTGTGTGTGGTTCAGTCAGGCAGTCACACAACTGAGTCACCTTGTGCCATGGTGGAGGGTCAAGGACAACACAGCCTGTGTCATTATCCTGTAATACCACCCTGCAGCACCCTGCAATCCACCTCTTAACAATCCATCTCTTATGCCTTCTGTCTTCAAGCCCATGTTATTCTGTATACAAACAATCATTCATAATGTGTAGAAAGCAACCTATGTCACTGATCCAAAATATTCACACGTTATTGACAACATCCAAACAAAGCTGGTTGAAAAGCAGCACTCGTATAGGGAGAGCAATGCGCCATCAGATGCCAGTTACAAAACACACCTCTTCAATTAATTTTAATTAATTTTATTTTAGGAGATGTTAGGATCAGTCTGAGCTCACCCAGAGACAGAGGGTTTGTGCTGGTCTGAGGAAAGCACATGACACATGGAAAATGGAAGCACAGCTACCCTGCCCTCACCCTGTCTCACCACTTCCATTTCCCTCCATCCTGCCTGCCCCAAAATCTGGGCAGTAACAGCTCCAGAAGTCATGGCCAGTGCTGGGCTCTGGTGAGTTCATGCTTTCCTCTTTAGAGGAATGCAAATCAGACTATTTTGCCCTGACAGCTTCTCAAAACCCTCACTTTCTATATATAGAAAGCAAAACTGCATGAAATGACTCAAAGGACAGAAATGTCAGGTGCTCATTCCTAAGTGTATTGTTCCTACAGACATTTCATGTCCTCTCCATGTCATGTCATGTCTGTGCCAGCAGGGCAGGCTGTCCAGGCTGCTGTGTCACAGCAGCTCCAGCAGCTCCAGTGTTTATTATTATTATTATTATTATTATTATTATTATTAATAATAATAATAATAATAATTATAATTATAAT
>VZRX01016531.1:12460-33312 GCA_013398075.1 Notiomystis cincta
TAATTATAATATTAACCAGGTAATGATTTTTAAAGAGTACCTAGAGTATACATAATCAGCACTACACAAGCAGGGGTCATTAAAGTCAGCACATACCTCTCACAAAAACAACATGAAAAAATGAAAGTTGCCACGTGTACATTGGTTAGCTTCAATGGAACCCCATTTCTTTCCTTTTTCACCTTATAAATCACTGCACCATACAACCAAGCTTTTCCTCTAATTTTTCAGGCAGGATGAGCCCATTAGCTGCATCCCAAGCCTCAGATGCAGACCTCACATAAAGTATGTGGTCATCATGCACAACTCAGACAGCAAACATTAGGGAATTTTTGGCACACACAAGCTTCACAGTACTTTAGCTCAATGAACTGAGCTGAAAGAGGATAGCAGCAACAACTGAGATACAGTTTAAAAAGAAGGCACCCTTAATGAATTTAAAACATTATATTCACACAGCAAGAGATGAGCCAGGGTTGGGGCATTCCTGGGACAAGGGCTGATGGCCCTGGGGGCCTGAAGTGAGGTCTTGGGCCATGGCTATATTGAAAGATCCCTGGAAGACAACCAGTGAGAGAGGCCCAATAGCAACAGGTCAGTGAGGTCAAGCAGCTGAGGCTGAGGAAATTATTTTCATCCTTCACTAAGTCCAGGAGTGTTACTGAAGACGCTGTCGGCTCCAGTCCCACAGACTGAGCCCTTATGAGCAGGTGGAGCACACAGTTTCTGCTCCCAGAGCAGAGTACATTTGATGATTTACTTTAAACAGTCTGGTTCAAGTACTCTGGGAATGTTTTGCAATCCAAGCAAAGAAAATCAGGAAATTTTTCTCTGATGCAGACTCAAATATTAATGAAGGTGCACCCAGTACTCTCAGCCCTACTTATTTGTGAGTCCAGTTTTGTCTTGATTATTTCCATCTTTGTACATGGGATGCAAAATAAACCATCCCAGACTTTCCCACTGACAACAAAGGTGGTAGTTTGTGATTTAGTATTTTTAAAAATTAACATATTCCCCCCATCCCTATACATAAAGTGGAAACTAAAAGAGTCTGCATGAAAATATGTAAGGAGCTACTTGTAGGAAATTCTTGGAAGGTACTGGAACCAAGGGACTTTAAAAGCCAGCCTCTATGCAAGTAATTCTGAAAGCAAAAACCTGGGACTGGTTAAATCTCTTTAGAATTCAGGCATGAAATGTCTAGTATTACAGTGCTTGCTTCATACAAGTAATGACTGCTTGGAGAGACATTACAATAATTTTGTTTCCTGAAATTTTCCCCAGTCCATTTTTTAAAACACGTTTTAAATAAGTTATACATTGTTTGTAGATGTCTACCTTTGAAATTTAGAAACTGAGGCAAATAAAAGTTAAGTAAATTGTTCAGGGTCCCATGGAAGTCTGTGTCAGAATTTCATTTTCAGGGGTGAATTATGCTGTGCACATTAATAATATAAAGTGTAGTGGTCCAAGTTGCCATTTAGCTTTTCCTTCTTTATAAAAGCAGGAACTTTTCCTAGGTGAGTAGGGGACAGCACACAAGAATAACTGTTTTCTGGAGAAATACCTAAAATATATCACATTCCTGCTGAGCCTATGGTGGTTCTATTAGGCCAAATTATGGAAGATGCCACTAAGTAAGAGAATCCACTGGCAGCCTTTCTAATGGGGCAAGCATTATGCTGTGGTCAGGTAGATTTTAGTATGTACAATTCCTACTATCCAAGCATGATAAAGGTAGTGCATATCTAACAAGTAGTTGACCAAAATCAGGTGAATCAAAGATAAAAGTTGTGAATAAATTTTGAAAGTATCTATGTGGAAATTCACACCCCTTGTTCACTCATTTGAAAACACCTAAATAAATAATGAGTTCTCACAAGTTCCAGTCCTACATCTTATCTTTCTCTCACCACTATTTCTCCCAATAGAAGTGGTGTTACACAGCCCTCATCAATATTTTTCCTAAAAATATGGGAGCTGATTTTGGAATATACACATCCCTTTAATGCATCTCCTCTTTTGAATAAATGCAACCTTTATTTTTTAGTGGCATGTTTGCACCCTTTATTCATGTTCATCTCTGAATAAATTCCCAATTATTCATTACCAAAGCTAGCACTCCTGTGATTTCAGTCAGCCGAGGCAGAACACCAGGCAGAGAAGTGCTCAGGGTGCCCTGAGCAAAACCTACAGGACAAAAGTATATTAGGTCTCTGCAGAGAGAGCTCTAACTCCAAAACAGACACTTTTAAAATAAATAAATAAGATTATTAAGGGGGAAAAAAGCAAGATGGTGAAGACAGTGAAATAAATTCTTTGGAAAGTTTTGCTTTGCAAAATGGGGCAGGTGTGGGTAAATGTTGGAGCTTTTAAGCGGTGGGTTGTGGTTTTTCTTGAGTAAGCTTTTTTGCAATAAGTATTGGGCGAAATTTCTTCATGGATTTTCTCAGTGCAGTGCCACATGCTCAAAGTGTGGACTGATGAGGAAAACATATTGAAAGACAGCAGCAGGGAATAAAATTTCTCCAGCTGCTGTGGCAATACGTTTGTCTGTGCACTGCACTCCACATAATCCTAAAGAATATTACCTGGCTCCAGAAGAAAGAAGGGGGATATATGTCCATAATATATTTCAAAAATAAACAAAACCAAACCTAAAACCTACTACCTCTGTTTTAGACCAGAAGATTGTAGCATGCCATCAGGCAGGTATACAACTGCAAGTGACTGAGACATAAAGGACAGACATAATCCCAAATTTTTACTCTTTAAAATTAATTTGAAAAGTCCATTCTTCTTTCTTTGCCATTGTGTCTGAAGAATTTACCAGTGTGGCAATGTAAAGCAAAATCTTTTTTGTTGAATAGTATTTAATGTTGACCTCAATTAATTCAAAGTAAATTAGAGAGGAACACCACCAAGCAGATGCATAATTAAAATAGCCACAAAACCACCCTAATGAAAAGAAAAAGAGAAATCAATTAATGATACAAACCTTCAAGACTTTGGGGCATCATCATGTGGTAGCTGATGAGATGAGGAAAAATCTTGACCTACAAGCACGTACTGGTAGCAATAGCACACCAGCCAAAGTGGGATGTAAATCTGATCCAGGGTAGCCATGCACCTCTTACACCATCATGGTGAATTCAAAGGTAAGATAGGATAAGATAGTTTGCAAATTTTTTACATTTCACACAGCAATCAGGTGGAGTCTGCATGTCAGTGCTGATGGTTGTAATATCATGGCGAGGAATTTAAAGCAGGACAGATGGAATTTCCTTCATTTAGGGAATCCCAAAAGTCTGCAAGAAACATTTGACATGCTCAAATGATTTTTATGAATAGAACACTGTTATCTAACATGAAGTTTTACCACTTCTAGAGCAGAACTCAGCTAGTATAAATTAGTGCAGGCTTTCCTGCAGGAAGTAAAAAATAAACATATCCTGTTAGAACTGCAGGGGGAATTTCATGTAGGCAAAATCTAATTACACAGATGGAATACAGCCAGTGACACCAAGAAACACATTCACTCTTTTGAAATGTGTAGTAGAATTTTTTTTAATAGTTAGGCTTTCTCTGGGCCTTCCTTTTTATTCATCTGAAATGCTCATTTGTGTGAAATCAGTTGTAATGGTTATAATGAAAATTTACACAGGTCTTGTGTAACTGGATTTAATAGCTAGAATCTGAAGTTTAGGTTTGGCCAGCATCAGGCCAAAAAGGCACCTTTGTATAGTGTCGATTTTTTTTTTTTTGAGAAACTGGAGACAAGTGGCAATAAAAATTAAAGTGTTGAGACCGTCTTTTAAAATACTTTGCACACTTCATAAATAAAGCTCTGTATTTTTAGAATATTAATAAAACTGGCCTACTTCTGCCCCTCTGGTTTTAAGTATCCATCGTGTCCCTCTAAAGCAGTGACCCTTGAAAAAGGGAAGGAGGCAGAAAGCAAAGCCAGTAATAGAGCACATATCCTGAAGAAACAAAACCAGAAAATTATTGAAATACCCCCCACAGAACTGTTCAAAGCCTACACAGCAAATTTCAAAACATCAATTTATGAGAATGTGTGTGTGTGTCTAATGCCAACAAAATGACATTGGAAATTACTTGTGGTTTCCACATTGCCCAAAGGTATAGGTGGCTCATTGAGCCCTGTGCCAAATTCAGTGAATTCCTCATGTGTTCAGTGGCAAGCACTGTTATCATGCAATGGTCAGTACTGGTGCTCTGCACCAAGAGCTGGCATTTCTACTTCTCTAGGCTTTAATTCCTGCCTCATGCCTTTGTGGTAATTCTGCTGTGAAACAACCTCATTAGCCAACTCAAAGGCACAAAGAACATCACGGTGTACAACTAGCAAGAGAAGAAACCCAGCAGGAGTGAGCATAGATGCAACCACCTCTTGTACAGACAGCTCTTTGGCTTATTGATTAAGGCTCCCAGAAAGCAGAAGCAAAGGAGATTGTCTGGAGGAGTATTTGTATTCCACACAGAAGCATCATGAAAATAGTGAGAAAAATCAACCAGCAACATTATTTTTTTTCTCCAGTTTCTACAAGTTTTTTAATACTTGGAGCAGTGCAAAGTCATGCCCCAGACGTCTCACATTACACTTACATATGGCTTGCTCATCAATCCTTTTTGTCTTTCCCATTCCAAAACAAACAAAATTCTCTTCCATTTCCATCTCACCATTTCCATAAAAGAAAATGTGTTCATATCCCCATTACATGCAGAAGAGATTCTAACCAGGATGATGCCTGGTTATCGTGGCAAAGCTAAGTAAAAAACCCCAAACATGAAGTGATTTGAACATCCACACATGACAATAGGCATTTCAGAAGATCATCTTTGTCAGCTTTGTCTTGTTCTGTGTTGGAGATTCTCTCTTTTTTAATTACATTCAGTAAAGACAACTCTATCTCATAACTGACTGTACGAAATAATCTGTATTAACGAAACAAGTCCATAAGCTGATACAATGTTATAAATCAAATACATATACAAGTATCAAAAAACCCTGAGTTTTTAAATTTAGGAATTTAATACATGAGTATCTTGATATCTTCCTCAGGACAGTATCTTCCCACTGTAGCAATCTAACTCACATGTATATTTTTGTGATTAAATTCAGTTAGCAAAAAAAAATCACTTTTTAACATAAAAAAGTACTATTCTGTACTTCAGTACATGTACTGTTGGGATAAGGGACATAGTTAATGTAATACCTTGGGAGAACTCTAGGCAAAACCAGAAAGCAAAATTTGGACCAGAACACTCCCTCTGTTCAGAGTTAGTTTGAGGCAGAGTATTTTTATTCAGGTCTCTCTGGAAATCGTTCCTGTAAGCAGAAAATCTACTCTTTGACTAGCTTTTAGCACTTCAAAGTCTGGGCTCGTGCCACAGGATGAAATAGCTATTGAGTGAGAAAGGGAGCAAAAGCTTTCTGAAGCCACCTTGCCAACATGACTCAAAACAACTATGAAGGGACCATCTATAAAGCTTGAAAGTTAAAGCTCTCTTCACACAGAATTTTTTTTTACCTTTCTGCTAAAACTACCAGAAAGCATCATTTAGTGCTTTAAAGCTTCTGGCATCTCCAGCTGGCCTGAAACTATCAATTTGCCTTCTGAAGGGCAATGATTTTTTTCACATCTTTGCTTACTGTAACAGTAAAGATTTAATACAATGTGATCTATGAATACTTTATATTTGTCTTGAATATTAATTGCCATAACAGGAAAATGATTGTACTGCACAGCCAGAGCATGTCTAGACAGTAGGGAAAATGCTTCCACAGTAAATAAACAATGTAGGAGACATGGGTATGCCTGAGTTTATTTCAGGTGATCAAGTGATTAGCTGTTGTTTGAATTCCTGAAAGGAAAGCTGCCATCATCAACAATATTTTCTTTTAATTTTTCTGCCAAGTACATAGGTATGTACACAGGAGCTTTCCTCTAGTACCATAACATCTGTATTCAGAGCATGAGAGAAACAATGAGTCTGTGTTAGCTGTCAGAGGTCATTAATGCAAAATGTATAACAAAAGGAAAAAAAAGCACTGGAGACTTGAGGAAACCAGACTTGTATGTGTTTCTGTTTAAAGATTTGCCAAATAGACCTCACCTACATCTTAAACACATACATGACAGGAAAAGGAGGAGAAAGCCATTTCATGAGCAATACTTTGTTTCGGGTATTTCTTTAATCATGTGTTTATCAAAATTTTTGTATTTGTGATTATCTATAGAGTTTAAAGCTACTGCCCATATTTTTAAACTCTTTTGCTTGGTCAAAAAATAGTCATTTCACAATCCCACAGCATGAAACCTGTAATTTTGCTCGCATTTTCTCTGCGCCTTGTGGCAGCTTCTCATCTTTCACAAGGTTGGCAATTTTCAGCCAATATGTGTAAATTACTACTTTCTCAATAGATATTAGCAAGTTATTACTGCTAGTTAAAAAGAAAGAGTAAATATGGAAATTGGAATATTAAAAATGCTGTCTTCCCACAACCCCTGAATGCAAGAAGTATTCAGTTTAAAAAAATAATCCAAAGTATTTCAGACACTTTATATGAATCCATCTACTGTTGCTCTTAAATTCAAGTTTTGAGGAAGGTATTGATGTTAGTAGATCATATGCTCTACCATTATAAAAATTTTCAAACCCTATTTAGAGACCGAGTTGATAAAAATATTAAAATTTATTATAATGCAGAATCAGCATTCTGAGTTTCTAGATATGTATCTTGGATAATAAAAAAGTATGTGGAGAGGTTGTTGTGTAGAAAAGCATTGTCATAATTTTTTAGAGTTTTTGAATGTCAGAGCAATATGAGGGAATTAAAAGATGAACTTGGAAATTAAATCCTAAAGGGAGTTTGAGGTAAAGTTATATGGTGATGCTGGCTTCGATACTTTGATATTATTCCTGCTGCTTCTTTCTTATAGATCATAATTTTCTTAAAAATTATTTACATTTGAAACTTGTCTCAAAGTCATCAAGAGCTTCATTATCAATTAAGTTGAACCAGTGCTACCAAACTGCCTGAGCTCTTTACTTTTGACAGAAAAAATTCAAGTGCCAGAAATTCAGTGTAATATGCAATCTGCTAAAATTTATTACTAAATTGTTAAAAACAAGACATATACCAACTGATGTCTACCCCTCTAATACTATTTTACTAGTCTAAAAGGCTTGAATCTAACAGGAGAAGTGTGTCTTACATGGGTTTTTTATAATGGCCAGTGAATCCATAGGAATGAAGGGAAGCTGAAGTATTACAGCTGGTGTTCTGAGAGAATGAACCAGACAAATGTACCATGAAAAGGATGGATAATAAAAACACTTCTGCAGACAAAACTGACTTCTTTCGAAGAATATATAAACATACTAACTCATAATGGTTATTTAAATAGGGAGATCCATGTCATTTGTGGAGAACAAACCAGCAATAGACTCTGTGAAGTTTCAGTCCATTAAATACAGAGGAGGTTTATACTACAATATAAATATTATAAAAAATTTAATTGTTGGTATCCTATTGTGCAAAGAAAGTATATCCTTAACTCTGACACCAAATCCACTCACAGTGAGAAAGTGTTTAAAACACAAGGTTCTTACAATGTAATTGAAACAAAGAGAATGGCAACACCGTAAAAAACCTGAGGAGAGTGAATAGGGGGTGAGTGTTTTGCACAAGAGAACATTCAGTGGAACCACTGGGTGTCAAATTTTAAGCAAATGGAAGCCACAAAGTACTTCTCAAAACAATGTATAATTATGGTGTGGAATTGTTGCCAAAAGACATTGTAAATGCCAAAACTAGAAATACATGGGAGAGAGGTCCATCAGGGGCTATTAACACGCTAGATGCAACCTCCAGTTCAGGAAGTCCCTAAACTTCTGAAAGCCACAAGCTGAGAGGGTATACCAGGGAAACAGTAATTTTATTCTTCTTTTGCTTGAAGCATTCATGTAGTGGTCCTTGTCAGAGGCAGGATGCTGGGCTAGAAGAGCTGTAGGTTTGCTTAGTATGACAGGTCTTAGTTCTCTTGATGCAGAAACACATCAGCAAGCAGCTGATTTCAGGTCAAGGAAAAAATAAATAGTAAGGAACTTGGTTCAGTGTGGCCTGGAATACATCATATAGAAAAAGAAAGCCATTTAAGGACAGAACCTTAAATGCAACTATATATATCTATATACACAAGCTACTTGGTCACTTAAAGTCATGGCAGGTTAAACTGAAGGAGTCCATCATATCAGTAATTCAGAGAAACCCATTTAAGTTAATGGAATAAGATGCTGATGGAAGTCCTACAGAAGCACACAGTTAAAATCAATCCAAGTGAAAGGTGGAAGCATTTTTGGGAAGTAGGATATCGAATGACTCACTGGATGGCTACATGGGTTTTGGATTAAGATCAGGAGATAAGATGGGGTAATGTTTTTTATCATAAGTATATACCATAGAAAAAATCAGGCAAAGTCAGCACATAGTCCTTAAACATTCTTAATTATATCATAGAAGAATTTTGAATTTTGTTGCGTGCAAAATTCTCGTGTTCAAGAGACATTCCTTAAAGCAGATCCAATGTCTAGGACCACTCTTACCACCACGATATGTTTTCTGTACAGTGGTGCAGTGCTCTGCACAGGAACAGCTTCATATGAGGTATCACTTTGACAGGGACCTGCACTACAGCTGGCACATGGCATTAAGGTAGACAAGTATGGGAGTTTGTCTACAACATAAACTAGTGGGATAAGAAATGCTTATTTGGAAGAAAGACATGAAAATGCAGCTCAGAGGCAGCTTTGAAGTTTATATTAGACATTATGAGTTATACTGCAGGTCTTTCAAACAACCACAAATTTTTCGTTCAAGCTCAGTAATTACAGTATCTGGTATTTCAGGAAAGTCACAAACTAAAAGTTACATAATAAAGATAGAGCTTAATTTTCTCTGTGGTATATCAGAAATCTTCTTCCTAGATCAAACTGGTACATACAATTATTTCACTTGTGAAATACCTGGCAGGTAAATTTTGTTTAATGGTTGGTTACTAATTTGTCTAATTTAAAAGTCATTAATGCCTGCCTGCTTCCTCACTGGTCAACCTAATTATTAAGGAAAGTTCTATTTGCATAATGAATTGTTACACTGGTGAGTCTGCGCTCCAGTTGCATAGAAAAGGCCACAAAGTTTAAGTGGAGGTGCTCCTATTTTCATGCCCAAATCAGGGGCAAATCAAGTGTATCAAGGAGGCTGAGTAACAGTCCTTTGTGTGTCACCTTAAACACCATCTCTTTTTAAAACAGAAATAGGTCTAAACACAGTTATATTTTCTTTACATGTAGAATAAGTATAAATGAATTTCTAGTTGACCACTCTCTTCTCACCACCAACAGAGGCTGTTTCCTGGGGACAGCTCAATTCCTAACTGACCACATGTAAATCAGTCTTGTATGGGACAATTGCCTAAATATGAGCAGCTGTCTGACAGTTAAGTCCTATGTCTGAGGTGTTTTGGAGGACAGTCTTACAAATTAAATTATTAAACTATACAAATATCATTTGAATCATCATTGGCAAAATTATTAATATGCAAATTACAACAGGAAGATTAAGTGTCTGTACCAAATCATCCATTTCAAATGCAGAATCATAGTGTAGCACTACAAATGCTCAAAAACCTTCCATCTACCCAGTGCAGAGGGTGTGGCTTTTGATAGTTCTGGCTACAAACACTTGGATATGAACAAGAGGCAGAGGTGACACTGGCTTAGTTTGTAGGAACTGTCTTAGTTTGGAAGAACAGAATCAAGAGCCACAAAACTATCTACAATCCTACAGGTTATGGGATGAAAGATGTAATGCCTACAAAACCAGGAATTAACTTTTATATCCATCAAGTATGCTGTACTTTCAGGAAGGGGGTGAAAAAATGTATTTGTCCATTTTGAAAGATGAAATTTCAACTCAGCATTTTCAAAATTTGCAGGTTTCTGTCATAGAGAATTCTCTCACTCATGGGATTCATGAGCTCTGTAGCAATCACTTTCATACTGGAAAAGCTACTCAGACTGGAAAAATGAAAGTGTAACATTAAATTTACCTAAAAAGTGGATGTAGGACTTAGTTACGAGATCTCTTTGGAGACTTATCCAAAAAAAGGTTTTCTTTATAGGAAGATGCCTTTTAGATGATTCAGAAACATGCAAAGTTTTTGATACCTTTCAGGACTCTACTCCAAACTGTTTCAGAAGCCACAACTTCATCAGATAATCCAGTCTTAGTGTCTAGCAATTAGTCCAGTGTCTCCACACCGGGTAGATGTAATTCTTTTGTATTTTATATTTTTGATCATATGGGACAGGCTGTGTTTCCAAGAGCAGGTCTAGTCCTTCAGCAGACACACTGACTGCCATTCCAGTTTCAGAACAGGGACTTCTGACACAAACAGTTCATGGTTTCCAAGGAAGCTTACTGCTTGTGCTCAAAATATCTGGGAAGTATGGAGTTGCAAAACTATGCTAAAGAAATTAATTTCACCCCAAACACTTATATAATTCGGCCTCAGACTTCACTGGAGATAGTTTAAATAAATGTCAGAGTGAAATACCGACCCTAGTCTCTTGACAAAATGCAAACTACAGCCAAAGGGCTTGATCTGGGCTAGAAACAGCAATATTCAGGAAGAAAGGTCTCACAGAATCTTAGTTAATCTTTATTCTAATCTGATTTTCTCACAAGTGTTCTTTTTGTGCCTCTTCTATTCTTTGTTTCTCATGTACATTTGACTGCTTTTCAAATTTTTTGCCTCCTATGCTGTTTTTTGCTCCTCTACTCATTCTTAGGAGAATTTCACCACCCTCTTGTAACCCAAACATCCACTTTCCATTTATTTTCACATCATCAAAAATGCATTTTTCCATTCATTCTCCAAAAGACCTATCTTTGTAAGAACAGTCCTGCTTTGAAACTGAAGTGGGGAGCAAGTCAGAGATTCTGTTTTTCTCTATGGTTTTGCCTCCTTAACTGCTCTTTAGTTCTTGCTGCTGTTTTGTTGCTACTTAAAAAAAGTCACATAAACATATGTATGAAGGAAATAGAGAAAAGGAGTTTTTTTAATTTACAATAATAAAATTCTTGGTTTACAACTCCTTTGTATTGAGGTGTCCAGCTAAGAATGATTCAATGAAAACTAACTGTCTATAATTAACCATTTCTACATCCTACATCAGGTATAGCAGCAGAGAGGTTTATATTTTAAAAAGTCTTAGATTCAAGCTGGCAAGGTTAATTCTGTGTCATTCATGGTGATGTTAATGGTTTGAAAGCTGAACAGACAAGGATAATGATACTGTGAGATAATATTGAAACAGATAATGCTCCCTGTAAAGTTCAAAAAACCTTTGATTCCCCTCAAAACTCCTCCTATTGTAATTTAATGTAAAGGAGTATTTTAAAAAATAATGACTGGTTTGGATGTCATATCAAATTAGGGTTTCAGTTCAGCTATAGTATTATCAAAATGTTTAAGCTGATTACATATTAATATATTTCTTTTGTTTATCGTGTTCAAGAAGCAACAGTCTTACAGACTTTGCCTCAGTTTGAACTACAAATGCATAGCCAAACACATAGCAAAAAGGTAAAATAAAAAATGTTATGTGCTTTGCAATTTCATGTTCTTTGTATAGTTTTGTTTGCTTAGAAAGCATCAGGGGTTACCTTGCAGTTTTTTAGCACATAAAAGTCCCATCTTTCAGGATCTGCTGAAATTGAATTACGTGCAAGACCAGAATTAAGCAACTCATCTTTTGATTTCAGTTAAGTTTTAGACTCAGATGTTGTACTGCTTGTGAGGCTTTGCCTGGGGTGTGGAGAAATGTTGGAAAGCTGCCAGTCAAGTCACGGCTCATATCTAATGCCAGTTCTCATATCCAATACTCCCACAATTTGCTTTCTCTGCTTAATAGGAGTCTTATCTCATTGGACTCTGCTGAGTGGACTGAAATGTTAGAAATGTGAATCTCTTCATTTTACAGAACACCCATCCTCCTGCCTGGATGCATTGTCAATATTTGGTTCCTGAGTTTCTCTAATGTAAGCATTTCAGTTTTGACTTTTCAAGCATCTTCCAGCGGGCTTTTAGATTCTGTACAAGGGCTGCCTGAGACTCTTTTTATTTGCTTTTCATAAAATGAGAAGATATTTTGTGGGGTTGGCTGCACTCCAGTTACACTTCTGTTGAAATGGTTTCACAGGCACAGGAACTCTTTCCTTAGCAGCAGTCCCAGCCCCACAGCAGAGCAGCTGGCAAAGCACGTACTCAAATGCTGTTGATTGCTAACACACAACCTACTCTGCTCCAGTCTGAGCATGGGTATCACCAGACATCTCCCAGGTCCCTGACAAGAAAAGCATCCAGAATTCAGCACCTTCTCCCTAGATCCCCTTTGGATCTTTTCTGGGTTTTATATATATTTAGGTATTAATCTGGAGCAAACAGAGGCAGCAACGGAGTAACTTTATTTTATGGCCCACAGTCAGTGCACTCATTTGGGATGTGGGAGACCAGTTTTAAAGTTGTATGGATTAAAGCAGCTTTTCCCACACTGTGGATGGAATAGCTCAGTGTCTGTGCCAGTAACTATAACATACTTTCTAATTTATTGTGTAATGTCAAGAATATATGGTGCATGCTATTTTTTCCTTTGCCATTTTGGCTGTTAATTTCTCTTTCTTCTAGTTTACGAGTCTCAAAGACAATTTTTTGCATTACATTTAGAAGTGTTGCCCATGCCTGAGTTGACATCAGAAAACTTTGGACAGGCTACAGATGCTTAGAGATGCCAGCCAGTCTACCTGCTAAGCAATGTGGAGGCAGTGCCTAGGCCTTTTGCCAGGCCTTGCTGTTTTGTCTCTGTGACTTGCCCTTGGATCCTCTTAAAACAGGATGGAGAGGGGATTTAGTATTGCATTCTTCTACATTTTCTTCTTCTACATTTTCTTCTTCTACATTTTCTTTTCTTCTACACTTCTTCTACATTTTAAACATTTTAGCCATGAATTTAAACCAAAATGAAGAGTGGATAAACAAAGAAGCACATCAACATTGAAGTGCCATGTAACCTGACCATTATCATCATTCTTTTAATCCTACCACTTTGCAGTCTGTACTTAGGAGAACTTATTCTTTTGATAGCTTCACTCATATCTAACAAAAAATCGCTTGACTTTGCTCCAGCTTTTCTCTCCATTACTTCTCCAGACATGTTCCCTCTTACCCACAAGTACTGAGTTTTCTCCTCCACCTCTGCTCTCAAACAATAGTCTTCATGTTCCTGTTCACAGGATTTTCATACAGCAATTAGAGCTCACAGGAGGAAGATCACAGAAAGCTGTTTCCCAGTGAGATTCTTTTATAAACAAACTTAGCACGTGCAGCTCTTATTTAGTACATTTCACACGGTGTGCTCTGAATTACTTTGTAAGAGGAGCCATATTTTATGAACTTGCTGTATTTTTATACCAGAAGTCCCAGCAGAGCTGACTGGGACAAGAATCTAGTGCAGGATGATCAGTTTCTACTAATTAATCATAGAACAAACTTTTAGCAATTTCTCAAATAGCCCTAGGCAGCTGCAGATGTTGGGTTCTCTCTTTCCTACAGGAAGTAATACCAAAACCTCAGTCCTCTTCAGTTCAGTGAACAGATGGATAATCACCTAACTGTAGCAACAAGGGTGACCCTATCTCTACATGCTATCAGATTCAGCTTGATTTACTTATTACCCACTACTACAGCATCTCTTTTGGCATGCAGATTCATAAAGAGTTGGTAGCACAATCTTGTGAAATTTCTTGGGCATGCAGTTAACTGAAAGGAGAAGCTCCTGTCAGAAACATATGGATTTTTTAGTTTTTCTCAGCTCACATTATGCTTTTCTCTAAGAAACATATGAATTACCATCCTGAATTAGTCTAATAATCCCTGGAGAGCAACATCCCCTTTAGTAGGATGGGTTTCTCATTGGAAACTTCAAAGAACTCTGTAACAGTAAGTGTGTACCAACATGCCATCACAGAGGTTTCTCCCACCCAGCAACAAAACTGTCAGCTAATTTATATTATAGAAGAGCTGATACCTGTTTCCCTTTTGTTTAAATGAAACAGTGCTCATCACTGATAGACTGGGACATCTGTTCTAAGTACCTAGCTAGGGCAAGAAACCTTTAAATGGTTCAGACACATTGCCCAAATCCACCCTAAGTTCTAGGCTTTGATTTCCAAAGTATTTCACAGTTCATTTTCTAGAATATTGCTTACACAACTCAGCTATAAACTCAGCTCCACTTAACCATGGCCTTGTTACAGCATCCAAACAGAGCTAATGAGATTTACAACCTCTGAACGAAAATGGCTTATTGGCAGCTACATAACAAATTTTCAAAGAACACAAAATAACTCCGGATTTTAGTTATCTTTAGGGAACATTGGAAAATCTTTTTTTCACATACATGACTTTATTGCAAGTTGCAAAAACTTTTTTCCTTCTTTTTTGAATCCCAGGTTCTATGGTAATAGTTTCATGGGCATATCAACTTTAATCTGTTTATTTCCTTAAGAAGACTCTAGCATGCAGGTCTACAGAGAAAGGCTTGTAAGCATGTACCATAAGTGCTCAATCTATAAGATCTCTTAACAAAATGCAAGCCAATTATTTCTTGGAATCTCATTAATTTACACAACCTTCAACATGGTTTCATATATTAGATAAGATACAGGTAAAACTGAGGTTTTCTGACATGATTTTTTTAACTACAGCTACGGTTTCTGAATGTTTGGATTTCTACTGCTTGGTAGATGATAATTTTTTTCACCCTAGGGAGAATTACTTTCACTGTATAATTTACCTCCTTGGCCACTCTAAGCATATAAAAATAATAAAAAAGTCTTACCCTTTACCTCCTAGAAATGTGTAAACACCAAGATAGTTACACTACTTCTTATCCCTGGATGAAGAAAATTTTTTTCTCTTTACACCAAAGTGAACTTACCTATTCAGTTTGTCATTCATTGTTTTTATATTTGTCTTTTCTGTCATACCATATTGCCCACTTCCTTTTCTAATTACACATCACATGTCTTGTGATATTTAAATATCTGCTACTAAATAAAATTTCACTTTTCCTCAGTGTATGAAAGGAACACACTGTACCAATTAAAGAGCTTTCTATGAAGAAATCTAATTATAAAAACAAGGCCTAATTCAAAGTCTGTTTTCGTCCATAGAAATACTTCTATTGACTTCTTGGGCTCAAGTCCATATTCAGCAATGTTTAAGTTGAATAAGAAAAGAGCTTATTTCCAGTTATCAAAAAATTCATGGGCATATTAAATCAAAAATGTATATACATTATCTCTACATATTCCTAAAGTATGTAAATTGGTCACTTTGGACATAAAATGCTGTACCAGAGCAAATGTTCACATGAAAATTCATATATTCCTATATATCTACACAGGATTTTTACAGATAACATATGGAATGAGGAAAGAATTTCTTCTGTGAACATTTCATGAGAGAGACGTGAAACCTTCTTTGGGAAATGTGAGCATTCTTCAAGTTAAGATTTCTCATTCAATAACGTCCCATAGCTTTAAGGTCCAGATTTCTACAGTGGCTCCCAGTCAAATAGCCACAGGCTATTCTTGGTTACTAGTGGGCATTTCTGCATCCTTGAAAACCTGTCTCTATCAAGAGACCTGAACACAGAAATTGGAGTGAACCTTTTTCTCTCTTTCTGCCCCTCACAGGGCAGTGGAAGCAATGGGAATTGCTCCTTTTTTGTATTGCCTGTTGCCTGAAAGACCCACTGAGGAAGCCATTAGTAAGTGGAGCTGGCAGAGGAAAGGCTTGCCTGGTCAGTGAAAAGACTACACCTCGATCCAGCCTCTGTGCCTGAGACAGCTTGCTGTGCAAAACAGAAGTCTCTGTGTGCAAATTCCCCCATCACACACTTTCTTTGTCCACTGTGCGAGTTCAGCCTGGCTGGGAAATCGCCAGAGCTACCAGCTGAGTAACTCAATAGAGGAGAGTTTGTTTTGAGGAAAGGAACAGGACCTGTGGCTCCAGCCTATCCTAGTACAGGAGCTGGAAATAAACCACAAATACTGACGAGTTTTCCCTGTTTTCTCCCTCAGTAGGAAGAATTACATTTGCGGAATTTTACCATTGACAGGAATTGGATCAGAAGTGCATTTCCAAACCTTTTTAAATAGAGAAAATTCACTGAGTAATCACTAGATCAACTAAAGATTGTGGCGGTGATGCCAGCTATGAAACATGAACGTATATTTTGAAAGCCAGCCAGAATAATTTTAATGACCCTTCTCAACTCCTGTGGCCTCTAGATAAAAGAGAGACTGCTTTGAGTGTGTGTTCTGCATGCAGGCAGAGCATGTGTCATTTGAAAAGGGAGACGGGCTTGAAAGAGTAAATTTCTGCTAAATGCAACGTTATTTCAGAGGAGAACTTTGCATCTTGAGCTTATTCTTTCTCAACACACACACTCATGTTTATTTCCCAACCCATATTTTTAACACAGCTGGCTAATTCTGCCTTCCCACAACTTTATTTAAGGAAAACTATCCAAGTGTTTTCTGGACAATGTTAACTTCCCATTAACATAAAAACTAGATCTCCAAAAAGCAAAATCCCTTCAAAGGGCATCATAGTACATTCTCAGCAGCAAAATACTGTCAAGATGGTTTACATTATGATTTGAATATTCAGAACCTTTTGTGAAGTAAGTATGTTTGACAAAAAACCAAATTTCCTCCAATGCAAATATTGAAACCTCATAATAATAGGCACTAACAATACAGGTCCTAACTGAAGTTGCTTGAAAGCATGACCATATGCATAATTATATGTAATATACTTAAATGTTAATTAGATGTGTGCATTTGTTTCACTGTAATTCCTTAGCCTACTCAAACAACAAAACAAAACTAACAACAATGTAAACATTGTAAAGTCCAAGTATAATAGAAATAATCATGAAATATATAATACAACATTCCCTTCTTGCAAAAGATAAAATAAAATTACAGGAACAGAAATATACATGTTGTGAGCAGCACTGTGGATATCATCATCTCATGCAGAAATTCCTATGAAGTTTGCTTCTAATTTCAATTCAGGATGCAGTTATAGAACATTCCCAAATTCACTGTTCTTTTCAAGCTAGACATGAAAGTTGATCTAATCCTTCTTTCTTAAACACAAGTCAGTACTTCAGTCCTCATTTTTTTGTGTCTCTCTTTCTAGGAGTTTAACATTTCAGCCCTCATCATTGTTTCAGCATAAATATTGCATTATACTGTAAAACAATGAACAGCAGTAATTCGTGCACAGCTGCATTATTAAACAAACATTATTTCTGTATGTAATGGATTTCTCAAAGAAAACCAAAATTTCTCAGTTGCAAAAACCCACTCTATCGAAGCGAT
This sequence comes from Notiomystis cincta, assembly GCA_013398075.1. Taxonomy (NCBI): domain Eukaryota; kingdom Metazoa; phylum Chordata; class Aves; order Passeriformes; family Notiomystidae; genus Notiomystis; species Notiomystis cincta. The sequence continues at coordinate 30,012 of VZRX01016531.1, forward strand.
TTAAGAACTGACCGTTTAGGAGGATCTTTCAAAAGAAAATGAGAGTGTATTATTGTGATAGAAAATCTTGCCGAGTAGAAAAGACCCGTTTACAGTAATGGAGATAAAGAGATTAATTGGCTTACAGTGGTTACTAAAAGCCAGTGAATGGAATATCAAATCTCTCAAAAATGGAGGGAGGAAAACAGATTGTAAGCCATCAGTGTTAAATTAATCTTTTAGACTATAATGACTGACAGACATGTCTAGCCTGAATGTCCTTGCATAAAAATTCAAGATGAGTTTTTCATAACCTGTATACAAAAGACAGGGAAATCTGTTTATCTCTTTCCTTTCTGTTGCTATCTATTTATGGATGACTGGCTTAAACTCCTGATGAAACTTCAAAAAGTCAAATGGAGTATTCATACTAATTCTCTGAACTGCAGATCACAACTTCAGTATGCAAAGGGACTGAACTCTTCTATCATTTCTGCCATTCCCTCAAATCTATCTAATTTTTGATAAAAATCCACATTACTTCTATAAGATTCAACTACATGACCTTGAAATGCATCACATTCATTTTTTACTGTTCTCCTTAATTTAAAGAATTAAAGAAGTCAAAAGCTTGCATACACACCAGCAGAAAAAGAAAACACTGGAAACACTGAACTATACATTGAAACTCAGGAGTCAAACCAGGCTATGTTGTACAGTAACAAATTCAGCACATGAGTGAAGGCAGGCAGAAAATGAGAGTGCTAAATGTTCAGTACTGGATTAAAGGAATACCTTCCAGTTTTAAGAAACATCTACTTTGTACCACAAATAGATAATCTGATTCAAACAGATCTTAACTAACCACTGAATTTCTCTCTAAAATCTGTGCAATTATTTCTTCTCTCTTAAAACTGTTTCTAATGCCCATTCTCTTTATAACATTACATAGATTTTCTTTCAATGACTCTCTGTCTCTTCATTCCTTATCTGAACTAAAATATGGACTTGAACTTTAGATGTCATATAGAGCACTTTCTCTAGGTGTCCTAGAGAAGCCAGACACTAGGAAAATTAATTCTATTTGAGACTAGAAGATGCTTGTGGACTCCTGACAAGCCTAAATGCCATTGTTTTCAATAGGTAGAGGAAGCCAGTGGACAACTTTTACAAACAGAAACCCAGCTGCCACGTGCAGACATGAATACTGTACTATGTGTGCACCTCTCACCTTACATAGATGAAATGTTATTCTTGACCTTGACTCCACTCAGCACTCTGGAGGTTGCACTGATCTGGGGGTGATGTGGGCATGGCTGTGGTGTTTTCAGAGGAATGATCCACTATTGTGCTGGGGAAACAGAGTGGGGAGGGGAGGAAGCTAACCCAAGCATCTTCTCTGATTTCCTTTATGTGCCATCTCTGAGAAGTTGCTGTCCAAATTCTTTGGACCTGGAGACATTCCAGAGCAATGAGACAGTGCATCCCCTGAAGCAGGATTGAAAATTTTCTGAGCTTTGTTAGCTCTTTTTATTGTTTTCTGTTCAATTAACTTGGGGGGGTGGGGAGGGGAGTGCTTAGAGCTGTATCACAGTATACATCTTTTTTAAGAAGACAAAACAACCTGGATCTCTGTTTGTGCCCACTTGCCAATGTAGCCAACCCTTTTTTTTTTCTTCAGTTCTTCAGTTTTTCAGTTTGTAAGAAGTTTTGAAAGTCTGTAAGAAAATAGCAGTCAAGTTCATGACTGGTGAACAATGAAAAGCTAGGATTTACCTGACTTTTGTGCTTGATTCAAACCCTGTGATGAGATCAACAAAACACAGCCAAGAATCTGTAGTCCAAATGCATTCAAGAGTCACGTGCTAGCTGAGAAGTACATTCAAATGGCAGTTCATTCAAATTATTTCATATTATAGCCTATTTCACAGTATGTGTGTAAGGCTGCTCAGATACAACCAAAACCAGGCAGTGCCAAATCTGGAAACCTTGTTTTAAAGAGATTTAAAACCAGGGGAGCTCAACAGCAGAAGACACTTGAAATGTTAGCAGTATTGAGTCCTGCAAGCTCCAGAGGTCAGTCCCTCTCCTTATGTTTTAAAAGATGGCTTTTAAAATGTTGATAAAAATCCAAGTGTATGGAGTTACTGGCTGTCTACAAAGGCTTCTTTATACCTTAAATACTATTTGCTATACCCACCAAAGCTTTTTAAAGGTCTAGAAGCAAGCTATGCAAAAAAGGAGCTCTCCAGATACTACACTCTTAACACTGTATCTTTCAAGTATTGGCATACTGTTTATGACAGGCTTCTATAAACCATTTATTCTGAATCAGCAAAATAGCTGGCTTGCTGCAGAAAGGAAGATGATAAATGGAACACTGCACAAAGAGTAGCAAGGTAGGAACACAGTGTCTAAGTGCATTCTTTGCAATTCTGCTAAGAAAAATGTATTAAAACTAGCTGGACCTCTGAAAAAAGATTTAATTAAAATAGTCATCGATGTCAGATTAAACAGCACTTGTAACAGAAGTGTAACATTGCTATATCCACTGCTTGTTTTTCTTTCCAGGATTCAGTCTAAACTTTTAGCTGTGTGATGCTCTTTTGAATCATCTAGTAGTTGAGTATGTGGACTTTGGGAAAAATGACACTTTCCAAATCAACTAAATATATTGCAGCAAGTTCTTGGAGATGCTGTAATTTAAACCTCTTGTAGCACTGCACTTGTAAAGTCTGATGATGCAAGACAGTAAAGAGTGATATCCTTCATCACCATCTAATATTAGTGTAGTTTTATATCCAGAAAGCCAACTTCTTCATACTCTTTCACTGCAGATCTTTCCTTACAGGGAGAGAATGAAGCACAGCCTAAGAACAGTCCTTCTTTTGTGGTACAATTTAGTCTCACTGTTTCCTTCACTTACTGCCTTCTCCTACAGATTGTTTTATACAACCATGTGAAAACATTCAAAAATAAATTATCCCTCAATACTTAAATTCTAGGCCTCTGAATGCAAATGTCTGCATGGTAAATAAAATAATGACTCAATTAATCTGTGACATCACATTTTCTGTGATTTTATTTTATTCTATTTTATTTTGTTTAATTTGCTTTTTGTAAACAGATGAGCCACAGACAAGGCAGTTTCTCTGAAAGTATATCATCTCACCTCACTGCATCTACTGTCAGAGGGAACGGGAGAAAATCCCCTGGAGTCTCCTCTCCTCCTTCTCCTTCTCCTTCTCCTTCTCCTTCTCCTTCTCCTTCTCCTTCTCCTTCTCCTTCTCCTTCTCCTTCTCCTTCTCCTTCTCCTTCTCCT
>VZRX01016531.1:34122-171938 GCA_013398075.1 Notiomystis cincta
TAGTTGAGTATGTGGACTTTGGGAAAAATGACACTTTCCAAATCAACTAAATATATTGCAGCAAGTTCTTGGAGATGCTGTAATTTAAACCTCTTGTAGCACTGCACTTGTAAAGTCTGATGATGCAAGACAGTAAAGAGTGATATCCTTCATCACCATCTAATATTAGTGTAGTTTTATATCCAGAAAGCCAACTTCTTCATACTCTTTCACTGCAGATCTTTCCTTACAGGGAGAGAATGAAGCACAGCCTAAGAACAGTCCTTCTTTTGTGGTACAATTTAGTCTCACTGTTTCCTTCACTTACTGCCTTCTCCTACAGATTGTTTTATACAACCATGTGAAAACATTCAAAAATAAATTATCCCTCAATACTTAAATTCTAGGCCTCTGAATGCAAATGTCTGCATGGTAAATAAAATAATGACTCAATTAATCTGTGACATCACATTTTCTGTGATTTTATTTTATTCTATTTTATTTTGTTTAATTTGCTTTTTGTAAACAGATGAGCCACAGACAAGGCAGTTTCTCTGAAAGTATATCATCTCACCTCACTGCATCTACTGTCAGAGGGAACGGGAGAAAATCCCCTGGAGTCTCCTCTCCTCCTTCTCCTTCTCCNAAGTGGCTTTTTTGATTGCGAGTGCACATTGCTAGGTCATGTCCAGGATTTTAACCATGAAAACCCCAAATCCTTCTCCACAAGTCTGCTCTCAATGAGTTCCTCTCCCAGTCTGTGCTATGTCTGGGATTGTGTCTGGGATTGCCTTCACCCAGGTGCAGTACCTTGCACTTGTTGAACTTCAGGAGCTTTGCCCAGGCCCTCTCCTCAAGCCTGTCAAGGTCCCTTTGGAGGACATCCCTTCCTTTAAGAGAATCAACTGCACGTCTCAGCTTGGTGTCATCTGCTGGGGCTGCACTCAATCCCACATTTGATGTCACTGATGAAGACATTAAACAGTACTGGTCCCAATATGGGGGACTCTACTCACCACTGATCTCCATCCAGACACTGAGCTGTTGACCATCCATCAGGTCCATATCTCTCCACTGTCCTGACGTGACAGCCTGGCAAGAAATGTATTTACAAGCATGAAACAGGAGCATTCACAGAAACAGGATAACACAGTGTGTTAATTTCCACTGCAAATTTGCTTTCTTAGCATACCAGAGGAAGTGAAGGCATTAGGGACTAATGAAAAACACGTATCTCTGTCTTGTGCTTCTGGCTGAAAGCACCTTCAACCATCAATTAAATGCCAGTCTGACTCCTCTTTCTCTAAAGGGATCAGTCCTTCATTCATTTTCTGCAATTAAAGTAAGAACTTCCATGCCAGGTTATTTTCTCAGTGGTGCATTCCTTATACTTCATAAACTCTATAGATATCAAAAGATTTACTACGGTTTTGCAGTCTACACCAATCAAAACTCTTTTACAGTGTTTTCATCATCCTGGTTATTATTTCCTACTTTGTGCCACAACTGCAACTCAGTCAACACTGCTTTCTGTGTCTAACTGGACTATAGTTATTTTGAAGTGAAATGTAGAAATACGTAAATATATATCTTCTGATGTGGTAGCCCTATTCTTGCTTTTGTAAGGGTGGCATGGCTTTAAGCAAAACCTGTATTGAAGCTTCCCAGGTATATTTTATCCCGAGAGATATGTGAACTAGAAAGTTAGAAAGCTGTATTAAAAATATATATGTTCTCTGTCATATTTCCAGAATATGTGTGGTCGAGAGCACCATGGAAAAATTAAGCTTCCCTGAATGTTATATAACTAAGTGCATGACAGCACATTCAGTAAACTCAGACCTAGAAATAATGCAAACTTTTTTCCAAAATGAGAAAAGATTGCACCATTGTTTGCTGATACATAAAAGTTCTCAGAGCAGTTTGGCCCAGACATGACAAATGAAGTGAATTACATAACATAGCTAGATCCTACCTTAATTAGTCTATTCTATACCTAGAAGGTATTTTATAAACCTTCTATTATTTGGAGAAGAAGTTCCCATGAGTACCAAAGAAGAAAGGTTATTCATATTATTTATGATATTTAGGTTCCTACAGCCATTCAGATGTAAAATTATTCCACCTCTGGGTAAAAGCTTATTTATAAGGCCAGTTTATTTAAATATATCAATTTTTGAAGGTGTTCATGTGAAGATTTACAGTTGCTTATTCAATGGTGTGAATAATTCATTCTTTTCTAGACAAGCATACACTCATTTCATAGAGGAAATGCCTCCAAAACCACATTTATTGACTTGGGGACCAGCATTCATCAAGCAACATCAGATAAGTAACTTACAGTAGGAAATAAGAAGAGCTTTAAGGAACACACTGAAATTATTTAAAAAATAATTTAAAGAAAGGGTTTTACCCTTTACCATTCACAACAAAACAGATATTGCTTCTTCATCAATAAAAATCCTATTTCACATTTGTTAGTGCCAAAACTTAAAAAACTTCTGGCTGTAAAATTAAGCAAATGATATACCAAGAACAACTGGAAGTGAACAACTGCATCCTGCCCTTCTCAGTGACTGGAGCTCTCCGGCACAGGGGCCAGTTAAAAGGCCCAGCAGCGTACCCTGCCCTTGGAGAAATGTAACCAGCTGGTTTGGGGACACAGCCAGACCCACATAACTCCTTGTGGTATTTGGCTGCAAGCTCTGAAAGGCTGCACAATGCTCCATTCTCAGTCATGCAAGTGGAGCTCTCTTTTACATCGCTGCCTGAGGCACCCGCCTGCGATGGCTCGTTCTAGTTAGACATGGTTAGAGATGCTCTAAGGCATTCTTTCTGCCAGGTTTTATTAAAAAACCCCTCAGAACTTGCTGCAGAACAGGTTAGTCTCTGATTTATAGTGAAAATGAAGTTAAAAGGAAGATTTGTGAAATGAAGCAAGGAATTGTAGGGTATGGGTGACAGATGATGCCAGACTGCAGAAGAATTTTTCACTGAAGTCAAATGATCCAGAAAACACACAACTTCAGAAAGAAAAGAAGTTACCCCCTGATGTAAAGGGCACCCTATTGGCAATTACAAACACATTGGATTCACATTCAGTTAAAAGGGTTTGATATAGCATTAGACAGTGGGGATCTATTTTCTGCTCTGCTTGAGTCCTGTTCACTCGGCAGAGCTGGGACTAGCTCCTGATGTGTACATTCACATGCAGCAGCAAGGACACCAAAGAACATCTGGCTTTTTTGCAGTGCCACCTCTTGCCTTCCAGAATGTAGAGCATTCTCCAACAATCCAGTATTTGTATAAAAACTGGATGTAGATATTTATTGTCTTATATTTTGAAGAGAGAGGGAAGGCAGGAGATTCTCAGATGTAAATCTTCAAATGGAGATCTTCAGATCTTCTCTTTTATCTTCCCAAACATAAAACAATGTGAACTCCACCCATCAGGAAGTTCACAGCAAATTACAAAACTAGAATATTTCTTTAACACAAGATCAGCAAAGCCAACAAATTGCAACAGACATGCCATAAAAACCTCTTATGCATTTAACAGCCCATTAACTGCACATATTCAAGGTAGGTCATTTTATCAGTGTGAAATCCAAGCATCAAAATACAAACTTAATATTATCTATAATAAATAAAGGTATTTCTGTGAAGGCAGTCAGGACATCTCAATGTCTGTACAATATTATTGAAGATTAGTCTGCTAGAGAGTAATATTTTTCAGTCAGCATTAATTGTACACCTCTAAAAGTGTTGCAATAGAATTTGTAAGTGTAGCATGACTGAAACTCAGGAGAGAAGTGGGAAAACTCTAGTCCTGTAAACTTTTAATAATTAGAATAGTTACCTATGGCAATATTTGCACAAGTAATATTGGAAGTTATTAATGTTTGCAGGCTAAAAATTTTAAATTTGCAAGGAAAACATTATAAGCACTTCTGCTCTGGCAGAATCTTTCCCATTAATGAAATGGGAAGACTATGAAGTCAACCAGAAACAAGTATTTACACACAATTCTTAAGAATCTTCATACCTAAGAATAAAGTTTTAAAAAAATACCTTGATTGGCAGGAATGAAGATAGACCCTCCCCCGACAAATGAACACAAAGCAAAAGTACTATTTTTATTCAGGATTAGAAGAGCATTGAAAAAAACCCTTTTTTAAAAGGACGTATTTTTGGAGTTATGGAAATCCACATTCATTAGTGAACACTACTAATACAGACACTCACTTCAATCCAAACCACTCTTTTTCACTTGCTGGCCATTTCTTTCCAACAAAAAAACTCAACTTCCTCTAAGAATCCATCTGCAGTCATGTTTACACCCTGACTCCCATTTTTATTGGTCATTTTTATTTCACTGTCTCTTTGAAAAAACCAAGAACAGAGACTCATTGTGGTGCATGCTGCACAAACATAGGCCAACATCAAGTACTGCCCTGATGAGCTTGCATACAAAATAAGAAATTAGCCATGCATGTCGATAGCACAAATGCCCTTATGCACCAATGTAGAGACAGTCACAAGAAGAGGAAAATGTTCTACAAAGCAATCAGGAGGGAACATGCCAAGTTAATATTTTAGAACATATGTGAGCTGATGTAGTTTCAAAATAGCAGTAATATTTTCCATTGTATTTCTCAACAAATGTTCTTATTATTGAACCTAGAGCTTGAATACAAGTAAGCGGATCAGCTTTCACACACTGCCAGATAACTCCAAGATGAGTTCAACTTTTTACCCTAAAAGCACCAAAGGCTGTTCCAATATCAATAGTATTTTCCTGTTTTAATAATCATTATATTTGCTCCTACATGCTTTGATTTTACCTTTCATGAATCTGGTACAATAAGCTCTACATGTATAAGAAAATGAATAGCCAAGGGAAAAGGTTATTTCCTTTGGCTCAGACCTCACTCTTGCTGGGCTGGGCAGAACTGTTCTTGACCCAGTTTTATAGGTTTCACAGTTGGCTGACCCATCCGTTGTCAACTGATACGGATGTTAGCTCAACATTGTCCTAGCAACCAAGAAAGCACACAGAGATCTGAAGGAACTCCAGCATTTAAACATATAATTTGAGCTCTCCCATCCAGCATGATTTAGGCAAGTGCAACAGAGAACACCAGCTAACATGGACTAGGTAACAAGCTGCTTTGTAGAAAAGGCCAATAGTTCAGCTGGCTAAAGCAAGGCTCACAGCATGCTGCAAATGACTGCCTAATTAATAAACAGCCTAAAGAACATGTGTCCAATCCAGAAATCTGGTATCAAAACTGAAAGAAGCGGATGTGACTAACCTGAAGTGCATGCATATGGACACAAGGCTCTTCTCCTTCCAGCAACAAACAATAGGCTTTGTGCAGACTCAGAAAGGTTGACAGTGTCCAAGAACAGCCATGGCAACTCTGATACCTCCTAAGAATCCAGTTTCAATGTGCTGTTAATTACTTGTCCTTCCCCTTCTTGTGTTTAACTGTAAGTAACAATGATGTCACACTTTGTAAAGTGCATCAAATCCAGGGTCAAAGGGAAGCATTGCTCTAAATCATTTTAGATTTAAAAGGAAACATATAGTAATGTAGGAAGTAAAGGTCACCAATTACTGTAGAATCTCCACTCACACACAGAACTCCAAAACGGCTTGGAATTACCATGCTAATTTAAACCTGAAAATCAGGCTAAGAGCAAGAACATGGAAACTTCAACTTCTTTTAAAATATTTGCCAAATTAAAAAACATTCAGAAAAAAAGGTCTTAGAAATAATAGCTTGCACTGGGAAAACAGTCTTGTCTTTATTACTGTGTCAATAGTTTATAGGTGTTACTCTTGTAAGTCTTGTAACAAGCCTCTTAATTATGTCTGAGTTTCATTAGTCGCCTTTTATTCATTCTTTAATATATTCAAAATACTTTTTGTCCTTTTTCCTGTTTTACATCTTCTGGAATATCATCTTGCTCTTCCACGAAAGCTGTTTAGATAGGAGCAAAAATGTCAGTTTGTGATTTGTCTATATTTCAGCAACCGCTTGGCATTCTGTGGATGAATTACAGCTTTCCCATAGCTAAGGTGTGTATGACACTATATTCAGATTAGTACTCCTATAGATTTGGTGGAAAGCTCACATGGAAAAATCCTCATGAAATGGACTTTTACTGAAAAGTTGTATTTACCCTTAAGAAGGTATTCCTGCTATTCCCTATATATAGAATGAGAAAATCCTAATCTGTCATAGGAAGTTTAACTACAATAGGTCATAAAGAACCAGATTTTAAAGGGTATTTACAGCACTCAGTGTCTTGCTGCAAAGTGTCTTAGTACACTCCATACCACCAGCCAATTTCTCTACTTGTCTAACAGCATTGCCCACTGGCATCAGGCACCATATTTTCTGATATCCAACCCAAACCTCCCCTGACACAATCTCAGGCCATTCCCTCATATCCTGTCCCTGGTCAGCACAGAGCAGAGATCAGAGCCTGCCCCTCCTCTTCCCCTCACGAGGAAGCTGTAACTGCAATGACTCCCCTCAGTCTTCTCTTCTCCAGGCTGCACAGACCAAGTGAGGCCAACCTCAGAGCCATGCATTGACCTGACCAATCTGCCTATTCCTATCAATATTATTAGAAGTCAGCATTTGCCACAAAAACAACAGTTTTCAGAAAACAGTTTTTATTTTGTGACTTATAAACTGGTACTATTCACTCCACATCTGTTGAGCCAAATGCTCTGGGAAAGATATAACTTCTTATCTGATACGATTGTTTGTTTGTTGGTGATGGTATTCTTAGCTAATACAAAATATATGAAAATAAATGTTGTCCTTACATTGAGAAGGCAGGAATCAAAACAAATAAAACTACAAATATAGTATCTATTGAGAAATCCAGAGATTATTTGCTGAAATTTTTTCATTCTTGCAGTAACATTTCACCATGGATGATGGATACTACACTGCAATGGATGATGCTATTTTAGCTGAATATACTATAAATTCTAATGTGGTAGAGAATAATTCCTTAACTTGAAGTTCTGTTCTGACAATATTTAAACTAGGTTTAAATTTAAACAGTTTTCTAGATTACAAAGCTTTGCATAGTGTACTTTAATAACTTTCTGGTACTACAAACAATTAAGTGGACACCTTCGCTTTGAAGTCCCTGTATGATAACAGATTCTAAAGTATCTATTCTGCCATCCTCCACTCCTAATATGTCTACTTTTAATAAGGACTATAAAATCAATATTTAAGTAGTATTCTTCTCAAATAAAGTTGGGGTTTTGTTAGATTTCCTCTGGCAGTACAGACTGCTGTGCTGGACTTTTCCCAGTTCTGGAGGAAGACATTTTTCCTAATTATTAAAGAGGGAATTGAGATTTACTATGAAACATTTTAAATTGAGCTTTCATTAAAGAACCTTAAAGAAAGAAGATTGGGAAAGTATATATGCTTTAACGTCTTCAACATTCACCATAGTTTGTCACCAACTACTTCTCCTCCTAACTGATCAACGTTATTTAATAATTTTGTGAAGTCGTTCAAAATAGAATTAAAATATATTAACCCAAGCTAAGATTACAAATACTAAAATAACTTTTTACTTAAAACTTCTGAAATCTTGTCTCAGAATACAAAGAAAACTCCTGATTGAAATATTCTGCATTTGTTTTATTCCTTAAATTCTGCTGGTCTTTCAGATTTGAGTAGATAAATAAAATTCAGGTGAGTATGTACTCTTCTACCAAGCATATAAGAAGTACATAAAAGAAATAGAAAAAGACCACAAATAATTAATATGAATATCCAGTGCTTCCACTGGCATGAAGATGTCTTATGGTAATTTTCTGCACAAGACATTTCTCCCTTTTTGTAAAGAGAATTTGTGTTCTATTATCAGAAGTAAATTCATTTGTGTTTCCACACCTGCTGAAAATAATAGAGAGGGAAGAAACACTAAGAATGATGTCACCAATTGTGACATTAATAAATAGCCAGAAGCAATACACTAACAAACAATACAGAACCAGTTAGACCTTTAATGTCAACAGTAATATTACCCCATACTGAATGTGGTTACAGGGACAGCTTGGAATCAGAGTCAGCAAATTCTTACTGCCTTATTGTTAGATTTAGATGTAAAACCATTTTTTAGAACAATTTTAATCCCTGTATTCAATAATTCCTAATTAAAAACAACTGCAGTTCTCCCCAGGTTTTGGAGGAAGAGTGAATGTGAGAAGCCAAATACATATGAATACACAAGTTTGAAGAAATTTAAAATGAACAGTTTGGCAATAACCATAAAAACCAACAAAGTTAAAGCTTGCACAAAAAGAGAAGAGAACCGTAGAAGAGTGCCTCAGCCTTCCTCTTTACCAGCCAAACAGTACCAGCACCACCACAGCTCACAGGACAGACATCAATAGCTTGATGTGAGAAATATGAGGGAAAACCATATATTGTTTCTTTAATTCTTATGGACATCGCAGGCAGCTGAATCTTGGATTTCTTTGTCTCCTTTTCTCTCAGGAGATAGATGACTCATGGATCTCCCCACTGATTTCCAGGGAGTATATACTCTTTATCAGCCCTTTTTGCCTCTGTTTCATCATCTACCAGCATTTAGGTAAAAGCATGATAAAATGCTCATGTACTCAGTCTTCAGATGACAATGGGAGCAGATGGAATAAAGATGAGAGAAAAAAAAAATTGTGATACAGGTCATATTTCAGTCATATTTCCAAAATGTAGCACTGTACAAAAACTACTAGAGAATGGCTACTGTGACCACACTTTAAAAACACAGGCATTATATTAAAAATGTGCATTCTATCATCTTCAACTGTAGTCATTTTTATGCAGAACTCACAGTTATAGATAAAAGCAAATCTGGTGGTGGCTGTTTATTGAGCTATGTAAGATGCATTGGTCAGTTTTCCATCAATGATAGTTAGAAGCACTAAATTCTTTTGTTTCTAGATATTTTGTTAAAGAAACATTTCTTCTTATATCAATAGTATTTTTCTATTTCTGCATCTTTCATAAGCTGAGATTCTTGCTTATTTTGTGCACACATGAAATTCAACTTGAAAAAGGGTTGTGGCAGAAGAATCAGAAATGCTGAAAATACCACAGAGATTTTATGTGAGATTACTTAGTGAATGCACATTTTTTAAACAGCTAAAATTCTCTGTTCAAAAGAATGTAAGAATGGAATTTCTTTTGGAATGGCCATGGGAAAGGGATTTGGCATGATAAAATAAGGGGTCTACTAGGAATGCTCAGATTTTAAACTACTAATTGGCTTCCGATTTCTTCCATCAATGACAGCATTCAAATTACAGCACACAAAATAAAAGATCAATGAGAAAGGAAAACTGATTTTTCTATATTCTATAGAATTCAATTTCAAGTAAAGGACTTGAAGAAAAAATTAATCTCATCCAGTTAAAGAATAAGGTTTTAATTAGGTAAAGGCATTATGTTTTTTCCTTTTTAATTATATCCTTCTGTTCCATAATAACAGTTCAGAGTTCAGAGGAGGTTATGATTTTCCATTACTAAATCAACTCCATCATACAATCATGCAAAGAAATATTTTTTCCCCAGTGAGTGGCAAGATTTTTCACTTTCCAAATATGCTGCAAGGATCCTATGAAGTTCAGAGACTTTCACTAATAATTTATTTCCTTGCAGATCAAAAAAAACCAAATCTATGTAAATCTAGGTAAAATCAGAATCCCATAGTTAAAATGTTTGTCCTTTCATGCCTATAGGAAGATCTTTCACATAATATTTTGGATTGAAGTGTAGGAACTTTTGTTACTTGTAACTACCCAGGGCTGTAGGAACAAAAGAACTGTTGCTACCATTTCCATGCTGAAAAGTTTTTTGCTTCTAGTAAGCTTTACATGCAAAAAGATTGTTCTCATCTACCTAAATTCCCACGTATATCAGTAAAAGCCAACAGTATTGTGCAGGCTATAAACTCACCTTTAATCTCCTCAATATCCAAGAAGTAAGGACGTAATTTATAATGTGATCTGAGTTATGAAAGTCACAAACCCTGAAATTTGGTTGCTTGTGGTCTTTGTCCTGACAGTGGACAGAGCCACATGTGGCACATTAGCCACAATTTGAAACTTTCTGACACAAAGCTTTTTCTCCCATAAAGCCCTCTGAAGAAAAGGACCAAGAAGAATGCATACTATACAAATTAAAGGTGAGACTAAACAGTAAACGTGGATTATTAAATTCTGCAAATTAAAGGATTCATTATAAAAAGTAAATTATTTGTTTTTTCAAGGAGAAAGGATAGTTGTTATACTTCTCTAGAATTAAGTTCCTGATTAAACATCAGGAACATAATGTAATTTACAGCTGGTGTCAACAACGCTTCTCATAGGCATAAAACGTCTGTATGCTCCCAATACAAGTATATATGACAAACAGTTACAAACAAGTTAGGAACAGGGCAGTCAAATCTAATATTTTCTTCAAATTTCAAGTATTGGTGCATTTTAATGTTGGAGAAGCAAAGACCATACCTAACTAAGCCATTAACTGATTCCTCAACAATGAAAAGACAAGCAGGTATCTGAAATCCAAAAATTAGTTCCTGTTTCTACTTCAAATTGATGGCAAAAACCATTGGGATAAAACCCATTAATTTAAAATTCCTTGGTTCCTGTTGTTGTACATGGCAATTTCAATCACAGGACTACCTCAGGTAAACCTAGCTAAGTTAATCTTCTGTCAGACACTTTCCAGCTAAGAACTCTTTTATGTTTTTACAGTGATTAAAATTCTTGTGGCTGAAAGTAGTTGATATCGAGCATTCAAATCATTTCACCTTATTTTCCTAATTTCCTTTTTCAGATTTTAATTTTTTCACTAGGTGGCTTAAAGTTTCATTTTATTGGGGAACATATTTCTGTGAATATTTAACACAAAACACATGTTCACTGTTCAGGCCTCTGAGAACTCTGAAATCAACTAAGAATTTTAGCTGCAGTCCAGTCACTTCACCATGAAGTCTTCATGTGAAAAGATTCATACTAAAATGAAAGATTTTTGTGAATATATATTTTCCCTAACCTCTGGTGTTAGCACAGCTTATATTGTCACGTCTCACACTCCAATACAGTTTTTGTTTTCATTTTCACATTTTCAGTAAGTAAATTTCTTAGAAATTCATTCATCAAATGGCTGACATCAAAAACTGAAAGAATTTATTGAATTTCTTTCAAACCTGGTTGATGGCATGAAACAAAAAACATGTTATTCTCTTGAACTAAACTACCATGTTATTCCCAGCTGTGCAAGAGAAAATGCCACTTCAAAAGAAAAATCATCAGAACATTTAAAGGAATAAATTTTCAACGATTTCAGGAACACTTGATCCATATAAATGTCTTAGAAGTAAATGCTTTCAGAGGCACTGCTGAAGCAGTAGGCAGAAGGCTTTCCATTTATAAACCAGTTCCTATTTATGGGAAGGAAGGGAGTGCCCACTCTCGCTAACGCGCCGGGGGTTTTCGTTACGCTGCCATTAAAACTTTCTCTCAACTCATAAACAGAGCCATTTCAGTTTAAATGAAAAGGGGGAAAGTCATTAAAAAAATAAAGAACATGTAAAAGGATGAGACATTTTGCAAAAGGCTTTATTGCTCTAAGCTTTTGGAATCACAAACAATAGGGCTGTTCAGTAGAAGCAAAACTGCCAGTTAGAGTGACTATAGCTGAGGCAATTTATTTAGTAGCCTTTTGATATGCCAGAGCTCTTTTCCTTTTCTTTTTAATTAATTAAAAAAACACAATACTGAGAGGATCATGGGAAATCCTACACATCCATCCTCTTTCTAAGCTGAACTACAAAAACTACCAGACATGAAATATTAGACAAAGCTTTGAAAATTTGCTCCAGCATGTTTTTGGCAAGATTTTAGGCTTTTTCTAGGAAATTCTTGCATCTGGAATTCCTCTTTTAGTTAATGGGAACCAACCACCTCCAGGAGTGAGTACAGGTGTATTTGAAAATGGCACTTCCTGCTTCAACAACACTTCCTGCTTCCCACCTTCTGATCAGCAAAGAGGAACTGATTAAAGAAAGCTACATGGCAATGACAGAGGCACCAATGATTGACTGCACTGCCAGGTACTCCTCTATATAACCCCTGTAAAGGCACTATCAAGCAATATAGCAATATATGTTATAGCTTTGTCCAACATCATGTGATGCATCAGTGAACAATTATTTTCCGTTCTAGCTTTGTTTCTAGATTGCTGTAGCAGTCTCTCTCACTTTTGAAAGCTTACAGTTTATTTCTCTTACCTAATTCCCTTCTTTATGAAATTTTATGTTAACTGTAGCTTCTCCATGAAAATTTTCAACAGTTTTGGTGTTTTCACAAAGCACATTGGAATAAAACATTAGCATTCTGGTGGATCAATATTGGAAAAGGATGGAACAATTACAAAAAAATTAAAAGTTACTGAACACAATTCTTAAGAAGTGAATTTTGCAAGAACATTTTAAGCCATTCCTCATACTCAAACAGCACTCAGTACGGTCTTCAGACAGAGTATAATGTGCCTCCAGGGTTTTCCTTGGCAATTTAGGAACTGAGTTCCAATCAAAAATTTTAGTAGTTACCAAGGTAAGTACCTTGAAAGACTCAATGTGAAAAAAAACCCTGGGAAATAAAGCAAATTCTCATTTATTTATTTATTTATTTATTTCCTTCAGGGGAAAGAGCATCATTTGAAGAAGCAACAGTTGTAAGGCTGCTTTTCCACAAGTTAAACATCAGTTTCAGGTCTCGCCATGAAACAGGGAAAAAAGTCACTGACACTTGGCACAATAAAGGTAGAGGTAACTGCACCAATGGGCTTGAAATGTCCTTCCTTACAGAGAAGCCAAATTCAGATCTGCTCTAAGCAGCAGTAAATCCATTAACAGTAATAGCATATTCAATTAAAGTTGCATTTGTCATAGATCTGAATGCAGCATTATAAACCCACATTAACAGCAGAAAGATTGCCTATTCCAGCTCTACAGTATGGCAGGGTTGAGTGCAAGAAGCTAACCTCAGCCTCTGTAAAAGAGAACTTTGTTGAATACTAAAAGTTGCAGTCAGAGCCAAATTATAAACCAATTTGCTTTCTGCATGTCAAGCAAGACGAATACCATTCACTGACACAGATGCCTGCTTTGAAGTGTAAGAAAGCCTCTTCTCTTTTCCAGGAGATGTGTGATTTTAAGATCAGATGATAAAAACTGGGAGGACTAATAATAAAATAGTCAATCAACCAGAACATGACACACAATGCAATTGGGAATTATGTCCCTATCATAATGAAGTGCATCATTTTCCTGGCCCCTGCTGTTCAGATTCCAGTTCCACAATAGGCAAAATAGTGAGTTTTAGGCATACATCACTTCCATGCCACATGATCAAGTCAGAATGATCATGATGCCATGCCAGACTGCAGACTCCTGCAGCATTCCATTGTTGATTAGCAAGTGTGTTGGGAGCCCACATTTGCCCATTTATATGCAAGACTGACAGTGGCCATTCTCCCATCCTCTAGAGACACTGGGCCCCCACTTCCATAGAGGAGTCTTCTGGGTTACCTGTTTAACTTCAGCCGTTTTTGATAAAGAACTTAGCTCCACAGATCACTTTTTCATGATAACATCAATAAGCTGCTTTTCCAAATCAGGTCACTGTTTTAAGGAATGTTCTTTGGGCAAGTGTTCTCTGGGCAAATGTTCTCCTTAATTGTATTGGCACAACCATATCAACTTCAGCAGGGTTGAACAAATATAAACAAGAGCAAATGCTGGACACATGATTTCAAATCAACAACTAGCTGGTCCTAGATGAAAGGCTCTGGATAGACTTTAATGAACTTAGTTTCCTTGCTAATTCATTGAGAACAAAAACATAACACAATCTCTGGAAAACATATCAAGGAGGTATTCAACAAGCATAATTACATGAAAGAATGAAATAACACACATTTGTAAAGGTCCAGAGGCAAAAAAATAAAGAAAAAATTGATGAGGATAAATCAAACAAATTGATTTATTCCATCTTAGAAAACATAAAACCATCAATTGAAAGCTTGAAACTAACACTTCTAAGTCGATAACAATCTTTCGCAGCGTAACGTAAATCACGGAAGAAAATAGCATTCTTAAATTTCATTATTTAACAGTTAATTATGCATACTCATACAAGACAAGAATATGCTATTAAGAAATACTCTCTCATTTAGGAAGTAGAAGAAGAGGCTCTAATTTCTGAATAAAAAAGCTTACTGTGAAGTGAAGAAATGTTTGTCTGCTTTGATCAAAATATTTAGTCCTACTTTTATGTCCATGAGTCTATGTTTTCATGTTTTGAATTTAATAATATTTATCCCTTCTGAATGCTGCTTCCCCATGAGAAAGCTTCTTTTATTCAGCTGCTTTGGCTTTCATGGTCATTCATTTCTGTAGACTTGACCAGAAAAAATTTCAATTTCAGCCTCACAGTCTCCTAAATATTTGCTTATTTGGACTGGATATTTTAGATCCTCTGTACAATTAAAAAACAAAATACAGATACACATTACACCCTTGCAAAAAAAGTCTGCAACAGGAGAGGGTGCCTGCATAGATTCCTGTAGGGTTTACCAGTGGCTGTTTCTACAATCCACTTTCTCTCCTCACAGGGTCATTCTTCTTTATCACTTTTATCACTTCCCCAGGCTAGCTTCATGGGAAATCTCTAATATGAAGTCCACTAAAAGACCAGTTTTGGAGAGTCATCTGCCTTTTCCCTTGAACTTGAAATGGTTAGCTCATCCCATGAATAAACTCACCAATGATAAGGTTTTGGCCGTTCTACAGATACTGGTTTCCAGGTGTCCATGCCACATTGGAATTTTGAAGTATCAGTTGCAAACCAGGGGCTCGATTTCTGGAGGATAATTTTGGAGGAGTATGTTATAAACAAAATGAAAATACAGTATCTGGGAGATGACATCCATCTCTTCTCTACTAAAATCATATGTGTCAAAACCACATCTGGATGTTATGAAGCCAGGATTTTAAAATTATTCAGGTAAAGAGTTCTATCAATGGAGAACACTGATTTTTAAATAGGTTTTTTTAAAAAAACTAGGGGAGGGTTAAAGAGCTAGAAGGAAGCTGGAAACCATGAGGTGTGCTTATACTAATTTTAGCTGCATTATTATTCCTTCTTTTCCTGTAACAATTAGATATGCACTGATAAGGATTTGACCCTTTAGATTTCAACAAGACAAACAATAAATTCAAGACTAACAATAAATTTTTTGTCTTACTGTGTACAAGGTGTGATTTGGCTTTGCCCATAAGCAAGATTTCGAGCATAACAAACTGAAAGATGTGAAATTGTTGCAGACAAAAATTTGAATTGTTTTAAAAATTTTACAGAAGCTGGGGAAACACCAGGTAGGGAACCTACTAGGCCATCAACATGGGATATACTAGAAAATAATAGCATAAAAAACATCCAGCTTCCAGAATTATCTGAGGAATCTGAAGAGCTACAATAGCTGTAGACTGAGTATATAATGGTTAAAATATAGCCTTCTATAAAATCTTCTAACAGCCAGAAACTACTGATTGCATTTTTCAGGATTCACAAAATTTTCTTTTCCCTTTTGCATCTTCTATGAAAATAATGCTTTCAGGCTTCCCTAGTGAGAAAGCACAAGAAAGAAGAAAGAAAAATGCTAGGGCAATATTCAACAGGATCTGTTGCAATCACCTGCATGTTGAATCTTGTTGAACCAGAGTTCTCCAAAACTTTAAAATAAGAAGTATCATGTTAAAACATTGATACAGAAGAGGTGATCTATTGGTGTGTAGGCTCCTACTTACAAGACCATGTGTAATTACAGAAATAGAGAATTAAACAGGGAGAGACCTCTGGAGGTCATCCAATCCAATCATCCACTCAAAACAGACTATTTCAGAATCAGACCTACCTTTGAAGATATGTCAGGTTGCTCAGGCCCTTGTTCAGTTGAATTTTTATAATCTTGAAGTATGGATATTTCACAGCCTCTTCAGGCAACATTTTCCAGTGTCTGACTAACCTCAGAGTGAAAAAATTCTTTCCTAACACCTACCACAAATTTCCTGAGTTGCAACATTTTCCTGTTGCCCCTTGCCCTGTTCTTGTGGCCTGCTAGCTACTAGCATGTAGCTGCATTTTCTTGGGATTCACTTAATTGATGTTGAGGAGAGTCTTAAGATCCTCTCTTAGTCTTTTCCACACAAAACAAATGAATTCTATCTCTCCTTAAATGCCATGTGCTCCGGCCCACAACTGTCTTGATGGTCCCCTGCAGACCTTGCTCCATTGTCAAGTTTTGACTGTGTAATTGATCCTCTAATGCTCAAAGGCATGCCAAGTATCAAATCTCCTAGAAGAACAGTGGAATAAATATGTCATGATTCAGAAAATTTATCCACCACTCAAGACATTGTATATAAGAATGGAGCATTTTGAACATATCACAGAAAATGATCCCTTTGTAAAACACCTTCTAGCATAGCAGAAAGAGTCTGAAGGATACAAAAAGCATTTTTAAAAAAGCAGTGGAATGCAGGTAACAGTGGAAAAGAGACAAAGATTTTAAGAATGCCAGTAATAGAGTGTTACTGCAGTATCAGACAAAACCAGAGAGTGGAATTTAATGACTAGTGAGAAATTGAATTTAAGTGTTCATCTTTCAAACCTGTAAAATCTGTAGAGACAATGACAAATGCCCAAAGAATTATCATGGGCATTGAAAAACATTTATTAGATCCCTGGGAATTTTTATTTATCTAGGAAATCATCTGCCATTTGAAGACTAGGTATGAGTGGCTTACAGTTAAGCTTTTCAGAAAAGAAGAAAAGATCATTTAAAGTGGAGAGCAGATAAAATGAGAGATCTGAGGGAAACAGCCTCAGGAAGCAGATAAATGCCAGGATTGGCACCCACAGCAACACAGAGGAGCCACCAGAAACCAGACAAGTCCAAAAAACAAGGTAGCTTGAAGAGATCAGGATGGAAGCTTTGATTAGAGTTGCAGAGCACTCTATTTCACTTCATCATATGCTGGTCTAGTCATCACCTTGGAAAATGACAGGAGACACTGTTCTGGTCTCTTTCCTATAGTGTCATCTTCTTCCCTGCCTGGAAAAATTAATCAATGGGATTTTGCCATAGCAGATGAAGAAGGAAAGAGGGAATTCTGTCCAGCTTGTATCTGAACACAACAACACTCTAAGTAGAGTGCAAAGGGTATGTCCTGCCATGTTGTCAGTCAGTAGTGCCAATTGTGCTCAGAAGGACAAAGTACAGCTGAGAAATCAAAGGACTGTCACTGGAGCAAGTGCTCCCCTCGTTGTGGGACATGGAGAAACACTTCCCACCACACTCTCTCCCTGTGCACTGCCAAGAAAGTGCTTTCTGTCTCAGGGTCTTGCTATCTTTCCACAGATTTTTCTTGTCTTACTATACCATGTTCTACTTTATATTCCCAATTCACCTTTAAAAAATACTAATATAGGAGTTCAAACACTAGGGAGAAGGTGGGTAGAAAAATACTCCCAGGGAGAATAGGAAGGCCCCTTTGGGTGGTAACCTGCATTTAGATTGGCTCACAGTGCTTGTGACCCCACACTCTCACTCTTACTAACCAATTTTCTTTCCCAGAAGGAGTTCTTTATTTTACTGTATACTTTGACATGAAATTTCATTGACTTCTTAACCTCCTCCATATAAGCAGATCTGTTTGACAGTAACACAAAACCACAATATTTTCTAAGCACAGCAGCAAACTACTTTGAAAAAATCCTTTTCATATCTGCATTTCATAAATTATATTTCGTTCCACAGCATTGGTTGTTAGTGTCAAAATGTTCATGAAAAGTATTTGGTTACCAAGAAAATATAATTTCTGTCTATTAGTGCTTCAACAAGAAATTTTCTGGACTAGAGAAACAAAACAGAATCATAGAAGGAATCTGTTCTCCTCTCTTTTGAAATCTGATTACTAAATATGTTAGGAATAGGCATCAAAGTAAATAATTCTGTTTGTCTGCAGAAGCTGACAACCATACTTTTTAATCCCATTCAGAATTATCAAACTATAATCTGAAAACAAAATAATGCAAAAGAAGCACCCAGCAAATCTAACTGGTTGCACAGGAAAGCTGTTTCAGAACCTCAGTGTTTCTGTGACTGGAAGCCCTTTCCAAATTTCTTGCATTCTTTTGTTCATGACCAGTCCAGATGTTTTTCTTGTGCCAAATTATTCTTCAGGTTGAAGAGTTGAAACAGCATATCTTTATTTACTTTCAAAGTAGCTTGCTGGCCTCCCTCTCTATAAAGGAACATGTGAGATCCAGAACTTCATTTGCAAATGAAGTCAGCTGCCTCCTCTCTGTTACAATAACATGAAAAATAGCATTCCAGTCCTCCCAGATCTACCTGAACTGCCCTCTGCAAGAGAAAAGCAGAGTAAGAGTAAGCAACCAACAAATTTCTTCATTAGCAAAAACCACATGTTTTCACTGCAGAAAGACAGAACAAAAGTCTAATGCTACATCTGAACAAGATAAATTTGAATGAAAAACAGATTTCCAAGATGATTGATTTGGAAAGCATGAAATCTATGATCTTATTCATGGTCTCAGATTTGGAGTTCTTGACCAACCTCCTGAGAACGAGCTCATCACCATTGTTTTATAGGCAATGTTCTCAAAAACAACATGCCTGGAAGAACAGTAGCATTTCTAGGAACACTTATTTTAAAATTTTCAGATCAGGATAAAGGCAACATTTTCAGGAGATGGGAAGGAAAAAGCCTTCAAAAGCTAGAGGGAAAAAAAATAGACTAAAAAAATGGTTTTTTCAGTTGTACAGGCTTAATTTGCAGAACACTGACAGATCATTAGAGCATAGAGAAAATCATGCTGATATTTTCAAGGCTAAACTACAGGCTTGGGGAACATAATTGTCTCCAGGGTGGAGTTTTTTCCTTTTTTAAAAAATCTCAGTTCCGTTTTTGTTTCCTCCAAGACAGTGAAGTTCCATGACTTTGAGCAGGGTTAGATGCTCCAAGTTCAGCTTTGAATCTGTCATCTACGGTCTGAAGGATTCCTCCTTATTTTTATCATCTTAGTTGGAATGAAAGAAGCATTTTCAGCTATCTTATCAGCTAGAATTGCAAGACACTGTTCTCACTCCCATCTTAGGATGTATTATTAATGATAGAAGAGAACAGCAGGCAACAGAATTTTACACAATTGATGGTGCTCAGTACCATGCCAAGATATTATTAATGTAGCTTTTTATGAAAACAAAACCAGTTTTAAAATACAGCCTGTAACTCTATGGTTTAATATTTCAGGACAGGAGTCTTCTGTTGTGGACATTTTCTTTCAGAAAAAAAATGCAAGATGGCTCTAGGTTAGTATTGCCCATGTCTGTGTGTGTCTCTACTTCTGTTTTATCTCACCAATTCACTGGGCATTCTCAATACATTCTTGATGCTTTTTATCCCAAATCTAAAGTCCTGCAGGAAACTTGGAAATAGAATCACTTGTTTTTGTTGTGAAGTTCAAGAGTCCCATATCACATTCCTGCAAAAACAGTTATTAAATCAGAATAAGAACGGAAACTAAGTTGGTTCCCTTTCAAGACCTGGTTTAACTGCCAGCCATTGTCCCCCCCCCCCCAAAAAAATAAAACCAAACCAATAAAAAACTTCATTGTTTTAGCTTATTTTCATTATCAGAGTTGTTTTGCTTGCTGTTCACATTATTATTGTGGAGAATAAGAAGAAAGGAGCTGATCCAATACTAATGCTTCCACGCTGAGGCTATGGATACCAGGATACCGAAGTTCTCACCAAGCAAAGGCGTTTTGAAGAGAACCTGAAACTTCAGTTGGGGGTAAGATAATGCAAAGTATCCATTTGGATCTAACAGCAGTCAGGTATCAGCATTGCCCTTCTGCTTTCAAAACACCCAGCACTGGAGCTGTGGCTTGCCTAAAGGAGTTTTCTCTCAGCAGTTTCCTGAAAGCCAAGGAAAGATGAACTTCATTTCCACCAGTGAACTGTAACGGGAGAGCTCTGATGATACATTACGCATAAGAAATGAGTCATGCTGCGGTTTCCTGCTTCAGTTTATTGAGTGCAGAGTTGTTTGGCCTTTTTCTCCAGCTATGACCCTTCTCCTGCTCAGAAGTCCTTGAAGATAGCTCTTTCCTTTCCCAGTCTCCATAGTTACAGTAAGGTTCAAGGATAGAAGTCTGTTATGCAAACTCTTACTTTTGGCCCTGAGGCAAAATCTTACACCCACATCTTGTAAAATCTTGTAAAATCACAGCGGCCAACAACAGCCTGAAATGCAGACAAGAGCAACAACTACACAGCTAGCTTATAACTGCACCAGTGTTTTTAAAAGAATCATTATTAAGGACCTTTATTGTAAATTCCAAATAATTCTATAGGCTCTCTTCCTGATGTCAAACCCCTCCAGAAACAGCAGCATGATGATGCTGAACAAACCAAGAGCTGTCTGCTGATCAAACATGACAGGGCAGAAGTTCTGAGCACTCTAGGTGTAATCTACTGGTTGAAGGGAAATTTGTGCAGTACCTGATAATTCTTTTATCTAATAACATAATCCATTCTCATATATACATCTTCATCATAGGAAGTTAATGGCTTATAACCATGGTTCAAATATTTTCCTAATAGCTTAAATATCAGCTAGGCATGGGAAAGGAAAGCCAATCATGAAGTGAAAGTGCCTGAAGAGAAAAAAAAAAACCAGTGCTCTAAACAGTGTAAACAAGATATGAGCTAGAAGAAAAAAAATTCAGATGGGTGCTTTTGACCCCATGATGTGTGCAACAGATTATCAGGGATACACAACCATGGATCCCCCGGAAAGCAGTCAGGCTACTCCAGTTCATGTCTAACTGAGCTCTTGTCCTTGAAATCAAGAATGTTCTTGGCTACAATACTTTTTGGTATGTGAAAGTGAAGTATTGCATTTTACTAAATTTTATCATTTTTCTATATACAAACGCCCACTGTCAACCTGCAGATTACATACAGTAACTGTGGATTTTTCATATGAAATACTGAAGATGTTATTCTTTAGACCAAATCTCCCACATCTGCCCCATTGATCCTTTTGTCTTCATACCATCTTTACATATATTTTCTCATTTTCTGACATTTTAAAAATATCTTCCACACCCTTTCTTATTAGCTTCTTTCAGAATAATTTAATTTCTCTTGTAGCAGCAGTAACTGGCAATTGCTTCTTCTTATAATGATGTAGTTATCTCTTCTCCAGTGACAGTCTTATCTTCAAACTCCTTAATATTTCTGGAAAGCTCCTTGAAACATATTCTTCATGAAAGGGAGTTGCATTTTGGCAACTCTTACGCAGTTTTCTTTTTGTTGGAGGCAGAACAAAAAATTTATCTGCAGTGCATTTTTGTCATCACAAGTATTACTGTGGTGACAAGCAGTAGGCATTATTTTGAACTCTTCTGTAGTGCACCTACTACTCAGACTTAGCTCTTTTAAAGCCAAATCCTTTATATCTACATCAGGGAGGCCAAGTGTGTGAGCACAGCTGTGCAGATATGTGCAAGCATTTATCCACCATTACATGTGGGACTCGGACTCAGCAGATCTTGTGGTTGTCTCTTAGCTTTCATTCCCTGGATTTCCTAATAATAAGGGTATAAATTACAACCATAGGATTAATTAGGTTGATAGTTATTGCTTGGGAAAAGGCTACTGAAAGGAAGAAAACTCTTACTTGAAAAATATTGGGAAGAGGACATTCATTGATGGGAATAGTTAATTTTTATGGAGCCTGTTCAGTCTGGTTTCTAAGTGCAATCTTAAGTGGTGCTGAAAGCACTGCAGTAAGAGATGAAGTATATGATGCATTAGAGTGTCATAGCACCCAGTGCATGATTCCCAGTCTTCACATAAGAACAACTTTTAAGACTAGATCAACCCTGGATAGCATCAGGATAAATGTCTTTTCTGCCAGCTATGTGTCAGCACAGACCCCAGTCTTCCCTACTGCCTTATTAACACTGAAAAGTCACATTCAAATCCCAGAGCTGCATCCATAGTGTTGGTAAGTGACTATCACTGGCCTTAGTCACCCAAATACAGATGGAAGCCGTGGAAATACTTTCTCCAGTCACTGGTAATCTAATTCAAATTATTTATCTAAGAAACTTTTATACATCTTCTGAATTACTGCTGGATTCCTCTATTAGCTTGAAAAGCCATTTTATTTTTTGTGTTGCAATTTAGTTCTAACACAGGTTGTCACGTCTCCCATGAATTTCTGAGAAAAATAAAATATGAGCAAGTTACAAAACAATGTTTCTCTGAAATAGCTTGTAGGGCAGCAGTTAAATACTTTAATAATCATATTTCTGGACATATTTTTACTATAATTTGCAAGGAGATTAGGAAAAAAATCAGCTTTTTCTGCAGCAACTCCTGCAGAAACAGCTCTTTTAATGGTATAGCCAGTAAGTATGTGCCTATACTCTCTGTAGCAATATCCCTAAACCCTCCTCTGGTACAGCCTGTGAACAAACTGATCCCAGGTACTGGGATCCCTACAAGTAAATTAGCACAATCTGGCAGAGCACTTCCAAAGGCATTATTTTCCTGAGTTGTTTCTGAAATTCTCTGTGGGTATCTGCATGCACAGCCAGAATTATTTGTTTCAATCATCCTTAAGATAATTTCCCAGGCAATTCCTTCATCTGTGAAAGATTTTATCTGCTGCTGAGATGTGGAGCATGAAGAAAACCCTCAGTATTAATAAGATATTTTCTCCGTATAAAATGGCTGAGTTCCAGCTAAAATCATCCCCAGTCTCCAATCCACTGATCCAGGTGGGTAAACTGCAGCAAACTTTCAGTTCCATCAGACTCTGCTCAGAAGTGGTTTTGCTCTGTCTAAGCAGGGTACAACCCTTGGGTGTGGACATGTTTGTCCCCCAGTCACATGTGCATTACGGCACAGGCACAGCTCTGCATCGCATGGCACAGCAGGGTTTCCACGAAGGGCTGTAATTTCCCACCTGAATCTCACACTCAGCAGAGGAACTGGAGAGAATCTGCAGTGATGTGCTGGCAACAATCTCCAGCCCTGCACCAGGATGGGGAGCCCAAATTTCCAAACCTTGTTATCCCTCTTTATCACACTGTGCAAGGGCTAAAATTCAGATAACAGCCCTTACTACTTGTGCCTTACAAACATACCCAGACAATTACTGCAACAAGGGGCAAGGACAAAGAAAACACTGGATAAGTTTTAAAATAATTCCTATGTCAGAATATATTACAAAGTCTTCTGTGCCCTTTAAGGAATAACTTAACATTCTTATTTCATGTCTGAATGATACAGAAATCAATGCAGCTTATACTAAGGACAGAAGTGAGGCAACTTTTTAAAATTAAGTGAAATTGGTTTTATCCTCCTGAAGTTTCATTAAAATAACAAGGGTAAGAGCTGCCAGTTTTCTGAAGCAAGCAGTACTTTCACCATTGTTGCTTTCTAACTTGTAGAATCCAAACTCTTAATACTGAAAAAGCAACTTGTAAATTTCAAATTAATCTCTTCAAATATGTGTATACACCTCGCTTTCCATTAGCCAACCTTTTTTGAGTCTCAAGAGATTTACATTTATTATTAATTCTAATTTTGAGTCAAACTTGAACATATCTCTCTTTTTTATTTATTCATCACCTCTGAAAGACATCTGGTTAATTAAAAATAGACCTCTAAACTTGTTGTAGGAATTCTTTTGATAAATACTGTTGTAACTGCTTTCAGATTTCACCTATACATATTCATAGTGCGAAAGCACCTCATAATTGAATTGACAGAATTGAGATTCTTTTCATTCAGTGAGCCTGATATTGGAAGGGATAAAAAACTGTTAGATGATTTTGTCTTTAATTCTCCTAGGCTGAATGTTGTAGAAGACATTACAGCACAATGTATCCAAGCCCCACAACCTAATCTCCTGAAATCAAATAGTACTTTGGTGCTTGTATGGAAAATCCAACCATTCATTTTTTATAAATGCAACAGAAAATAGGGATAAGGATAAATTTGACTGATGGATTTCTCATAGATTGATATCACTTTGAGTGAGACCTCAATCTGGCCTTGGGCTGCCTTTGTGAAGACTGTGATATTTACTTGGAGGCAGTGCCATTTTAAAAAGTGTGGGGCAAGCCTGTCAAGGGAAGCTACATATGGATACCGAGCATTTCTCTCCTAAATAGCAAATGCCCAGACTCTTGTGAGTAAAAATGATACTTAACTTTATTATGATAACAAGAATATGTTTCTTGTCCTCATGCTTATACAAAAGAATGTGAAGGTGTGATTTCTTTAACCCCCTGTGTTCATTACTTGTATGATCTGTCTGCTTGAAACCCAGTTGATTTATTTATATTTTAGAGTAGAACTGTATCTGGAGTACATCAGTAAATAATACTGTGTGGTCTTTCAAGCAAGTTTTCAAATGTTTAACAGGGAAAAGAAGTGATTGTCCGTGCGTTTTGCTGACACACTCATGTTTCAGGAGAGACCTCTTTAGAGTTTCTGACCCCACTACAAGAAGAAATATGTTGGAAGTTACATGAGTGGATTTGAACTTGATTTGTGAGACCTCCAACTCTGGTTTTCATTGTATTCATGTAAAAAATGTCAGCTTGTGAGGTTCAGAGAAAGGTGGATTCTGTGGAGAGTGCTCCTATAGTGAGAATTAACAACAGAAGCAAGAAACATCACCACTGCTGATGGTCATATTTTTACTCATAAACTACACCAATATGCGGCTAAGAATCAACTTAAAATCATGACTAACCAAGAGTTTCTTCAACATACGTCTATCCTGAACTGAGAAATTTCACTGCTTTAAGAACGTGACACACATCTTTCTATGGACAAATGGCCAACCTGCCACCTTCTTCCAGTATCTAAGATTCTGTTATGAGGTACAGAAGAAATGTATTAGAAAATGTAGAAAATATGGTTAGAAGTACATTCTAGTAGTACTTGTTCCACATAGTGTATTTCTCTGTGCTCTGTAACACCAAGAGCTGGTGGTCATCCACCTGACAGCAAACTTACCAAAAGTGGTTGCAACTCAGCCAGTTGCACTCTTCCTCTTCAGAGAATTACTGGTGTAATTCTGAGTGTCTCAGAGAGTCAGAAATGAGATATTAAGATATGTAAAAACAACCTTTGTATTGCTTGCAATCATCTCTAGTAATCACTTGCAGATTGAGCATGTTTTTGTATACTGGGTGTTCAGGATATGCCTACGACAATTGTTTTAGGAATGTCTGGCCCAAATAGACATGATTATATACTTCTGTAGTTTTCTGAAAATGAATAAATCATTACAAGAATCATGTGTGCACATTTGAGAAATAATATATGCGATAAAAGTTAACATGGGAAAAACAAAGATTAAATGCTGCAAACAAATTGTTCGTGGAATGAATTCAAAAAAGATTATCTAAGGACTGTTTTCAACAAATTTTATTCAGCACTTATTAGAACTGGGGAATTTAGTGTGCTGGATTTCAGCTTTAGAATGTTTTCTCTGTTTTTGAAAATACATCATCTTTCATTTAGGGATAGGATGGGACGAGATCAGCGGGGATTGATTGGGACAGGAAAGGTGGCACAAAAAAAAGAGGCACTGCCTGTAAAATAATGTTGCATTTTTCAGTAAATAGATCACAAGCATAAAATCTTTCCAATTAGATGTGAGATTGTTTCTGTGATATGAAGAGGCTATCTATGTGTCTTTAAAAGGAAAGATTTTTTCTTTCTGAGACTGTGTTGGTATTCAAGATAAAAATCTGTACTTCATCGTTTGCATTTCTGAATTCAGCATCTCAAGAATGTAAATCATAGAGAACAATGAAGTTATAAAAAGGATCAAGAGTTCTTCCATAGTTGGGGTTTTTCCCTCACACTTTCTATTACTGGGCCTCAAACAAACAGTAAAATTACTTCGTTTGACTTTGTTATTTCAGTTAAATTCTTATTTCCTGTCATCACTATTGTGGATTTGACAGAGAGGATAAAATACAAAGAGTTCATTTGTAATTAAAATTGATTCTATCTCAGCAATAAAGTGCATGATAGAAGGTAGACAGTGTATGTGGTAAGTAATTTTAATTAGGATAGTTGGGGGTGAAAAAATCTCAAAACGTTAATTTTCTGATGTGCTATCTAGAGAGTGAAGCAGATTAGGGACTTTTAAATTTAATTTGTAAGGTAGATGGCAGAATCTGTATTACAATTAGTTATGAATATAGGCTGAAACTACAGGAAAAATGTAATTTTTAAATTGGCTTTACGCTGCTCTAAGTGAGTAAATCTTGAGGAAGCTTCCAAAACCAGTGAATAGCAGAAAAAAAAAATTATTCCTATCTAACTCTGAGTATCTCATGCATATGATTTGTAGTCTCACTTTCTCATGCTTTCCCTCCCTAACCTGGGGTTTATAAATTCTTCCTTACTAAATAAAGGCCAAAACTCTTGTGCAATCATAGGACTACAGTTGTTGGGACGGAGTAAAGGAAACAGCAGTGAGCCCTGCAATAAAATCAGGAAAGCTGGCAGACCTGACAAAGCCACTATTTCCACTATATTTCCACACAGTTGGCAGTGATACAGAATTAATCCACTGCCCACTGCCTGTCCTCCTGAAGAGTTTAGGCCTCTAACCTCACCACTGATTCCAAATGGAGGTTGCTGCAGTAAGTAACTTTTCAGCACTTTTGAAATTCAGTTCTACTGCCTCTTCAAAACCTTGTCTCCAGGTTCAGTGAATGACAGATGGTGCAGTTTGCCACAGCCATTAAGTTTCTATTCATCCTTTCAATACTTTCAGAAATTATAATACTCGTTGGCAGCCTTATTTATACAAGTGAATAGAAATTATGCAGAATTAATTCAAAACATATAGGAAACAAGAGTCAAGATACATTTTTATGACATAGGAGTCAGAGGAAGCTGACATCTGATTCCTGCTTAGACATCTGTAAGTAAATGAAAGTAACAAAACCAAAAGTCAAACATACACAAAAGCATGCACACACACAAATGAGAACTCATCCCTTGGTGAAACTTCAGCTCCCCTCTGCATTAACTCACCTTTCATCCTTCACACACAGAAAAATTTGAAATAACACTATCCAAACCACAGAGATGCAAACCCAAAATGTTGGGTCATCACTTTTTAGAAAACCCTAAGGAACTGGAAGGCTATGACTCCTGATTTGCAACCATATGTTCTGAGGATATGGTGAATGTTTTGTATAGAGAAGACCAAGTATGACCACAGAAAAAGGCTTCACTTTCTACAGCAGAATGTCCAAAAACTTCAAAGGTAGGGAGACATTCTTATGGGCAATACCTGACATGAAGGTGCACATCCAGAACATGTGTTCCTTCAACGAGTGGAGATATGTAGCCAGTCATCTCCACACCTTCTCCACTCTCTTGACTGCATGAAATAGAAATGCATATTCCCCTGGCATTGAAAGATACTGAAATTAAATAAGTCACCGAAGTTAAATAAGTAATCCCCAAGAGAAATTAATAAAGTTATACTAGAGCTGAAAAGAAGTCTCATTTTGTTGTTTTCTCCAGTAGAATGAGCCATGCAGAGACAGCATGACCCTTCTTTCTTTTCTTTTTTGATAATTTACTTTTAACTGAAGGGTCAGTTTGAAAGAGAAAGCAGAAAAAAACTCCACATAGCAGAAGTCAGCAATTCACAGCCATTTAAAGCAGTGTAATAATACCATGGGACAGAGTAGGTTTGAAATCATTAAGGAGACCAAGTCTTGAGAAAGGAAATTGTAGCAAGATTGCATTATTTATAGAGTTAAACTATTCACTGGACTGAATCCAAAGTGGTCGTTATTAAGCAGTGAAACTTTGCCTGCTATGAACAAGCCATTCTGTTCTGTCTCATATCAATATTACACACAGCTGGTTTTAGTAAAACTTCTGCTAATGAGTTTTAGACCTATGTAATTCTGCTTCTGATCAACTTTTTAATTTGCCATTATAACTCTTTCTGAAAGAAGTTTACAAATGTGCACTTACAAACAATACCCCCAGCTATAATTGCAGCATTTTCAAAGAAAAGAAAGAACTTGAAGTTTGATCTGCAAACTGCCTACTTGCATTCCAATGTCTCTCTCACAGCTTGAAAATCTTCCTGAAAATGTCTCTACAAGTTTCATTTCTGATTTGGTGGCCAGTCCTTAAAAAATTATGTAACATGTAGATGGACATCAAAATCTTGTGGGCTGTCCCATGGGAGCATGACCTTACCAATCATTCCCATCAAGTTTTTCCTTTTCAATAACCATGCAGAAATGTGTAAATGTATTCACTCTAGGCCCTGAGAGCTTTAAAGCATGGTGCTGTAACATTTAATTGACGTTGGGTAAAATAATTTGCCGGAGACAATATAATTATGGACCCCACCAGAGCCTTCAGAATACAACACACAAATAAGAAGTTGTAGGGAAGGCATGGGAAGAAAGAAGGGGTGGAGAATGACAACACAGTAAGTAGCAAAATACAGGAGATTTTTCCTAAGTTCTCTTCAAATGGCTTTTGTCTGGAAGACAAAATGCAATATTCTTGTTCATGGCTTGGTCTTTCTTTCTGTAAACACATTAGGATATAAAATGAGGATTGAGAGCTGTAAAGGTACAATATTTAGTTTCATCAATGCTAAAAAATAGCATATTCCAGTGCAGAAGTGGGATTAGGAAACTCATCTACACAGGCTTGCAAAGAAAAAAAAAAAAAAAGTCATTATTATATCACATTTGTAAGCAGCATTCAGAACAGGTTCAGACCCTGATGGACTTCTATTTACCTTCTATTTACCTGTGGAGGTTGCCTGCAAGGGAAATTTTACAGATCCCCAATTCTATCCTTCAGAAATCCAAGGAGAGATTTCCCATCAAGCTTTAACCACACTACCATGCTAATAATGCTACAGCTGGCAATAGCAGTCATTATTACCTCTGAAAGGAGAGTTCTAAGAAATCCTTATCCTATGAAACACTGATTTCCCAGTCACACAATGAATGGTGGAAAGAAAATAGAAGAAATGTATTTACTTAAAACTGCAGTAGGGATATTGAATTTTATGAATGAAAACAAAAGAGCCATTCTCATTCAGCATCAACACTCCAGTCCTCTTTAGGAACAGTTCTGAAAATAAGGCAACTCACTCCAAATAAATAAATAATTGGGAAAGATGACAAATTCAGTATGTATTCAGCTGCAAGCATCTTGAAATAAAGCCAGAATATTCAAAATTGTCTTTTTTCAATGTGTATATATTTATAATTTTGAACATGGTACCTTTGTTATAGATAAAGGTCAACAAAGAAGAGAATAAAGTAGCATTAACAAATTTTCAGCCCACTTGATACCTTATTCTCCCTAAAAATTAACTGATGGATTAGATCAGCTATAAATTAAAATGACAGATTTACAAGTACCCATATCTCAGCAGAATGCAGCAAGAATATTGTCCACAGATGGCACACCAGCAGATAAGAACTTTGTTTATACAATGTCTATGGGGAGAGGAAACAAAACACATTCATCCAATTTGCCATGATCCATTCTTGATGTTTACAGACATTTTGAGGAAAAAAAGTCTAATGGCAAAAAAGTCTAATGGCATTTTTCTAGAGAAAATCAGTTTCTGTGCAAACCCTTTCAATAGATGCTTCCTAGGGACACACACAAAGGGAAATTAAGTGACCTGTATCTCAGGTGATTATTCCCTTCCACTGGATATAATAATATAATTATTCAATAATCATCAAGGGAGCACAAACGAGAGACAACTGAGGAGCATACCAAGTGAGCTCCTTCAGATCATGACACTGATCTTATGGTTGCTGTAAGTTTAAGCAGCCTCTGCATAGATCAATCTTTTCTCAGACAGATCCTTGAGGACTGCTTTTCACAAGGAGAGGGGAGAAAAGGAAGAAAGTAATAGCCCTGAGCAAATTGTGTGGATTTGAATTACTTGCCAATTCAGATTTACCTCGTAGAAATCTTTTCTGAGTGTTATTTATTTTTCAGGAGAAACGGGACACCATAGAATAACTTTAGTTAATGTTTGACACATACTAGTGTAATGTGCAGTCCATATCAGGAAATGTCTAATTCACATAGCACATATCTCCCAGAAGGCATTGTAAAATTTTTTTCTAGCATAATGACCATAATTGAATAAAAATAAAAAATTAATAAAAATAATAAGGATCTGGTTTCACATACATAGTCTTCTGGTTTAAAGAGGAAGCTGGAATATGTTTTCCAAAGAGCAGGGAAATATTTCCCACGGAGGATACTCCACAGCAGAAAGTACCAGAAAAACCACATTAAAAAACCCACACTGTGAAACTCAGGTTTTTTCAGATGACAATATCCATTTTGTTCATGTACTTCTTGCTTAACTGGGATGATTATTAAATTCCTTGTAATCACTACTCAGATGAGATAATTCTTTGAAAAGATGTTCAACCTAAAACAACCTAACAAAGGCTACTGTGAAGAGACCAAAATACAAGACCAAGAAAAATTGAACATATCTGTTTTTGCTGTACTGTTATATTTTAACAATTTTTGGTTTATTTACGTGAAACTGAATATGAATCACAACATGGTTCTCTGTGTAAAGGACTTTTCATTATTTCAGGGGCAGGAGCAGGTGCATCAAAAGCTCAGCAACATCCATCAGCATTTGGTAGGAAATTCCAGCTGAACCCCAAACTTCACCAGATGTCTTCATATTGGAGTTTAATTATCATCATAGGGCAGGATCAAGAAAATTGCAGCTACCATTGGTTGTTATGCATGCTGAAAACAAACGACTCACAACAGCACAAGGTGAAAAAGGTTTTAAAATAAAAACACCCCATGCAAGCAAAACTGCTTGAAGTTGACTCCTGGCATGAAAAACAGTATCCTTAGAAAGTATAATGCCTCTGTTCCTGCCAGACATCTGTGATGAGGTTACAAGTCAGCCAGAGCAGGGAGGTAGGTTTGCCTTGATCTCTCTCGGTGACTTTCCAAAAAAAAAACCAAAACACTCAAACATTTAAATGTAAAAAACAACTAAATAATTAGGAGAGGGAACTGCATAAATGAGACACACCAAACCCCAAGAAATACTAACCATTATTTTCCCTCTTTCATTGTATCTTTTTAGTCCCATCTCATCTCCAGGCTTAGAACAGTGATTATCCTGGTTGCAACAACCTCCACTCAGTTTTCTTTTATCACTAAGAAATTTTATGACATTCAAGATGTGGCTGTCTAATACTCTCTCCCCCTCTGAGGGGTAGTCTCAACTTGTCTGCCTGACACTGCCATTGTGGAGTCTTGAGAATTTTCTCTTTCTTGAAAAAAACAATTCTTGCCATGGTACACCCAACCCAACCAGTTTAAAAGGAATACAATACAATTAGCAGTGAGAATAACAAAAGTCCAATACTGTCCATCCAACACCTGCAGAGTTTCCTCTCTCAGCATATGGTGCAAGCTTTGCAATGCTCCTTCCTGGGCCAAATCCTCTGCTTCTCCATTACAAAGAGTGGAAAAGAAGAATAGAGCAAGATTTGCTGGGTTACAGCTCTACCACCACATCTGCTCTGACGGCAGAGGCATGGTTTGCAAACAACTGCCTGGACCAAAAGCCAGGACAAACATACCAAGTTCTGTCTGCAGTTTATGTGCCTTAAGACAAAGACAACACTTCAACGGTTGCAGTGCTGGCTATATTTTGGCTCCATTGTGCTTTCCAGGACCTGCTGCTATATATGTGCAGGATTGCATTCAACTTCAAGCTTGGGGTTTTCATTTCTTCATGTTCATTTATCAGGGCTTTTTCTCCAAACTGCATAGGAGTTAATGAATTAATTTGCAATTAACTTAGACCAGAGTCTTCAAGAGCTACTTAGGTGTTGAAATACCTCATTAATGAAAGCACAGCAAAATATAATCTAGCAGCAAAAGACAAGTCTATAAGTATCTTACTTCTAAGCCCATCCTTCTCTACCACAGCTGTGTCTGACTGTGTTTTGGCATAAGCTAATCTCCATGTTCCCACACAGCTCAGTGCTCCTTAAGAACAGCTGCATAGCACTTGGGGGGAAAAAAATTCATGATGCAAAGTATTCCAGTTAACAGCATTCACTCTATAATTATTTTGCAGCCACACAATGTCTAATTGGATTCTAGGACTTAAAAAAGGGATAAAGGAAACAATACTCTCACTCAAATCTTCCAGTATCCCATTAACCATCTGCTTCAAAAATGTACTCCAGGTTTTAGATAGCAGTAAAGCAACATGTGGAAGATGCTATTGGATATTAAGATTCATTATCATCACCAGTTTTATCAGTCTTAGGAGCCATGAGTCCAGCTGACTGCAGATGAGTTGAGAGGCTTCAAAAATGAGGTAGCAGAAGACAAGACTAAGCAAAATGCACATAATCTTTTTTCAGAGCAACATTATTCAGTGGAACACTACGTCTGGTTTGAGCTTGGACTCAATTGTAATGCAGACCTGGCATGACCTGCTGAGAATGGAGTGATGACAGAGTCATTTTTCTAAAAACCACTGCAAACTCACGCTGAGCAACAGAAGCAGAAGACAAACATCAAGTGTTTTTTAAGCAAAATGAAAAAAAAAAAAAGCCATTACAATTTGGAAATTCATTACCACAGCTTCCACTAATTGACAGCTAGCCAGTTTTGTGCACTAGAACAATCTTCAGGCTCTTCTGGTAGCAGAGTCTGCTTCAGGTATACAGTAAAAGAGTTCAGAATTCCTACTCTTCTTTTTCAGACTTAACTCTCTATGTGAACTGTGTAGGGAACTCGTGTCACATTTCAAATACATTTAAATGAGGTAACTGACGTATCTAGCCCCTAATCTTACTCTTGCACCAAGTCACACATCCTACAGGGCATTTCTGGTTGTTTTAAGGCCCATTTGACAGCTATGGAAATTTCTTGAACAGTAAGCATAATCAATAGTGCCTAAATAGTAAGTGTGAAGAATAAAGACAGGAATGCATGATGGCAATGGAAGAGCATTTTGCTCCCAGATCCACAGTGTTCATTAAGGATAGTGGAGGTTCTTTTGTCACTACTTGAGATTTAGCAAGCTCTGCATTTTTCTAGATGACAGATAAGAGGGAGAAGTTTATCCAAAACCTAACTAAACTAGCTGAAAATTACCCTGTGAGTTAGAAAGGGATTGTGGGTGTCCTCCTAGAAAAAAAAAAAGTACCTGCTTCCTGCTTCTTGAAGCCTAGTTCTCACTTTTCACAAATTCTTTTTGAGAAAGTGAAAAAGTTCTCTAGCAAAGGAGCTGTTGAGAATTTTCTCTTCCCTGAAAAAAAACAATTCTTGCCATGGTACTTCCAATCCAGTTAGTCAGGCATAAGAAAGAAAGAAGCTTTATAGACATACCAGTCACACGAAAATGATGCATCTAAAAATCTCCAAAACTGAGGAGAAGGTGTTCTCACACCTTAACTGCTGGCTATAAGAAGACATCAAGCATTCTGCCAAGAAGTAAATTAACTGTATTTGTATAAAAATTTATTAGTCATTGTAGTGTCTGAGCTCTAACACAACAGGATGGATTTAAAACACAGGAAACTGAAGAGGTCACACAAGGTGAGCACACATATGTACTTAGTACATGACAGTGACATATCCAAGTCACTGTGTTCACAAAGGATGCATTGAGAAAACCTTGGGAGGCTCTTCTTTTTCCAAAGGAGGAATTTTACAGCACCATCAGCCAACCACCCATGAGAGGGGAAAAAGAGGGCAGCTGGGACATAAATAGCGTCTAAAGGTTCACAAGTTGCTGCAGTCCATGTCAGTTAAAATCACCACCCCTAAATGTAAATATCCTCCTGATAGTTCCCTTCCTTTTCCAGGAGCCCTTATTGTATTTCTTATTCTGCTTTCTGAGCACGCTGACAAAATTTTGTAATAAAAGTTTGTTCTTTGGATTGATTACAAAATTAAGAGGCCAATGAGGGCTGATAAATTAAAGAGAGAACAAGTTCAATCTCACAAGAAATTATTATTTGACCTTTTCCTCTTTCCCCCAATTCCCTCTCCTGCCCTTTATCAGGAGATATGAGATATTGTGAAGCATCATGAAAATCTGGAAATACTCCCCTCATCACTGAAGATGCTAAAAGGTGTACCTGGTGTAAAAGATACCACATGGAGACACTGCTCTGGATACAACTATTGCCTGTTTCAGGATCAGGGAAGATCTTTCAGCATTCCTTTAGCCTAAGAAATCACTTTTTTTTTCAAAGGAACAAAGTTTCCAAATGCATAAAAATCTAGTAGTTTGCTGTTACACCAGCATGCCCAAGGATCATGATGCTTGGAGTACTTATACAGTAAGAAATGTCACATAGCTGTTCACTGGAAGAAACAGCTGTGCTTTACCTTCACTCTCTCTGACCACACCCAATAGGAAAGTGAGAAGGCAGAAAAGGGAAGCAAACAAGAAGTAGAAGAACATCTTGCCTTACCTTTTTTTTCATGATTCATCTTTAGTAAACAAAATTATTGGTTAATATCACCTTTTAATATGCAGAGTTTTATTCACCATCTCAAGGCAAACTGCCAGAATTAAACTCAGAGCATAACTAAGAGCTCAAAACACTGATCAAACTGTGTGCCAAAGTACTTTACCTCCCTTGCTTTCTTGTCTGCTGTAAAAGCAGTTACAGAAACCAAGCACTGATGCCATTCATTGCATTTAATACTGATGGCTTCCTTTACCTTGAGGTAAGCAGCCAGCCAAACACAAAGAAATAAGCCTTCCAACAAGAACAGGAATGAGCAGTGGGCTTCACATTGCTACAGAGTTGATGTCCCAGTTTTAACAAGCAAACATTAAGCATCTGGCATTGTTAAGAAACTAAGCACATAAAGAGGCACATGGACCAACACACCAGAAACAGAAGTGCTTGGCCATTGTTTGAAACTAGCTTAAAATTCACCTACTAGATTTTACTGCAGTTTCTCGTACATTTTCCAGCAGGACTGCCCCACAGCAACCTCTACCTGGATTTTGTGTCTTTCCTTTGACAGGTAATGTGCCAGACAAGAGTCTGATGTCTGGCAGACCTGTGCCTTCTCAGAAGGCATACACTGGCACAGAAAGGCAAGTTAAGTGGATTCAAGGTCCTGCCCCCATCAGCTCAAATCTCTCTGAGAGAACCAGGTAGCAACAACTCCTGCACACTTCAGTTACTTTCTCTCAAGTACATACAGCAGGAGACTGGTTCCTGTCCTGTGGTACAAAGAGAGAAGCAAAGTGGTTTAGGAGTAGCTGAGAGCTTTTGAACAAGTTTATGGGGAAGGTGTCCCAAGGACAGTTGGTGCACAAGGAAGACTGGCAGATTGATACAAAGGAGGAGTTGTGCTGCATGGAGGGGCAGGGAGAATGTAAGAAGCTCTCCAGTCCAGTGAGCTGCTGACTTTTGAGTATCCACAGGAATATCATTCTAACAGCTTGTTCTGGAATACTTTCAAGTAAGACAAGACCTAGGAAGTGGCTATCCTTTCTGTAGTAAGAAAGATGAGTATTTTGAGTCAACATTGGGAGAAAAATAAGACAAGGTTGTTGCTGCTAAGTAGAGAAAGTAGGTAGCATATAGGGTCTACCTAAAGTGCATGTAAAAGATCCTTGCAAATTTGACTATTAATCTAGTTCCTAAATAATTAGCATATTCAAAACACTTCCCATGATTCCTTCTTCAATGCATTCCAAATTTTTTAGGCATTTTAGAACACTGATTGGGAAGTTTAGACATTAAGCAGCAAAATGTGAATGTTCTGGAATATAAACTTCTTTCTCTCACAAATAAAAGCATCTTTCAGGAATGGCCTCCAAGGTAAGTAAAGTCTTGATACTTTGTCTTTCCAGTCAAGTTTTGGGAGTTTTGAGTTTCAAGTATAAATGAGGCCAAGGAGTTTATTTTACTTATTATTTTTTTATCTTTGATTAAAAAAAAATAGCAGATTGATAAAGACATAGTAAACTTTTAAGTGGTTTCTTCCAAAATCAAGACAATCCTGATGCTTTAGAGGGAAAAATCTGTGTAAATGACACCAAAGACACTCAAAGGACCAAGTCTGAATTTGTTTCAAGAAATCCTTTGGCTTCAATACACAGAAACACCACCACCACAGCTTAGGGATAAAAGAATAGCTCTCTCTACTATAAAGGTAATTTCTTTTTATTTCTAGAAAAGTAGTTTTACAAAACCAGTAAAAATAGTTTTCCTTTGAATCTTCCAACAGAAGATTCAGACAATGCTCAGAAATGCTTGGAAATAGACAGTCAAAGCAGATGAACTTCTATCATTAAATCCTTCTCAGAGAAAATATTTGGACTACTCTCAAATTCTTACCTAGACCACAGAAGCAGGACAGAAAATGTACGTGTCTGTGTTTTATCCTCCTTTTCTTTGCTTAAAAGGGTTTTGATTAGTAGACATAAGGAGTAAGTGCTAGCTCTCATTTCCTGGGGAAAAGTATGCCCTTTGTCCCATGTGGGCAGAAACTAACAGCTGCAATCTACCTATTCATTTCTGCAGGTGACATCATTCTAAAAGGGTTGGTTCTTCCAATACAGAAAGCCACAAGTGACTGATTATTTGGGGCAATAGTCTCCTTATTTCATAGCCAGACACAGTTTTGATCAAAGATTTATTCTGTATGAAGAAGAAAATACAGAGTTCTGGAAATTTCACCCTAATTTCACTTCTAATTTCATTTAAAAATGCATTGGCATTTTCAAAGCTTCTTTGTTGTCATTTCATAATTACTATTTGCCTGCATCACCATCTTGTATTTACTACCATGTGAAAACAGTTTACTTCATAAACCACAAAAGCCCTTTGATATTCCTTTCAGTGTAGCATTAATAATGTAATCTGATGCCCTGGGCATTATGCTACATAGTTTATCAACAGCACATTAACCACTCAGTACTTTCTGCGTAGTGTTGCTATCTTATATACCATCAGTTCCCATCTAGATCACATCTATTTTGGCTGAGAAAAAAAAGCAGCATCTTACCACTAGCTGATGGTCATTAACTGTGGTCTCATCCCAGAGACATCAGAATAAGATTCTTGAGACAGCTTAGACAGTCATTCCCACACAGCATCTGAAAATGAAATTTCACATTTACAGGAAAGGCTGCAATTCTTCAGCAGACTCATATGCAGAGTTCTTATTGCAACATCTTTTTTCTGACCTTGCAAAATCCATTGTTCTCAGAATCACAAAATGGTTTAGATTGGAAGGTACCTCTGGTCTTGTCTTGTCCATCCCCCTCTGATCAAGTAGAGAAAATTGACTCACTCATATTTAGCCAGAAGTGTATGAATACCAGACAAGAAAATCCAGCCCCTTGCTACAACTCACCGGTTTTTAACCAGTCTGACAAAGAAGGGAGATCAGCAGTGGCAACACTCATCCTGGCTTGCCTCACTGCAGGCTGCCTGCCCAACACACTCCATCCTAGATCATTAAACCTCCCACTGCCTGGATCATGACTTCAGCATCCTTCATATTCATTGTACTCAAACAGGTCCTTTTCTTCCAGTTTACGCCTCATAGTTTTAATCCCTACAACACAGCTACTTTACTGTAATCCTCAAATTCATCCATTCTTCTTTGCTGTAGCAAGACCAAAAGATTTGTCAAAACCATATCATGCATTATAGCTTTGGCTTAAACTTCATTTTGTATACCCCATGCTTCACTGCTTTGTTTCAGCAGTTCATTTCTTGAATGTACTTTACTTGTATCAGATCTCAGGAGATTTATTTCATTTGATAATAAGCTATCAGCAGAGCTTGCCCAGCCTGACCACTATGCACAATCTGCATTTGACAGAAATGTTTGGGAATATTTGCTTTTGCTAAAAGGTGATTCGCTTGAAACTACAGCTTCTTTAAAACAGATACTAGAGCAGTTTCACAGCCTAATAACAAAAAGCCTACAGTAATTTAGAGTTTTCACAGTATCAACCATTTTTAAGGTATTCATATCACTGTTTGGTCTCAGAAAACAACTTAATTTTCTGAATAGTCTCAGGCTGGATGATATCAGAAATTCTAATAAATCCTTTTTTAGTTTGATTCTTTTAAAATGGAAATTCAAATAAAATAACAAGAGTATCCAAAAGTTAACTAAGGAATATGAGAGAATCGAAATCAAGAAAATTATTCTAATATTGTTTATGTTAAATTCAAGAAACGGAAATGCACCCCATAGCTGTTCTTCATAAAAAAGTATGAGGAAAAAAGTATTTTAGCCATAGTAAATGAAAACTGAGCAGCATGTTCAGGTAGTCAAAAGAGAGTTCAAGAAGCATCTGGGCAATTTTCTCAGGCACGTGGTGTGATTCTGGGATTGTCCTGTGCAGAGCTGGGAGCTGTGGGTCTCTTCCAACTCTGGATAACCTATGACTCTGATTATAGAGAAGTAATTCTGTAAAACATAGACATCTAAAGCCTGGGGTCTGAGGTTGGGACGTGGTTGTCAAATACTTATTGAATTCTGTCAGTCTTGGTGCTGTGACCACTTCGCTGGGAGCCTCACCCAGTGCCCAGCCATCCTCTGGGGGAAGAACCTTTTCCTCATGTATAACCTAAACCTCGCCTGGCACAGCTTTAGGCCATTCCCTCAGGTCCTACCACTGGTCAGCACAGAGCAGAGATCAGCGTCTGCCCCTCCTCTTCCCCTCAGAGAAGCTGTCGACTGCAATGAGGTCTCCTCTCAGCCTCCTCAGGATGAACAGAAGTGATCTCAGCCACTCCTCATGCAGCTTTTCCCCTCAAGGCCCTTCACCATCCTCCTGGCCCTCCTGCAGACACTCCCTGATAGTTTTAGTGTCTTCCTTATATTGCAGTGCCCAAACCTGCCTAGGGTTTGAGTGCTGGGGCACTCAAGGCAATGCCACTCCAGTGCAGAGCAGAGAGGGACAATCCCCTCCCTTGCCCGGCTGGTGATGCTGTGCCTGATGCCCCCCAGGACAGGGTTGGCCCTCCTGACTGCCAGGGCACTGCTGGCTCATGGTCAACTTGCCATACTTCCAAATGAATAAAGCATTTCTAGGTTAAGTCCACAACTTAGGGAATGAGACACAACAA
This sequence comes from Notiomystis cincta, assembly GCA_013398075.1. Lineage (NCBI taxonomy): Eukaryota > Metazoa > Chordata > Aves > Passeriformes > Notiomystidae > Notiomystis > Notiomystis cincta. The sequence continues at coordinate 73,521 of VZRX01016531.1, forward strand.
AGTTTAAACAAAAAGCTGCTGAAATACCACTAATTTTAAATATTTTTGCTTCCTATCAAATGAGACATCTGCAGGTTTGATTTTAAGGTATTTTAATCACAAGAAGTGTTATCTGAAGTTGTAGATGGTTAAGATTCCCACAAGCAATTTATACGTTTGTAGTTATGTATCATGGGCTTAAAAGCTCGTAGGAGAAAAAAAGAGAACTCTCCTATACACTTTTTTAAATTCTATCATTACCCAGGCAGGGCAATGAGATGTTTTTAGGGGGAAAAATCAGCCTTTTAACGTTACAAACATAATGTGTTGTTCACTGGGCTGCAACTCTGTTTCTTAAATAGATTCCCATGGCGCAGTTGGTTGAAAGAACCAGGTATTAAAAATATCAGATATCATGGATGGGCACATGAATTTTTATTTATGCACAAAAAGATCACAGCTGCTAAGAATTAATACCACAGATGGCAATTTTCATTACATCACTCTTGTCACAAAGGATGAACATATTCTGTGTTTATACAACTGCACAGAGAGAAATAGATGATTGGTTTTGCTTGTTGCCAGAGAATCTGAAACTTCTACAGTGAATAATTATAATCATATAAATAGCTGTCCCATCTAACATATTCTCATTTTCATAATGCCATTGAAGACAATACTGATCAGCACCAGCAAGAATTCAATCAGAGGCAGAACCAAACTCTACCAAACACTTCAAGTTTTGACACAAGTGAATAACATACCTTGAAAACTGCATATAAAGTTTGTGCCTCTTTCAAATCTAAGTGATTAAGTTTCAAATGGCTGATTTAAATTCAAGGCAAGCAGGCAACTCATAATCACAGCAGCTAGATTTGTGTTCATACTTCCTCCCATTTATCAAAGTCACTCTCAATTATCTTTGAAAGGTCATGGCAACTTGGGAAATGTTCCTGAGGGCTGGCAGAAAGCAACCATCACTGCTCTGTTCAAGAAAGGCAAGCAGCAGAACGGGAAGAGCCACAGGCTGGCCACCCACACCTCAGTGCCCAGAAAGGTGATGGAGGAAGTAATCCTATAACCAATTTTGAAATATGCTATGAACAAGAAGAAAATTGAGACAAGTCATCATGGATTTAGAGACTACTCAACCCTTGGTGAGTCTGCATCTGAAGTGCCTTGTCCAATTTTTGGCCCACTGGTACAAGGGAGAGATGGGAGTCATAAAGGTGGTTAAAGGATATGGGGGATCTGACATACAAGAAGGGACCAGAGATTGATTAGCCTGGAGAGCAGGGGTAAGGGTAAGACTCAGGGGTGATCTCAACAATGCATATAAATATCTGATGGGAGACAATAAAGAAGGCAGAGCCGTGGGGCCCAGTAACAGGACATGAGGCAATGGGCACAAATGGAAATCAACAAAATTAAGCTTAAATATATTAGAACCTTTATTACTGCAAGGGTGGTTGATTACTGAAACAGGTTACCTAGGGAGGTTATGGAGTCTCCATTCTTTGATACAATCAAAACCAAACTGGAGAAGGCCCCTAGCAACCAACTCTAATTGAAGCACTAGATATTTTTCTTCTATCCTCAACAGTTCTTCTGTACAAGGAAAAAGTTGGAAGAAAATTAATATTTTATTATTTCTAGGTACCCTTTCTGGTCATAGTAACAAAGCACTAAAGTTGTGTGCATAGCTGTCAACTCTGTCTTCTTTATACACCTTACATCACGAGGTCTGCTTTCTACATTTGTTTAGTAACAGAGACCTGTGCAGATTATTACTTGGCTCAGAAAGAGAAAGTCATGAGTAGAAAACAGGAGAACTCGTGGAAAAGGAAAAATATGAAGGCCAGTGACAAAACTTCTCTCCCTAATATCACCAGTGCATGATGATGGCTTACACTCAGCTCAGATGGAAGGTCACAGAGGGAAAGATCTCTAAATTTTACTAGGAAGTATAGGCTTTAACCAGAACACGTGATTACACAAACAGGGATCTAGCTGTGCCCTCTTCTTTGGAATACAGGTCTGCAAAGTCACAAAAGTAAAGTTCTGGAATAGAGCTTCCTATCCTGGGAGTGTCTCTAACCATTTTATTCTTTTCCACATAGCAGCTGCTTTTCAGAAACTATTAAAACCTTGTGTCATTTTACCTTTTCTCTAACACATATCCCTCAAAGGAAACAAATTCCTCATTATTTCTCTCCCAACATTACAGAAGCACAGAACAGAACTAAATAAATAAGAGTGCCACTACCCGTGTACAATGGCTGTTTCCTTCACAAATGTCTCCATAACCCCTCTGTTTCAGGGCAGAAGAACATCCCTCCCCCTCAGAAGTCATGGCATAATGTAAAACAAATGGAATGGAATAGCTGGGTTTTGGTAACATTCATTGACTGCAGACAAATGAAATCACCACACATCATCTTATGCAGCCACTAAGGAAAATAATTTACTGCCAGGACAGTGTCTCTGGAAGTCTCTGACACTTCTCTCAACTCTAGTCATCACAGCCTGGATTTATTAACTTGCAGGAGATTGTTTAAAACTGAACTCTTCTGATGCTTAAGAAATGAGAGGCTGAGCAGGGTAAGAACAATAGGAGTCTCATTTATGTGATTTAATTAAACTCAGTGAAAGCTCCTGATTAGAATATGTGTGGGCAGTGGTTTCTTGCCTATTTAAAATGTTATTAGAGGGAATCCAGTAAGTGTTTCATTATTGTTAAGTGCAATCAGAGAAGTTGTTTTCTACCAATTAAATGCTGATATATAAATAGTTAAAAGCAGTTGGCAGTATAATGCTTTGCAGCTGGTGGATTTCTTCTCAGAAACTTCACAGTAGATGTGTTCCTCTATGCACACATATAAAACAAGAGAAATTTGAGAAAAGCACTTTAAAAGCCAGAATGGTACCGGTATTCATTGTCAAGATAATCCTAATGAGACAGGAACAGCAGCTTTTTATGTAGTGGAAAATGGGACTTTTCTCCTGCACCTTTCTCCTGCACACTTAGCCTGAGTTGCTGCATGATAGCTTGCATGTAGCCTGTGAAAGCCCCTCTGAAGGGGCTTCTGTGCCCATATACAAATGTATGAGGACTCTGTATTGCAAGAACATCTTAGTTCAGTGTCTTTTTAAAATGAAAGCCTGAAACACAGACCTATACAATAAGTCATCCCCACTTGTCTCATGGATAAAATCCAGAAGAGTTGGGGTTAGGTAACCTTCTCCCATGCATCATTTCTCACACCAAGCCTTGTGCAGCTCCCCAGCTTTGGGAACAGCTGGGGAAAGACCAATACAGAGCTATTCTACAGGCACTATTCCCATGGCAAAGGGCTGTCCCTGCTTAGAAGGACCTTAATTGCAGAGCTGAATTTAGGATGACAAAACCACATTTGTACAAAAAGGGAAAGTTACAACTTCTAAGTACACAGCAGAGGGAAGAGATAGAAAGTGGTCTTCCTAAAGTTCTCAACAGCTAGGTAAGTGTTTGTGATGGGTTTTGTGTGTGCTGTAGCAAAACAAGCACATTTAGGGCACTTTCATTCCTAATTAGGCATCATTGTGCTTATACAAAATTTTAAAAATAACTTCAATTGGAGGTGAGTCTTGTTGCTGTCTTAAAGTCCACAGAAAACTTTTAAAGCAAACAGCAGTCAGAGCATAAACAGGATGTGGATTTTACTCTTGACACATGCCCATCCCATTTCACCAGCAAAACATCTGTGAAGCATTTCAGATGTGAATGTTACATTGTTCTACACCTAAAATGAGAGGTGAGGGAAACAACAGAATAGACTCTGAGTTGCAACTCTGCCTTTTTTCCTTTTCCAAAATCTCTTTTGTTTTATTAGCCCTGTATGCTTTGCCTGGCAACCCCAAAGCACATTTGTTTCCCACTAATACTTGCAATTTTTTTTCTCCTTGTTTTCCTCACAGTTTGGTGAGGTTTCTTGCATAAGCATGGCATTCCAAGCACGGAGTTATATTTAACACTCCTCTCATTTCATTGTTTGTGTGTCAAGTCTAACAATGCAAAACCACATTAAACACAGACATATTTGCTCTCTAAAGGCATTTTCAGCCAAGGCTCACAAGATGGAGTCACAACTGTCTCCTCAATAATATAAGAATGTGTAATCTTTGCCAGGCAGCATGGTACTTTGATACTCCTCAGCTTATCTGAGTTACTGAAAATAAGTGATCTCACCTTATCTAAAATGGTCTCAGATACCCTTTTTTCCATCTACAAATAAAGTGGGGCCCTTTCTGCCATCCTGTGCTTTCATAAATTAAGGAAATAAGCAGTCTCAAAGGTTACTCTCAGAGGATATAACCTCCTGTTCTCCATCCATTTACAAGGAGCATGACTCCTCCATGGTTAGTCTTACAGGTACACAGCGAGAACTCCCAGTTTGAGCCATCTTTCTCCCTGCCATTTTATATTGTTGTCTACAGAAATTTTAACACTGAGATAAAAGTAAGAATTTGCTCAGAGTCTCATGAAGCATCACCAGATTAAATACAGGGGAAACCAAAAGGGGAACAGCAGACACAAATACCCCTGCACAGTTATCAGAAGACAGAAGTAGGGGATACTCATAAATCGTGCAGATGACATTGCAGCCCAGAGACAGGAAAGTCAGTTGTGGTTGTAGGCCTGTGAAAGACTGGATATCAGTGCTCTGCCCTGCCAGTTTCAGTTACAAGTTGGCACTGAAAAGTTACTGATGTGGGAACTGTCACAGAGAGTGATGGGCTTACTACAGAGAAACTGGACAATCAGAAAAGAAAACCAAACCAGAATCCATGATGCAACATCTCTTTTTATGATTCTCACTCTAGGTCTGTTTTTGGTGCTGACTGAGAAACTGTCCACCTTCTGTGGAGTCAGCAACCCACAGAACAGTTCACCTGAGGGGGTGTGGGTCTGTGCAGTGCTGCTCAGATTCCTTGGCTGCAGGACAAACTCACTCAGCTGACAGAATCAGAGGAACCTGCAGGTAGCTCCCACTTGGTACCACCAATCACCCTGCCTGGAAGGTCTTGCCTTATCTGAAAGTGTGGCAAGAAGTTCTCATTTTAACATCCATTAGGAATATAGCTGTTTTCTTTTAAAGAAATTACCTATTACCTTGAAGGACCAAAAGAGAGAGGTTCTCTCCACAGACAGGGTTGGGTCTGGTCTGTGCAATGCACAGAGGAAAAGGCATCTGGACTCCAAGTGATGCTGCATAACTGTGGAGTGCCCAGTATCTGAAAGGATGCAAGATTTATTTGTTATCTATATTCATGTTCTTATTCTGTCTCATTAAAGGAGTTAGTAATGCCTTTTTTTTGTTAGTAATACCTTTTTTTGTTGAGACTTTCTTATTGCAATCCAGAAAGAAACCTGCACAGTCTCTCTTTCACCTCAATGCCCCTAAACTCCCCAGACCAAAGCAGAATAGACTTGGAGGCCTGTAGGTCCAACCAACAGGTGAATACATGAATTTTCAGATTCTAAGGGGGACAGTCACCTATACATATACTCTAAACACCTCTTCAGAAATGGAATATGGTCTTTAATCCCCAGTTTGCAATTTTTGCAAAATCTCCATGAAAATTCCTGGATTTTGATGTAACAGCTAAGCCTGAAAAAAACTTGGAGACAGAATAGAGGTTAGTGAGGTTAGATGAGAACCAGTGTGAAGGCAGCATCAGAAACAGGTAAACAGGTCATGAGTAGAAGAGAGATGGGTGCACAGACATCAAAAGAAGGTTGCATCACTTGAAAAGAAAAATCTACTTTGAGAAATAAGAAAGGTATTACAGTAGAACCAATATTGAATATGCTGAAGTATTGAAGAATTCCTATCACTACAAAGAACTTCCTTTCTGGAGAGAGTTAGTTTCCAGGATCTCAGAGCACAAGTACATGCCACAAAGTTAATCAATATCATTTAAGAATTTAAGAATCTGACTGAACTCCCTAATGTACAACAAGCTCTGTTCATAATGCTGTTGAGCCCCTCTGCATTTTTGTTAGGCTTCATTTGACTAGTGCTAAAAAAAAATCAGTGTTTTAAGTACAATGAATACTGCTATGAAGTTGGGAACAATATAAAAACTACATTACCTCAGGTGGCTCATAGTGCATCAGCTTGTTCTCACTAGGACTACAGAACCACTAAACTGGATCAGACCCATGGCCTGCTCCACTAGTGCCCTCCAGCTATGACCAGGACCAGACACTTCAGAGAAAGAAGTAATAAACTCCACAGGACACAATACTGTAAAACCTTCCTCCAAAACAATTTCTTCCTGACTCTACGCCGTTACCTACAGCCTGGCTTATGATCTTGACTTATTATTGTTGTTAGAGACTCTGTCAGTCTACAGGGGCTGGAGATGCACAAAGCACATCCAGAACAGCTGCCCCAGTGGAACAGCTCCTTGGGTTAAGGGCAGGACAACAGAGGGCTGCCATGAACAAGCACTGCTCTCAACTTCAACCCAGTGCCCTGAGAACAACTCATTTAGCACTTTCCATTTTACAGCAAGAATTGTTCATCAGAGCCCAAACCACACAGTCTAAAACACTACCATGCTAAGCATTGTTTCTTAGTGGGACATCTGAACCTCTCTTCCAAGATATTTCTCTTTCAATGTTCCATGACCAAGGATTTCTCCACAGGAGACTTCTTCATGGGGTCAGAAAAATATTAAACTCAAATTTTTGTGATCATGACTTTATTCTCCTTTCATAGAACTGATTTTTTTTTAAGAGAGAGACTAAAAAGAAATCCTGGCTTTAATCCTATTGCAGGTTGCTGACCTACACATGATTTCTCTGGTCATGCTTCTTGCTCAGCTGAGCTCTTCCATCAGGTGAGTATGTTGAATTAGATGCTTTATCCCAAATTCAACTATACTGGCTAATTGATTTTACCAGCTTTCATTAATTGTTCCTTTTCTATGGTGGATTCACAGATTCCTCTTAAGTTTTTGCTCTCAATGTCTTTTTGTGGCATTAGCCAATGTATAATAGCTACAAGTTTCCTTTTACATGGACAAAATATCTGCATATTGGGAACATTAGTAAGTGAAACAGGTTCAGTGGGACAGAAAAAGAAAAAGGAAATGGGATAGAAAATTACTGATATTTTTCTTTCTTTAAACAGAGGCTAAGCCAAGGCAGAGTAATTGTTGCCTGCTTGTCTCACAAACTGTGCTACAAAAATGTATACACTGATAAAATGTTATTTATTCTAGTCCTATTCCATATCACACCACACTATGAACAATTACGATATGAATAAAACGTGATCCAAACATTAAATTACCAAATGCAACAGGAATCATTTTGCAAAAGAAAAATTAATCCACTGTATGAACACAATTACATATTTCCAAGTGAAAGATTTACTGTGAGTGGAGTAAGGAAGGGCAATGGGCAGTATTGAGACTGGGAAGCAACATAATTGCATTCTATTTCTATATCTGCTGCTGATTTCTAGAATGTTTTTGAGTAAGTCAGTTAATGTGAAGAGGTTTTTAGCTGAAATAGCAACTCCTCTCCTTTTTTCTACCCTGTCTCCCACTTATCTGGAGCCATGCTCATGACTGGAGCAGTCTGAATTTCCCACTGCTTGGTATCCTTAGAACTCAAAGAGAGCTGAAAAAAATTATAACCTATTTTGATGAAAAAGTAAGAATCAGATTTACACCTCATTTCCTTAATACAGATTTAAAACAACTGTCAAACTTTTCACTTTCAAAACATGACATGCCATTATGTGCCCCATAGAGCAGAATGAAGAGTGACAACAGATCTTGGTAAGCTGTTGCCAGGAGAAATGTATGCTAGTTAGCACTGCAAAAATGGTATAAAAAGTGATCTTTAAAAAAAGTCTTTATGCATTAAAGTACTTAAATTTCTGAAGCTACAAAGCCATATGGAGCTTTGCTGCAGTGTACACTGTCCAGTCTTATTTACTTTGCATTAAAAAAAACAAAAACAGAAAAAAAGCTCCTTTATTTATTATCTTCCTCCAGCCAGCCCTTGAGAATGAATTTCACTCTCCATTTGATGGAAGGAGGACAGAAAGGACACTCACATTTTATCAACAGGTAAATTTCTGCATTTACAGGCACTTCAGTACCACTGCCATCAGCTTCCCTTCAGCTCTGTATGCAGGGCAGTTTTAACTCCCACAGGCAATTCTTGCACCTTTAGCTCAGCTACATCTCCACTGGTTTGTGTCAGACAATCAGGCTGACAGTAAAAGTAAACCCACCCACTTCACATTCCATGCAAATACAAACATAGCATTAACAGTATAGTAAAGCAACTTTTCCTGCCTAACATCCTCCCTCCTGGTTGGCTCTGTTAGGTTATTCTCCTGATCACTCCTCTCCTCCTCATTACTCAAGTTCATCAGAGTCTTTTATTAACATCAAGTTCAGCCACTTAAAAAGTCATCAATAACACTGTGGTAAAAAGCTCATTTATTTTCTTCTGAGAAGTCACACAAGTCAAGTGCTTTATATATAAAATGATTGTTATATTATTTATAGAAAACAGCTTGTAGAGATAAAAGGAGTTTCCATACCCAACTATGCTACAAGTTTAATACTGTACTTTGAGAGAATAAAGTTTGAGATATTATTTTTAGTCAAAAAATGAAATTTTAAGCATTTTGAAATTTTAAGCATATAAGTTGTTATATATTCTGAAATATTCAGCACTCAGATCAGAACACCTGGTTTCCTAATACATGCATAAATACAAAATGCACTTGCTTCTGTTGCTTCTAAGTAATAAAATGGTTTTTAGGAACATTGAAAAGCAAATTAAACCTTTTTTTAAAAAACTTCTATTTCCTTGATGTATCTAAGAAATGCACTTAAGGAATATTGCTTATTCTGTAATAAAAATTGTGTTTAGTATTTAAAAAGTAAAATAATTTTAAAAACCTGCCATAGAGTAAGAATTTTTTTCAGGTAGAAGCTAGATTATAAAGGCCTAATGAACCAGAAGAGAAATCATTTGTAGCCTCTGCATTCTCTTCAAAGTTGCAGTGTTTTGTATGACAGCTATACTTGCATGCTTGCAGCTTTTGGTGTTTAAAATAATCATTAACACCAAAAAAACCCAAAAACATTTACCATGTCAGTTTAGATACTTTAAAAAATTCATTCTAATAAATTATATTTTTTTAATATAAGCAAAAAAATCAAGGTGTGTTGCAAACTATTCAAACAAAATATTGTAAACTTCATCTAATTCATCAGTAAATGAAATCCTACTATTTGCCCTGTTTGTCAATATAAGCTCACTAACAGAGGTCAAATGCAAATTTTTTAATTTCTGTTTTTAATGCTTCTAGAGAACATGCTAGCCTTAAATATTGTGGAGAACTAAAAAGCTACTCAGAGTGCATGAGGACCAACCACTCACTGTTTATATGCAAAGAGCATTGCTTTGACCTTCCTATGAAGTTTCTCACACAAAAATATCTGTCAAAATCAATATAAAAATTCAACAGGTAATTTTTTCAATGTCTTTCATCGTGTTTTACTACTAAATGTGAAGTGTCATCAAATGCCAGAGTTAGATTTATGACACACAATAATTTGTATTAAGCTACTCCTGGCATTTAGGATACATTGGTAGATGGTGCTGCCTACAGACAAAGCAATTGAAATTTATCAGGAAAGCATTTAGTCTATTACAAAAAGAGGCCCCAGTTAAAACGCTCTGATGGCTCTCAGGTACTCTAAAATCTGTGGTGTTCATTTGCCAGATGGGGTTATACCACTGTAAAAAGAGCTTATGGGGATGCTGCAGGCACTTGTGTGAAGCTGTCTGATGGACTGGAATGCTTTCCACTATCCCCTGAGTAGTTGCTAAGTGCTTGCTTCCATACACAAAGCCAACCTACTCAGCCTTCATCCAGTGCCCACGCATTTTACACCCTGGGGACTCACAGCACTGCACATTCCTCTGGTGAAAACACTAAAAAAAGCACTGGTCTGACCTTTCAACCTTTCCAGCCTGCAAAAGAGCCAAGCACATAAGATCTACTCTCCCTCTTACTGAGCACAATAAAGGAGAACAGCATCTCAACAGTTATACTACAACTGTCTGTCCATCATGCTGAAACTCATTGTCTCTACCACTTTGAGAATCACAGAGTGATAAACACTAATGAATCCTGCAAATCCAAACAATACTAAGAAGGGATACGAGATGTCTTCCTTGGAAGTGGCTTCACAACAAGCATCGGTTGTATTCAAAGAGGAGCAGTCAATGATTCGCTGTTCCAGAGGAGACCAGTGACAAGTGGCATCCTTCAGGAGTCCATACTGGGACCAGTAACAATGATGTCAGGAACATGGACAGTGGGACTGAGTGCATCCTTGGCCAGCTTGCAAGACAGCACCAAGAGGAGTGGTGCAGGGAAGTGGTGCAGTGGCAAGGGACATCATCCAGATGATCCTAAGGCAAGCCTGAGGAGTGGGCCCATGGGAACCTCAAGGTCAACAGGGCTGAGTACAAGGTTCTGCACCTTGTCAGGGCAATTCCAAACATGGATCCAGGCTGGGAGGTGAAGGAGTTGACAACAGCTATGAGGAAAAAGGCTTGGGGGTACTGGTGGATGAAAATCTGAATATGACTAAGCAGTGTGTGCTCACAGCACAGAAAGCCAACAGTGTCCTGGGCTGCACCCAAACGGGTGTGGCGAGCAGGGCAAGGGAGAGGATTCTGCCTCTCTACTCTGCTCTGCTGAGACCCCACCTGGGGTGCTGCATCCAGCTCTGGGGTGCCCAGCAGAACTAAGCCATGGCACCTGTTAGAGCAGGTCCAGAGGAGGCCATGAAACTGATGAGAGGGCTGGAGCACCCTTCTTGTGCAAACAGGCTGAGAGAGCTGGGTGCTCATCCTGGAGAAGAGAAGGCCCCAGGGAAACTCCTTTAAAGCAGCATTCCAGTACCTAAAGGGAGCCTACAAGAAAGGCAGAGAAAGAACTTTTGCATAGGCAGGTAATGATAGAACCAAGGGTAATGGCTTTAAACAGAAAAAGGGTAGATTTAGACTAGATGCAAGGAAGAAATTCTTCCCTATGAGAGTGGTGAAGCACTAGAATGGGCTGCCCAGGGAAGTTGTCAATGTCCCATCCCTGAAAGTTTTTTAAGACCAAGTTGGATGGGGCCCTGAGCAACCTGGTCTAGTGGAAGGTGTCCCAGTCCATGGCAATGGGGGGTTGGAACTCAATGATCTTTAAGGTTTCTTTCAACCCAAACCATTCTATGGTTTTTTACAAGCTGACAAGAGAGATCTTTCTGCAGCATTTCCTGTATTTCCAGCTAAGATTGCCTTAAACCCTCCAAGAATATTTTTTCCCTGAGCATCACACAATGAGCCAAAATTCAGCAATAAAAATTTACTTGTCTCGGATTTAAATCAGTCATAGATCTTACCCACTGAGCAGAAAAAAGGTGTGGCTAATCTATTCTTTTGCAGACTATGGGCTACAGAACAACACAACCAAAGCAAAAAATACATTGGCCAATTGCTAATGGGACGAGAGAGACTGGGTTTTTTCTTTCTGCTGTATGTATCAGGTGCTAATGCTGTGCTAAATGCAAGTATTTTGGCTCTGTTGATATCATTTATAACTGCAACATAAATGTGACCAGTACAAGGATAGTTAATAGCTTGCTTTCTTGCTACTAAAACCACCAGAGTGTATTTTGAGTACACAGCTGAAATTAACAGAAACAGGGCAGAATGAAGTAATGTGAGATGGCAGTTTTACAGACAACTTTTTGCCAATTCCTCTTTAAGTAGGAAGCCCAAGACAAATGCAAGTAGCCAAAAAAGCAAACTTTGTTTCTAAGTCAACATACACAGAACAATTTTTAATGCTTTAGGTATCCCTGATAGGGAAAGAAGCAAACACTTTTTAAAAAAAAATTAATATTGTACTCTAATAATTAATTCCAGATCTATTCAACAATGGTTTCTAGAGATTTTAATATAAACATATTTTCACTTGGTTTATATTAGACATTCTGCTCAATATCTATACTTAGATATCTACAAATACCATGATAAAGTGTACTATAAATATAGGAAAAATAGATTGGCAGATGTGATTTTAATTACTGAGTAGCTTCAGAACTCCACTAGCACAGACTGTAGTTCACAGGCAGTAGAATAACATCGAATCTTAAGCCTCTACCTCAACATGACAACAATGAGTAAATGAATATTAGAAAAGGCTTCCACAATTTTGCTACAGTAATTTGTAAACTCGTCTGTAAGTATTGTTAGTCTAAAAAAATTGGGATTATTATCTCAACAGTTTGCAAATTATTTCTCTTAAAGAAAAGTCTGAAAATGTAAAGTACTTTGCTCTGACAAGTAGAGCAAGGAAATGTTCATATCCCAGTCTCATAAAGAAGTTTGGACCAAAAAAAAAAAAAAACAAGGCTGGATAAGTTACAGACACGCCCTAACGGATGGAGGAATTTCCTTCTCTAAGGACAGTGGAATACCAGTTTAGTCATACAGTAACTGCAACAAACATGGATTTGGAACATACTCCTTTTTTTTCCTCAATTAGTCATGGTCCACTAAACACATCACTCACTGGTTCTGTATGCTCTGCTGCAGAATCTCCTCCCTATTAACTCAGACCTAATGGCACATATGGCACCTGAGTGCTTCCAATAAGTCCCAGAGAGCTAATACAAGCTTTATGGAAGGATATCCTGTCCAAGAGAAAACATTATGTTCTTTCAAGCCAAAAGCTCCACCTTTCTCCTTTCTGTGAATGGTCTCTCTCCTTATTTCAGAATTTTCAGTTCTTCAGAACTTTTTACCTCTTCTCATATTTATGTCGCACAGATACACATATTTCTTTTAATGTGAGAAAGTAACAATACCTGAGCCAAAGAGTCAAGTTACCAATCTCATACACATATATTTTAATAAAGTAAAAGTTTGACAGCAAAGTATTTTTCCCCCAGTTGTTTCCCTTCCCTCAGATTAAAGCTTTGCTACCTTTGAGCAAACCGTTTATGTCACTACCTTGAAACATCAGTTCTGTCCCAATCATTTGTCATCAGTCTGCTGTCCCAATGTTGTGAGAAAACAGCATCAGTGCATGCAGTGGAAAGTCACCTTCCTGTGTATGGGCTGTTACATTGTATCTTAATTGTCCAAGAAAGGAAAGGAAGAGGTCTTGGGGGAAAAGTGCATTTCCCTTATATTCACTACACAACACATCAGCCTTCTAATACATGTGTGTCTGTTTTCAGGCAGGACACAACACTGGGTTATGCATAGGAAGCATTAATCTATTTAAAGGATAATGTTGATTTGTTTGTCTTTTATCATGGGTCAACAACCACATTTAAGAAATGTGATTCAGGCTGTCTCCTAAAAAATAAAGATGTAGATTGAGTTCCCTGGTGTCTTCTCTTTGTATTCCCTCTTAATGTGCCTTATTAAATAAAATGCTGCAGAGTTTGAACAAGAACTACTTCTTTTTGTTAAGAAGTTCTTGAGAGAATTGTTGTCACCAGCTGCTTCCTATGCAGTGGCAGCAGATCCCCCTCTGCACTCTGTCCCTGTGGGGATACCCATCCTGTCTCCACGTTTCTGTCTGGGAGGAAAGAGGAGCACTCATCCTTGGCCTTCCTGGCAGACCTCAGAACAAAGAGCTCTGAGCAGAAGGAAGTGCAGATAAAACTCACCCACATCATCTAATACTCACTCCTAACTCCCCTCTGCACTGTTCTTTCAAAGCAACAGTAAACAGATAAATATTTATACTTGGAAATATTGTTGTAAGATGAGTAAGAGGGACACAGAGGCAGATGTAACATCTGCAACTCGGTTCTGTTCATAACAGATTAAAATTTGTGTCACACTGAATTGTCAACATTTTGTTTATGTAACTTTAGATCTCAAGCTGAATTTTACCATTGCAATATTTTCCCTCACATGCATGGCAGTGGTGAAATCTATGAATAAGTGACAGTAGTCTCTGGAATTCTATAAAGACAATGTTATTCACTGTGGCCTAGAACAACTGTTTGGATAGGTATATAGCTAAATTATCTGGATTTTGATTTATTAAATTCTAAACTTGAAATCAGAGGACAAATTTTAAAGTAATTCTTACATAATTTCCAAAAAAAGACAGAAAAAGAGAAAGTTCACAAGTGATACACAGCCAACTAAAATTTTATACTCTAGTGTATTTGAGTGTGCAATACAAGATTTATTCTCCTGTGTATATAAATCTGTTTCACACATTCAAGTAAATGCAGCTGTGTTTATTCCAGACAGCAGAGTTCCAGATGTATACATACAGAACTCCAGATATACATGTGAGCACCTTATTACATTACAATTTTCCATTACATTTTTCTAACACTTAGGATTTTATGCCACAGAGCCCTCTGGAATATGCCCCAGTACTTTCAGCACTTGCCCAAACAATACAACCTGAAATCCTAAGGGCCACCCAAGTTTGAAGGGCTGTGATACCACATCCATGTTTTGCCTGGAATTGAGAGGAGGCTTTCAGACTGTAAGAATATAAGGTACAGGTTCAGCACTTGAATAATACCATTCTTTCAGCAGTATGATACAACTGTGAAGTCTTAGATCTTATATAACTTTGAACTATACTAAAAAAAGAGCAACTCCAGAAGAAATTAATATTTTTGCAAACAGGCAATGTCTGCTTTCAGCCACAGTATTGAAGGTATGCCAAAGAAACTGACAGCAATACACGCAGGAAGGCATTGGACTGAAAATGTCTGCTGATTTTTAAACAAAAAAAATCTTCCCTAAGTCAAATTACATTAGGATGGATTTCAGAGCCTCAAAGCACTAAGCAGCAGCTCTTGTTAATAAAAATGCCAAAGTATGAAGAGCACAAAGCAGTAAGCTTGAAAACATAAACCACACCATTCACTGCACAGCCTGCTTTTTAGATACCATCAGCATTACTGCACTATTTAAGACACAGACTATAGAATCAGTAATGCCAATACAAACTGCTGTGTTCTATAAAGTCCAAACAAGAACCCTATACAATTTAGATTACAGATCTATAGATTATTTCACACAATTGTTTGCTTAGCAGATTATATTCCCAATATTAAACATACAAAAGCAATATACATAGTAAATAGTGTCATGGAACACAACCTGAAAATGAAAGCCAGGAAAGAGTGTGAAATAAACTGAAATACAGGGAAGATTCTCTACTGATGTGCAAAACAGGTTGCTTATATTAGGAAAGTATTTTTTTTATCAAACAGTACAGGACCACAGTAGAAAAAAATAGTGAAAATAATGTTTTCAAAGGCAAAATAAGATCCATTTACAAGTTTTGGATTTTTAGTTCATCAGCCTATTGTGAAGATTTCAAATAACCAGTAAAGACATTTATTTTTCTGAAACCATTGGTGAAAACTGTGCAAATCATACTGACAACCAGTAAATAAGTATTTTTCCAAGAATAAAAAATGTAAGTGCATTTCACAGTTGTTTTCTGGTTCAGTTCATAATTTAGAAAGCTTATTCTCTGTAAATGATCACATGCTGTATTGCAATTGATTTTTAAAATGTATCAATTTGTCAAATAAAAAAAAATCTATCTTTATTGACTAATAGTGCAGAGACAAGTTGGAAATACTTAAAACATCATTATTAGGGATCTGATCACTAAAAGATGGATTTTGCTTTCCATAAAATGACTCCATAATATTTTAACACTTTCCTAGTGCAGGCAGTCTAGAAGAACAGTATCAAGAACCTTCCATGACATTTCCCTTCTGCCCTGAGAACTTCTATATAAGGAATGTACACAAAGGGTACATTTTAGGAGGTTACTGGCACCTGAAAGTGGCCCCTGAGGTACAGATGTAGCACTGCTACCATGAGAGCTTATAGTTAACAGTTTAAAAATGAGGTGTGGAGGGAGAGAGTCCAGCATTGAACCTTTTCCGGTGCATACACTGAGGCACTGTACTGCATATGTATCCAGCAGAACCCTCATTCAGCTTGTAAAGTCTGATCCCATACCAGGCATACTTCATGGAAACAGTTTAAAAATAAGTTTTCCCAGTGAATAGCAGGTGGGACTACTCTACAAAATCTTTTTTGGCTTGGGACACAAATCTGCTGAAATACTTCACCCTAAAGAACGATAAAAGAAGAATTTCTTGAAACTTTGGTCTAGTCTGGCTGGTGTCTGGGCAGAGCCTGATAACTTACATTTTATGAAGGAATCTGCCACACTGTGTGTGTTTACACTGCATAGGTGATGACCAGCTGAAACAGCCATTTTCTATTCTAGGTGGTCTCACAAGTTTGAGCATTTTTTCATCCAGAGACAGACTGAAGGGAATCCACTGTACACACTGAGCTGTAACGGGATTTGCAAGTACCCAAAAAATGAAAATACCTTCTGCTTGCTGCAACTGAAACTCTAGATCCTTTATAGCAGATGACTGGATTGCTGAGAAGAGTTCAAAGAGTTGGTGATACTGAAGTCAGGCATAAGCAACCTGCACACCCTGGTGGAGTCAGTAAAGCAAAGTGAGAGTGAATTTGGCAATTAGATTGTGTTAGAAAGCACTACAGTACAATGCAAACAAACACAAAGATTACTGACAGGTCAGCAATGAGAGTATTTGAAATAGTCTAAATTGATACTAATCCACCTATGCCCACTTCTCCTTCACATAGACTCAAAATACCCTGGCAGGACTGTCAGCTGTCCAAGTCAGGTATAATCAAACCTGGATTTAGCACTTCTACAAGATGAATCAAATGAAGATGAATGTGCAAAACTGAATTTTTGTTAATTAAATATCCTCTATACTATGTGCTAGTTTTGGCTGGGATAGAGTTAATTTTCTCTACAACAACTAGCATATAGAATAAAACAAGGGACTTAGTAAATGGGATAAATGCTAAAACAGTTTTCCTAATGCCTATCTGAGACATGACACAAAAGGTCAAAAATCCAGGTCTTTACTGACTGAGTGGGAAGAATAAAATAAACTAATGACACAGCCTACAAAAAATATAAACACTGAATATAAAGGACATTGGTGTCAGGTGCTACACTACAACATCCATTGTAGTGGCACAAAGTACTACTTTTCCTGGATTTCACCTGTAAGCCACTGGAAAAGAGAAACTCTCCCAAAGGCTAATTTAAAGCATCCAGATTGGGCTTCTCTCCTTAAACAGCCTTTGGGCTGACTCTATAGTGGGCTCACTCTTGTGAGAATAGGAAGCTTGCAGGAACTTTCTCTTCTTCCTATTTATAAACAGCATATCCTAGTCTCCATTGAATCTATTTTTTTATGGAATTCTAGCAGCTCACTGGCTGTTTCACAAATTGTCTCATCTGTGCCCCCAAATCCATACCAAGTACATTTTAATGCCCTATTCTGACAGAACTGAAAGAGATCATTTTCATGAATAGAACTATGAATGCTAACCTCCAACAATTACAAAGAAAATCTGCTTCTTGTCATCCATACTGTCCCCTGCCACAAAGGATCTTTTGCACTCAGCCATCTGTGCACAAAACAATTAGTGGAAGCACGGAAGCCAGACAACATCAATGACTTCAAAAGGGTGTGCTTACTCTTTCAGTATTTCTCTACAGTATCTTGCCCAGTGCCTGCAATGTCTGTTTAAATGTAGACAAAAACTACACCAGCAAAAAATACAAATTCAGACATGAAATATCCTTGACCTGTGACACCCTGAAAGGTCAAAACAATCCACAACAAGCACCAGACAAGTGGAGGGTCCTGGGTTGCAAGGTACTACACTTACCTTAGCAGTAAAGGTAAGTGTGAGTTACTATGACAAGAGGGATCAAATTCCAGTGTTCCATCTCATCTGCAAAATAACAAACTGAGTATCTCAGTGCCCTTCTGTGTTAAAGTTTAGTCTCTTGACCATTTCTTATTTTCAGCTATCATACAGTTACTCTCCACTGAGATATAGGAAAAGTTGAAAAGGCTTCCACACAAGAAAATATTCTCAGATACGTGAGATCAATGTGGGTATCATCACTTTTAGAGAAGTAAATTAACATTTGCTCTATGCAATTAAATAATTCCTTGTTGACCAGAGATAATGATGTTTTTCAAAAAGAATGAACATATCAGTATACCTCACCAGGTCTGTATGAACCATATACATGCAGCAGACTGTGCTGCTGCTGCTGCACACTGTGAATTCCTTTAACACAGGACCACAGAATGCTGGGGTTGGATGGGACCTCTGGAGGTCATCTTGTCCATCCTCTTGCTCAAGCAGGGCCACCCATAGCTGGTGGCCTAGGGCCATGTCCAGATGGCTTTTTAATATTTCCAAGATTAGAGTCTGAAAGACTCCACAACTTCCCTGGCAAGCTGTGCCAGTGCTCAGTCAACCTCACATTAAAAAAAGTATTTGTTGATGTTCAGAAGGAGCCTCCTGTGTTTCACCCTGTGTCCACTGCCTCTGGTCCTCCAGATTAATGCCGTGCTCTGCTACAAATGCTTTGTTCCTACTGCTGAAGTTTATCACTCATTTTATCTCCTATTGAATTTGTAAGACAAAAATAGAAATTCTAATATACTTGTACTACCATATATCCTGGCAGCATCATCAGACTGTTATCAATGCACAGAGCAAACTATCACTTCACTGTATGACATGGAAAATCTCCTTCAGTTGGTCATCAAGGTTTTGTTTGGTCCACAAGTCTGTACAACCCTACATCACAATGGCACTTAATTTTTAATAATTAATGAATTGTACTTTTAAAGAAAGTATCTCTAGCAGCTAGCAAGATCATGCCTCTTCTCTAAATGTAAGGCAAAATGCATTCCATAAGTTGTGTGTTCTTCCACATAAACCTGCATACAAATAAGTGCTGTGAACTAGGTAATGAAGTAGGCCCTGGCATTCATTTTTTGTCGTTTCCAGCAAACCCCTACAGCAGGCAGCACTTTTAAGGCAACTTTTTATTTGAAGTACAACTTTGGCTGGCACCCAGGCTGCAGACTGCCATGGAAAAGGCAAAGAAAAAAATACAACCAGCAAAGTCAGAGGGTTCTAGGTAAACAACTCCTAGCTGAAGAGATCAACTCCCATGAATCCCTGTGGGCACTTGGTGCCAACAGGATCACACTGGAAGGAGACAAGGTTCTTGAGTTTAGATGGGAGGCTGCATGCAATGTGAGAGAGGAGGGGCCCAGCTGTGCAAGCCCCCTGGCACTGCAGCACTGAAACAAACACTGCTGGTTTGCCAACTGCGAAGTTTTTCCAGTTGCTAAACTGATTTAAACAAGTTTGTTATGTGCTAGTTCTTGTTCACAACACTACATGAGGGGAACTTGAATGTTTATAATGTCATGCTTGGCTAAAGACATCTTCTCATTGCCTGATTGCCATTAACCTCAGCACTTCTACAGCACTTTGAGTCAAGAAATCCCTGTTGCAACTGATTGGCAGATGGACTAAGTCCCATAAAATGTGAGGAAAAAGAGAGAGAGACATTTCTCTCTCTTTAAATGTCCAAGAATATGTACCTATGTCCAAGAATATGTACCTCAAGGAAGGGTGGCAGTAGAAGGAAAAATAGCTTAGGGCTAAGAAAGCATAAAAAGTTAAAGCCTGGCAGACAGTTACATCATGAACTTTGCACAGTGAACTTGAATGGGCAACAAGTGTGGGTAGGAAAAGAAAGAACATACTGAAAATATCTCCCTTTTCATCACTTATTTGAGAAAAAAGGCAATGTAAAACCAAGGAAACAGTTGGCAATTATTAAGCAGACCCAAAGAAACAATGAGAATGTATAAATTTTTTTAAGCGTGGTTGAATGGGACAAATTAAGTGGAAAATCAGTCTCTTCCCTTCGGATGAGAAAAATTAGGTCAGATAAAACTCCAGAAAATGTACTTGACAAGGCTCATGAGCTGCCAGAAGGACTGACATTAGCTTAATGATTAATTGGAAATCAGATCCTTGAAAGTCTTACTTAAAAGTGTTTGAAATTAAACAAGCTTAAAGATCTTGGGACTCAGTTTCCTTACACTGTGAGTACAATCGTAGAGGGGCTGACATCATACACACAATCATCAAATCAATTCCTGTCCTACCTATTTAGCAAACAAAAGAGAACTCTTAAGGGACCTTGGAATGATAATGAAAGTGCTCACAAAAATGAATGGAACAGATGTTAAAATGTGGAGTACTACAAACTAAATGGGAAAGGCAACAATATCAAAATTAAGCAGTAATGCTGACACATGTTTTGATGCATCATAACCAATATTCAATATCTAAAATAAGAATAAGATCATATTTAAACCACAAAAGCCGGGGTTTAGAGATGTCCTTATTTGTTCTGGGGATTTTTTGTTTGGGTTTTTTTTTGAGTTGGGTTGGGTTTTTTGTGAAGTGAATTTTACTGCCAGAATTCAAGAAAGAAATATCATGTGTGAATGAATACTACCTTCACACAGAACTACAAAGAACAGGAACCCATCAATCCAAAGCAGTTTTAGAATGTACTTCAATACTGCATTTTGAGATACCATGTACTGTTTCGTAACAAAAGAAGTTGAATACTGAACTGATTTTTCAACAAAAAGTCAGACGGTGGACCATTTTGGAAATTAAGAACTACAGTTTCTGGCAAGACATGTTTTACAAAATTCCCTTATACCAACTGCAATGAATTAGTTAATCAATTTTTATAAAAAATAATAGAAATCACTGGGGAACCTTTAAAATTATTTTTTAATCTATCATCTACCTTTCCTGTGGCACTTAAACCAGTAGTATACAGACATCTTGTCTTGATTAATGATATGTACTCTCTGGGAACACATAATTAAGCCTTGGTTACACTCCACTGCCTGAGAGACATCTCTGAACCCTCATTAACAATGCAATGTTAGACAGTATAATATGTTGAATCTTTTCATTTCAGTAGCACTAGACCAACTCCTCCCAAAAAAAAAAATGTATCAGGAAATCAGCAAGAAACTTATAATTCTCACAGAGTTTTACCATGAGGTAGAAAAGTGAAAATACCAGTTTTTACAATCAGTCAAGGTTAGAAATAACATTAAAAGTGCCGAGGCCTGAAATGGCCCTGAATGCCATTCTCAAGTAAACAGCAAAGGAAACATTTATAGTTTGTAGAGGTGCTCAAACCAATTGTCCTGGGTCTTGCTGGGATGGAGTTAGTTTTCTTCATAGTCACTAATAAGGTGCTGCGTTTTGAATTTGTGATCAAAATCAGTGTTTCAGCTCTTTCTGAACAGTGTCAGGGCTTTCTCTGTTTCTCACACTGCCACACCTGCAAGTAGGCTGGGGATGCCCAAGAGGCTGGGAGGGGACACAGCCAGGACAGCTGACCACAACTGATGACATCATGCTCAGCAATGAAGTGGAGAGGAGTAAAATTTTGGTGGGTGAGCCATACTTTATTGGGGAACTGACTGGGCAACAGTCTAAACACAGGATTTGATGCAAGATTACATCTGTATTACTTGTTTTCTTTTCTTTCTCTTTTCTTCCACTTCTCCTTTACTTACTTAACAATTTTTATCCTGACCTGTGAGTTTTCTTGCTTTTGTTCTTCCTTTCCTCTCCCTGCACTCTACTGCAGGGGTGGAGGGAGTGAGCAAGTGGCTGTCTGGTGCTTAGCTGCCTGTCAGGATTAACCCACAACAATAGTATAGTTTTGTAATGGAGAAGAGTATTTTTAAAAAGTCATTTTGTAGCATGAGTCAACCTGGTTTGGTGCCAGAATGATTTGACATTTGAAAGAGTTTATACCAAAAAGTGCCCATGTGCCATGTCTCAGATGACAAGACCTGGCTGACTGCCCATTCACATCTGTTCCCAATATGTACCTCCAGAAAGTAATGAAAATCCTATAACCACAGCCTCAATATTTATTTATTTTGAACAGCAAACAACAAGCTTTTTCATTACCTGAGCAGTGACTTTAGATCAAATGTGTTCAGATCTAATGTGTTCCTTTAGAACAGGAACAAGGATAACATTTGACAGATGAACTCATAGAAAGATTTGCAAACCTTAGTAGAGAAGATTGAGGTAGAAAGAACAGACAAAAGGCAAAAAAACCATAAACAAGTATTAAGAGAGTTTGCATTTCAGCTTTCACCTCCAGCTGCATATTTAGTTTCCGAGGGACTAGAAAGCATAAACAGAAGTGTCCAGACATAACGAGTTCTTAGTTATAAAAGCAGATTCATTAAGAAAAAAAGTAGAAAGTAATCAAAGCCACCTCCACCTCTAGGATAGCAGATTTCTGAAGACAGAATAGAAGAACAAGGATGAAATTTGGACCCAAGTTAGACCTGTTCTGAATTACACTTTTTCTACATGCTAAGTATCTACATCTTCCATCTATGTTCTTTCCAAAAGGACTGACTCTTGCAAGAGATGAGCAGTTCCCAATTCAATTTAAATCTGTTACTTATTCATGCATTTATATGTCTAATTTTAGACATGTGTGGTTAGAAAATATCGGCCTTGGACCATACAAAAAAATAACATCAGGATTTCTCAGTTCTGCTTTGAATTTTCANATGACATCATGCTCAGCAATGAAGTGGAGAGGAGTAAAATTTTGGTGGGTGAGCCATACTTTATTGGGGAACTGACTGGGCAACAGTCTAAACACAGGATTTGATGCAAGATTACATCTGTATTACTTGTTTTCTTTTCTTTCTCTTTTCTTCCACTTCTCCTTTACTTACTTAACAATTTTTATCCTGACCTGTGAGTTTTCTTGCTTTTGTTCTTCCTTTCCTCTCCCTGCACTCTACTGCAGGGGTGGAGGGAGTGAGCAAGTGGCTGTCTGGTGCTTAGCTGCCTGTCAGGATTAACCCACAACAATAGTATAGTTTTGTAATGGAGAAGAGTATTTTTAAAAAGTCATTTTGTAGCATGAGTCAACCTGGTTTGGTGCCAGAATGATTTGACATTTGAAAGAGTTTATACCAAAAAGTGCCCATGTGCCATGTCTCAGATGACAAGACCTGGCTGACTGCCCATTCACATCTGTTCCCAATATGTACCTCCAGAAAGTAATGAAAATCCTATAACCACAGCCTCAATATTTATTTATTTTGAACAGCAAACAACAAGCTTTTTCATTACCTGAGCAGTGACTTTAGATCAAATGTGTTCAGATCTAATGTGTTCCTTTAGAACAGGAACAAGGATAACATTTGACAGATGAACTCATAGAAAGATTTGCAAACCTTAGTAGAGAAGATTGAGGTAGAAAGAACAGACAAAAGGCAAAAAACATAAACAAGTATTAAGAGAGTTTGCATTTCAGCTTTCACCTCCAGCTGCATATTTAGTTTCAGAGGGACTAGAAAGCATAAACAGAAGTGTCCAGACATAACGAGTTCTTAGTTATAAAAGCAGATTCATTAAGAAAAAAAGTAGAAAGTAATCAAAGCCACCTCCACCTCTAGGATAGCAGATTTCTGAAGACAGAATAGAAGAACAAGGATGAAATTTGGACCCAAGTTAGACCTGTTCTGAATTACACTTTTTCTACATGCTAAGTATCTACATCTTCCATCTATGTTCTTTCCAAAAGGACTGACTCTTGCAAGAGATGAGCAGTTCCCAATTCAGTTTAAATCTGTTACTTATTCATGCATTTATATGTCTAATTTTAGACATGTGTGGTTAGAAAATATCGGCCTTGGACCATACAAAAAAATAACATCAGGATTTCTCAGTTCTGCTTTGAATTTTCAATGGAGACAACAGAATGCTTTTCAGTTTTTAAGCCTTGAACTTTTAAAAACACTCTTTTCTGTCCTGAGGTTTATGGAAGGCAAGGATGCTTGTTTGCAGTGCATTGCTGCTCATCTTCTCCATTTTTCCTCTCCCATTCATCACTCCACTTAAAGGCACACTCCCAGTTCTTACTTTGCTCTCTGGAAAGCTGAGGTGTGATAATTCACCATCCTGAATTGCTACAGAGTGGCATTAGCTACAACTATTTTAATTACAGAACTCAGGACCAGTTCAAACCTTTCATCCACACACACGGTGTGCTTTTTTATAAAACATGTATCCTCTCTAACGAAGCTACACATATATTTTAGAACAAATAAAAGTGAATTTCTAAGTAAATGAACAAGCCTATCAATGAGGACACACCACAAGTGACAAGTGTGAGTCACCTGTATAAATGCACTGGGATCATGTCTTGCTCGTAGATAATGAGAGAGGTATCAGACCCTACAGGTTCTTCCCTTCACCTCTCTCTTAGGAAGCTGCAAGTGGTTGTTCTGGGATGTAGATATTACAAGAGTTACACACAATTTTTGTTATGCTCAACCTAGCTGATTAACAGCAATATCACACACAAAATCGGGCATACAAAGACACATAACTTCACCAGCAGATCTAAAGACTTTCTGCTGAGCAGAAGCCCAAAAACTTCCAGTCCTAAAGAAAGGGATTCATTGGGTTTAAGATCACATCTGTCCTAAAGCAGGAGTTCATTGATACAACCCTTTACTAGCACAGTGGAAAACTACTACTACTATCAAACAGAAAAGCAAAAAGAAGGAAAGCAAAAGCATCAATAAACCTCTACCTGATGTCCCAAAAGCACCAAAATTGTGATAGGTTCATCACTTCTTCTTTAAAATTATGTACAATTTTATTGAGCAGCTGATGTTCTCCATATTTCCATATAATATTTAAACAAAGAGATACAAAGACATAGCTGATTGGTGATAAAGTACTCATTTAAGAGTAGTGTTTATTCTTATTTACTTATTTAAAATCCAGGATTGAGCAAGATACTTTAGGCATGTTCTGCTTTTTAACCTACAAAATAATAAATTATTCTGAGAATTCTCTGTTTCAATGCTAATTTATGGATTTTTTAATTGGGAATTATTGGAAAACAGTCTCTAAGTCATCTTAGTTTGTTCTATCAGTTGTCCCACACCCCTAAATGTCAAGAAAATGCTTCAATTTTCCATCACGTGTCTTTAATAAAAAGAATTTTGTTTTGAAGAATGGCATTATGTGTCTTGGTGTATCAAGTGTTTTTCTCTGACAGATATATTTACATTCTGAGTAAAAACTTTCCTTCTCTCTAGTTTTCAATTTTGGATTTTTCTATAATAATCAGCATCATGCCTACTTTAAAGTACACATTTTGCTACTTGCAATTTCAGGAATATTTTCTAAGTAAAGCTTCCATCTCTGAGTTCCAACAGTTGCACAGTGTAGAGAAATCAGGCAGAGCCATGGAACAAGGTGTGCATTGTGGATTGTACTGATGCATTACCTATGACCATGGCTCATCTGGCTGCTGGGTTAACAGGTCACTGGCATGGAGCCACCAAATTTCAGAGAACAGCCTCTCTCATGGTATTTTGATATTTCCCCTTCTGGATTTGTCTCAACAGGGAAGTACTGGAGCATATGAAAACTGGGAGTGGAGCTGGGAAGCTAACCAAACTATTTCAAACCTCAAATGTTTAGGTTAGATGCTTATGTGGTCTTAACCAACTCACCCATCCCTAAATATTACAGCATGAGGAATGATGATTTAAAAATACAGGAATGATACAACAGTGCCAGCCACTGTTAAGTGCATTTCACATTTCTTGCAATCAGTTCTGCACCAATGAGCACACTATGTGAGTACTTTGGGCATAGTTATGGGAATAGGATTTTGTCTTTTCCTAATTCTTGCTAAGCTTAGCACTGTAGATTGCCTGGATATGCCATCTATTTGCTGTCCTTGCTCCTGAGCTGCTGGAGGAGCAAGATAAATAGGATCTGCTAAATAGTTAGGTATCAATATTGGAAAAAAAAAAAAAAAAAAAAAAAAAAAAAACCAAACCAAACGAAAAAACAAATGCAAAAAAAAACCAAAAACAAACCAACCAACCAACCAAACGCAAAAAAAAAACCAAAAGCAAAACAAAACAAAAACGAAACTAAACAAACAAAACAAAACACACACACACCAAAAAAAAAGAACAAACCAAACCAAAAAACCACCAAATAAAGAAGCAAACAAACAAAAAAAACCCCAGCCCTATATTCCAGCAGAGAATATGATATTATCCTACATGTGCTTCAGGCCTCACTACAGACAAAAGTCAAGGAATAGTCCTGTGCAAGATGCTGGGTTTGGGTGTACAGGATCCATGGATATAAAAATATGGTAATCATTTTTCTACAGAGGGGAAGGGGAGATCTTGCAGTGCTTGAAAGGAGTCCTTATCATTGCAAAACACATTTACTGTAGAGCTTTTCGGGCCACAACTACATCCTTTCGTTTCAGGGGGGTTTCAATCACAGTGCTGAACAAAACAGCACCAAAAGACTCGAGGGTCTGTTAGCTGCAACAGAGCAAACTGTGGGGTTTGTTTTTTTTTTCATTTTACTTACAGTTCACAGTGATGGCCTCTTCGTTCACCAGTTTATGGTCCCTTTTTGTACTGGGCACAGGTGCCCAGGCACCGGGGCCGCAGTGAGGGGCAGCCTCTGAGGGGAGCCATGGCAGCCTCACGGCGCTCACAGCCCTTCTGTCCTTCAATGGACACAGCTGAGCCCCACAGCCCACACAGAGTCCACTGGAAAACACAGCTAAACACGGGGCAAAACGCTGCCTGGCAGAGATGAACAAGGGACAGGAAGGTGTTAGAAACAGCCCTACAGAGCCCGAAGGCAGAGGAGGAGGAGGAGGGGGAGGAGCCGCTCCTGGCGCCGGAGCTGAGCCTCCTCTGCAGCCGGAGAGACGAAGCTGAGCCCTCCATTTAGCGCTCTCCTCCATTTACTGCTCTCGCCCCACAGTTCTCTGACAAGGCCAGCGGATACTTCTCACACCGCACCTTGCGTGTGCACATCTAATGGCGCAATTAGAAAATGAGGAAGGAGGAAAAGAGCTGAAGCCCCTCGAGTGCTGGCTGTGGGAGACAGCTGTGGGCTAGGTAGAGGGACCCCTGGAAGGACAGCAGCTGCAGAGCACAGGCGCCATGGCTGCCGCTGCCAGTGGGCCTGCACCGCCCAGCCGTACGCCCAAAATGGGCCCAGAAGGGTTTAAATATATAATCCCTTTCACTGTATTCTACCATGGACATTTTAAACTGCATTAAGAGGCATATAGTAATGTTTTGAATCATTACGCTATCAGACTTCCAATTTGACGGGCCACTGAGGGCAGACCTGAAAGCATTCGATAACGTCTCAGTATTTAAGTGCACGATGATAATGTAGAACAAACAAACATATGTTTTATCAATAGAGCGTAAAGTACGACCATGAACTGTGCAAACCAAATCTGGAATGACAAAGCTCAAGCTGGTCTCATCAGCCCAGCAGCCTGCTGTGTAAGATTCCTTAATGTCTTTGGTCTCACCTCTGACACTCTGCAAAAGTGACATGAAATCCTTCCCTGGGCAATATTGAAAAATCTGGGATGGGGAGTGAAAACAAGATGTGCTCCTCTGAGGGCTGTAACTCAGCAAGCAGCTTGGAGAGGGACTTTAAGTTTGGTTTGCCTTCTTCAGTCTCAGCAGCTCGAACATTTACTACTCATAACTGGGCTTAAAGGGTAGCTTTAAGGGAGGACAATTATTTTAGAAAAGGTAACTCAAGAAACATTTGAATGAATTTAGAAGAAAATTACCTACCTAAGAATAATGAACACACAAAACATTACAAGTTTTCAGCCTAGGACTGTGTATCAACTTTTAGTCAACCTCGGGAAAAAGAGAAAAACAGACTCTATTCAAATAAGTTGGCAGATTTTTTCAGAGGCATTGGCAGATGTCAAATAAAGGTTCAGTGATAATGACACTGACATTCACCAGAGACAAGCATGGATCCCATACACTGGAAGAGCAAGTGACTTGTAAGTGTTTCATGTTTTTATTTAAATCCTCCTTCTACAAACCACTCTTCTTCCATTAAAATTAGAGACCACTTTGACTAGACAGCCTTTCACACCACTGGTTACTCATGGAAGTTGAAGGAAGCTCCTGTTAAAAGACAAAAATTATTGGTGTAAAGGAGGTGTAAAGGTAAATGGGGAACAAAGGATTTTTGTTTTTTGGTTCTTTATGCACTTAAAAAGGCATATTTGCTGGAGTGGTTTTGTTTATAAGTGTAGATTGAATGCAAGAACTACTTGACCAAGAAAATTGATGATGAGGTATTTGCAGAAACATTACAAGTTAACATGTTCTTTTTTGAAATCGTTTTTATAAACTATTTTATTTCTGTTGTTTAACCTAGGAAGTGCCAGAATTTCTTTTAAACATATTCTATATTTCCAAGCAAAGTTTTCACATCAGGTGACACCTTAAAGACAATATTTTATATATTTAATTTTCCCAATAAGACTTGAAATAAATTCTTATTCATATATCCAAACAAGGAACTATTGACAAAAATTAATTTCACCTTGTAATTAAAACACCCACAAGAACTTTAAGATAGAAAACTAATGGGGACTAGAGAGGAGGGGAGATACCTAACCTGACAGTTATGGTGTAAAAGCAACAGTGGTTTCAAGGCAACAATTTTGATGCAGGTCTATGGGTGATTTGCCTTTTTGGAAGTTGTGGAGAGTATAGGAGTACTAATGCCAGGCTGGAGAGTTTAAACCTTAGTAAACCACAGCAAGAACCTTCAGGTATTTATCAAAGATCTTTGATCTATGAACCAGACAAATATATTTTCCCATAAATTTTATATTCTACTTCTTGACTACTACTTCTTGAGCCCTCTTCAGAAAAGTAATGATACTAGAAATTCATATGTCAGTATGAGTTCAAGTATATTGAAAAAGATACATAGAATAATTAGCTATGAAAATATACTGTAAATGCTACCTCTCCACAGTAACCCTTATGACTACAAATAATCAAATAATCTCTCCTCTTAATAATAAATAATTATTTACATGGAGTTTGTTGTGTCATCCACAATCAAAAATTATTAAACATGCTCCATGTTTTCTGCATTGTGTATTCTGCATTGAATATTTTATTTATGCAGCATGTCTTACCTGAAAGGCTACTCTGCTGTGTAGCCTTGACTTTAACATTGTAGAAAATTATCTGTCTCTAGAAAGAAATATATTTTTTGGTCCTGTTTCCTTAATCACACAAAAAATTTCTTGATTTCTGATTTAACTCACATTTTCTTCCTAATTTATGTACAAGTGAGTGACTGATAAGTAAAGAGAAGATAACTCCTACCAACTACAATTCTAAAAAAAGATTTTGCTTACAGCAAATATCCATAGTGCAGTCATCGACTTCTGTGTGTGTCATTTGATCCAACAGGAAACAATGTGTGAGTATACAAAACAGAGTTGTATGTCAGCAATAGTACACAGCTTTTAGGTGGCTGTCAAGAATAATGCCTGCACATACTGTGCAGGGAATAAGGAGGGAGCTCAGCTAATCACATGAAATTGTGGCAGAAGCAACCATTATCTTGTCCAAAACTGCAGGAGGTTTTAAGGAAATTTTTTAATGGATGAGGCTTGTTCTTATTTCCAAAACAAAAGGGCTTGGAAAAAAAAAAGCTTGAAACAAAGGACTTTAACAAAGATTGCATAAAATAATTTGCATATGTGCATCACTAAAATTTCCCAGCACAGGGATAAGCAAATTCTCTTTGGTCCTGCTGAAATACAGGTCCATCACAGGAGAAACTATGAAGGCAAAAGAGATGAGAAGAAACAGGAGATGCACTTTGAAAAAAATGTTCAATGTCCTAAGAGGAGAATATTAAGGACTAAATATATTATTGACTAACAAAACCCTTTAAACTGTCCTAACCTTTGTATGTGGATGTTGATCTTTGCTGTAGGGATTACACCCATTGTACTGTTTCATGTAACGTTGTTTTGGTACAGAATCTTTGTGGATCTGAGGTATCCTTTATAGGGCTGAAATTTATCCATGATAGATGTCATCCTTCTCTTAGGAAACAATGGGATGAAGGAGATAACAGCAGACATTTCAGAGGCATGGTTCTTCCAGAAAGCAAAAGTAAGAGCAGTGGAACAGAGTTAATTCTTTGTGTCTTTAAAAGCTTGGCTAAGAAAAACCAAAAAGCTTCACAGATGCTTGACTGTGCCTTGCTAAACCACAAGAAGTTGCCAGTAGAAAGTATATGCCTGAGAAAAAAACATTTAAAGCTTTATGGAAGGTAAGCTACCGTGAGAGGTTCACAATTCTTTTGGGACTGAGCTTTGAAAACAAAACTCATAATGTCAATACAGAAAAGCCTTATTGCTTTTAAACTTCATTTGAAAACACTGTAAGTGAAAGAGCTCTTTGTTTTGTTTTCGTATGTAACAGTGGGATTTTTCAAGTATCTGTTTATGACTTTACAGTCTGAGTGTGGCTGAAAACAGAAGTAAGCACAAAGTAAGCAATGCACAATATTATTTGCTTTATTCCATTCTTTTATTTCTACCTTTCTGTCTCTTTAGGAAAACTGGTCATATTTCACACTGTAGAGGATAAGTTATATAAAAATTTGTCCTATATAGAAAGTTTAGAGAGAATATAATTTCTTCCTGGCTAGCCCAGCAAT
This sequence comes from Notiomystis cincta, assembly GCA_013398075.1. Taxonomy (NCBI): domain Eukaryota; kingdom Metazoa; phylum Chordata; class Aves; order Passeriformes; family Notiomystidae; genus Notiomystis; species Notiomystis cincta. The sequence continues at coordinate 104,206 of VZRX01016531.1, forward strand.
CTTTTTATGCTTTCATATAGTTAAATAATCTATTTGAAATTTCTGATTTAATACTAGAAAAGCACAAGCCACTTTAGAATATACAAAATCAATTATTACAGCTGAGTTCTCTTATCATGGCTATTTTCTCAGTCACTAGTATTCTGTGAGAATTGTAACAAACTTCAGTTCTACTAGACAAAGGGTGTTCTATTTCAGAGCTCCTGTCTACTACAGTCTTCTGGAAGTAAAGCTTATTGTTGTTATGGCATGATCAACTGAAGTAAAATAAAACACCACCACCAACAAAACAAAACAAAACAAAAAAGAAATCTGAATTAAGTTTTTGAATAGCACTTTGCAATTAGAATTTTGTACTGTTTGCATATCACGTTACAGAACTTAAATATATTTTCAACATAATCCTTTTCGGTATGATGCCACTGCTGTTCTTTCCTAATTAATTTATGCAGCAAAAGTTATGTACTCTGTGTAGCTGGACATCACAGATGGAGAATTATCATCTCATGGTTTCAATTCCAACCCATTTAGAGATTTTTACTTCAGACTGTCATTTGTCCACCACCCCAGCAACCATCAAGTATTTTCTGAACCTGTTAAAACATGAAAGAGGGAGGTACAGAACTGCAAGAGGTGTCTGTGTGGTCACACAAATGCAAACAATGTCTGTGTAGTGAGAAAATTTTAATAAACTAATGATTTTTTTTCCATAAGTCTTTGTTTCCCTTTAGAAGATGAAGGATAACACACACTTAGACCCTGCCCCATTTGCAGGTGCTCTTCTTTCGTGACATTTATCAGAACATACAGTTTGGCTTTCCAGCAGCAGGAGAGACAATCCATTTTCTGAAAACCTCTGCCAAAGGCTTAACATGTATTGAGTGTTTCCAGCTCTTGAGATCTCTTCTGGATAGATCTGAAGGCAGTTTTGCAACAGCCTGTTTCAAAATCCACCTCTTTCTTCCCCCACAAACTACTTGTCATGCTCACTCATATCTGAGATAGATGATAGACCAACATTGGAGCCAGAGCCACTGGAAGAGGTCATCAGAGTTCCCCCACCTTCATATCTGAGCCCACACTTCTTCAGGAAATGAGACACACAAGCAGTTGGGAGAAGCTTTTCTCCACACTTTGCTACTCCTTTTCTTTTAGGAATTAGGTAGGTCTTGAGTTCTTCCTTCCATGTGCAGCCTGTCTCTAAAACAGGAGCTTCTGGGCAGGTTCATCCCAGCCTAGAGTAAGAGGCAGGATCATACAGAGTTGCTTCTTTGCTCTGAAGCCTTACAGAGTATCTTCTAAAAACACAAATTGGACAGAGCTTTGGTCTGAGAACTCACATAAGGGTTCAGGCTGGCTAACCAGAAGGTTGAGAAAGAAAATATAAATTTAGGAGAACAATATTTATTGAGGCAACTAGGAGATAAACAAGGCACAAACAAACACTCAAACAAGACATGTCTTACCAGAGATATACAAAAAAACACAAAAGCAATGAGGAGGGAGACAAGACTCCCTCTTGTTATCCTCCACTGTATGTTCTTGACTTTATCAGCCCAGAATAGGGACACCCCTTGGAGAACTGAGTCCCTTCCAGCAGTCACCAATACCCTGCAAGATGTCCCAGGCTGACAGAAAGCACAGCTGGAAAATGAAGCTTTCAGTTTTCAGGACAGTGGAACAAATATGACAACCCCATTAGGCAACAGGGCAATCCCAGGAGTACAGCTCTGCTTCAGAGACATAATGTTTGAGAGACAGAAGTCACTAAAAAAAGAAGTACAATATAATCTTTCTTTTAAAAACTCTGGGTCAACAGCAGAGTTGTAGGATGTGATTTATGGCTTTGAGCCTTCAGATTGCTGAAGCAAACACTGCTGAGTGATTCACTGTTGTACTTCTCGCTGCACGTCAAGGGAAGCTGCTGCATAAATACTTGTGTAACTTATTCTACAGGACACCCAAAGTCATAAAATATCTACTGTAGAAGGCAGATACACAACCATAAAATGTTCCAAAAAGCTATGAAATAAGTATATATTTAGAACTTTGTAAGTATATATAGCTCTAAATATATAAAATATTTTCAACTAAGTAAGTGACTTTTACTTTTCCATTTAAGAATTTTTTTAAATGTTTTTCTTTAAATTTTTTCTAGTTTTTCTTTTAAAAATTTCTTATTTCTAGAGAATAAAAAATAATTTTCTTCCTAGGAGTATTTAACTTAACATTAAAATATGAGACTTAGCAAACACAATGATTAATTTTGCATCCTATTAGTCTTGCTTATTTGCCACATACCTTGTTAATGCCAAGGGACTAAGTGGGACTTAACAGATGTTTAAAAATATAGGTGTGAAAAGTAAAATTAAGTTACCTAGTAAACATTGAGAGGGGTCTTAAATATTAAATACAGGAAGCACTGTTTTTATTTCTGCTCCTCATATGAGAGGGAAGAAATTGTTTTTCTTCTGTCCTCAGTCTCCACAGACCTCTTTTGATACACCAGGGTAGGTACTCCAGTAAGTGTGCTGTTATCTGTTTGGAATTGCTTTACTCTCCACCTTGTTCTTTTCTTGTTCTTGGTACTTTCCCATTGGTTGCACAGGATCTTCCTACAGAAAGAGCTATCAGTGTTCTCTTGCTTGTTTTCCACCAAGACAATCTGCAGTTTGTTTTGTACTGTTGAAGGGAGGCAAGCTAGCAAACTTACTGGTGTCAGCCCTGAAATAGTCTGAATGCAGATTTAAAGCTGCCAATCTGACAGGAGACACAATAGCACTGTGATTTCTCTGGTGGCAAAACTAGCTCCAGATATATTCAGTTTGCTGCACTTCCAGCTTTGGCAATTTGGCTGTCTGCAAAGTAGGCTCTAAACAGATCAATGAGCCCAGGAGAAAGTGAGATTAGAAAAAGTCTGTACCTGTGTATTTTAAAGGACATGAGGCATTCAGAAAAAAAAAATCTTGGATGCAGACAGGGCCTCAGCTTGAAAATCCAGTTCTTAACACATAATATAATGATCTCTAGTCCTCAAATGCATTGATCAGTCAAGGACAAAGTGTCAGATCTGTCAGATATGTCATTTCACAAAAGAAACTCAGGCAGACAGCAGAGACAACAGAAACTTACTAGAACAATATCCACATAGAAGGAAATAGTACAAGATAGACAAGGCCATCTAACAAAGGAATAAACAATATAAACAAACATTGGTTTACATTATTTGAATCAGGGTAAGCCACACTAGGAGAAACAGAAAAGGCAACTATTTAATATTCACAGAGGGAAAATTAATTGAAAAAGCAAATCTAGAGAGGCAGAAGGTGAGTGGAACAATTTAGCCAGGGGTTCTACATCTGAGAGCTTCACAATAAATTAACTAAATTTATCTTCATGACACCTTTATAAAGTAATATTCCCATTTCACAGATGAATGACCAAACCACAGAGGAAACACATGGCTGAGCCAACTGCCAAACTCATATCACACATTTCTTCCAGCCTAAACTGGAAAATACATTTTGAATGTATTTCAGAAAGTAAATAATAAGAAAGGGGATGAAAAGAGAGGAAAGAGATCCAGTGCATAATGTTACTGAACAGAGATGTGATTTTCACTAAGCTTCCATTATATTTCAAACTTAACTCATTGACATTTTGAATAGTGGCTACAGTATGCTTGCCTACTCTAAAGAGGTTTAGTTTTTTCTTTTGTTGAGAAAGTAGACTGATTCATTTGTGCTTAAGTCAAACCTACTTTTTCTTTGTTCTCACCCAGAGGGACTTGTACACTAGACCAGTTTTATAAGTTCCTTTAAACCTTTGAGCAGTATGTCTATATAAACAAGTAGTACAGCATAAGAGATCTGTGTGGTGAAACAGCTGGTGCAGAGCCAACACCTGCTCCATATGTATTTCAGGCATTTTCCATCAGACTAGCACTAAACAACAATCATTCATCACTGAAACATGTCATATTCACTCCTGAAACACCTTCTAGGCCGGCTTCATTCAAGAGCAACCCAGCTGGTTGCTTTGCGATCACTGCAAAGGGCAAACCCTGACATGGGGAAGGGGCCAGTGCTGCTGTTTGCCTCTGCACAACTATCTGACAAGAGCACTAATTTGAAAAGCCTTTCTCTCAAAGAAAATTCAGCACTGTGTCAGACACAAAACCGTGAGTTCCTGGTCTTCGTGTACATTTTGATGACATAACATGGCTGAGAGCTGGGAGCTTGGGAGATCTGGTCTTTGAGGTGTTGCTGATCCTCACTTTCTGTGGAACAGATTCAGAGCAGGAGGACATGTTTACCTACAGCATACATGATTATGCAAACTGGCTTGAATGCACAACCAGACTTGGGGTTGCTTGGCATGCAAATTATCCCTTAGGGGTACAAGAGACTTACCTACAAGAGAATAAAACCCCACACTTGCCTGGAATCAGAATGCTGCAGAAAAAGTCCCAGTAAAAACTAAAATCTCTGTGGCCTTCCCCAGATATGACACATATTCAGTCTATTCCAGCCACCAACACATATCATTATTATCTGGTTGAGGGGCTGCATCAAAGATTGCTTTTGTCCAGAGTTTGAAAGCAATATTGGCTAAGTATTCATTAATGCTTTCAGGAATGCAGCGAGTTACCTTAGCAATTTCCTTTGCACTAAGATGCAGACAATATCCCATGCAGTGCCTCTAAGGAGAAATCACAGCTGTCATTTCAAAGTTAACATCTTAGACTATTAAATCCCTAATTTGGTTTATTATTTTAAAGACTTACCTTGTAGTCATTTAGACAGGCCTTGGAGAGTACTGGGAGCCATTCCAAATTAGAAATGAAATTAGAATCTAAGTCTGTAAGAGAAATCTCAGCGCATTTCCCGATCAGCAGGCATACCCTGTTCCAGTTCTTCTCCCATAGTCCAAAAGATCCAGGAAGGTAAAGGATCTGAGTATCTCCTGTGATGCTTACTGTATTTCTGTATTCCAAAAACAGCTGACTTCCAATAAACTGTAGATTCAACAATAAATGCTCTTGACCAAAAATAGTTTGGTGTTCAATTACCAAATGCATTTTCCTATATTGAGGATTCGGTTTTGCTGAATGCCCTGAACAAGAAGATGAATAGAAAAGTGGCAGTTTCCTGTTGATTGCTATAAACTTATTCAGGATAGTCAAAAACTGCAAGCAGGTGCAGGGTTGTACTGAGTGGCTGGGAGATAGAAAGGCAGGTGGAACTCAGTGTTGATACATGCAAAGTATTGCACATGAAAGAAGTGTTTCTAAATAAAGATGATAGGTTTAAAATTAGTATTATGACTGGTGTAGCAATTTCTTGAATACCAGTCTCAATTGCTATAAGGAAGCACATAATGGATAATAGAAATAGAAAATTTGGTGAAGAATTGGTGAAGAAAATTTGGACAAGTTTTATGCACAATAAGATGAAGTCTCTTGAAAATAGATAGCTAAGGATTATATTAAATACTTCTGTAAAATTCCTGCTGTCCCAGAAAATGCTTCCATCCCGTGATTGGTGAACAATGCTGAATCCTTCATATTCTCCAAAGCCTGTTAAGCATGAAATGGATGCTATGCCACCATTGTCCTCATTGCCAAGTTCTTGAAACTTCACCTGTTTGAGTTCCATATCTTAGCACAGTAACAAGCACATTTACAAAGGTTAGTTTGGTTCCAAATATTAAATAATGAATGGTTATAAAGGATGTTAATGGAAGTTCTTTCAAAGGACAAGTGAACATTAATTTTGCTAAAAATGAGAGAACTCTAACGCTAATGTTGAAATAATAGTAACAAATTTTTGTATGAATGCAGGAGATGTTTACATTGTTGGCATTTGTTTTATACAAGCAGACATTCACTATAATTATCTTCACATTTTCATTCCACTATTTTGACTATCATGACCTGTATTTTTTACTAAGTGTTTATACTGAAGTTTTCAGACTATTCAGAATGCAGAAACAGGCCTTTGCCACAAGGTGCAAAGTGATAGGCACAAGAAGAAACTGAATTTTACCAGAAAAACACATGTTGTTTCTAGGGCTGTACATGAGTAGAAAAATCAATTTCAGTCATGCAGCTGAAAGGATGGGGACAACATGTTAAGCAACTCAGCTTTTCCCAGAGAAAGCAGCCATTTCAGAGGCAGACCTCATAAAGATTATCTTAATAAAATACAATTTTTATTTTGTGTTAAGTTGTGGAACATTAAATTTGAGGAGCACAAGTTTCAGGCTTAATGGTGGAACATGAACTAGCTGGAACAGTCCTTAGCCAAACACTGGTTGACCATTCCTAGACATCACACAGAAAAAGGCAAGGCATTTCATTGTCTGATAACCTTCACACATAAATGGAAGAGAAAATCTCAGTGAAGGACATTCAAAAGGATAAGATTTGTTTCAGGACAGGATTGAAAATTTGATACAAAAGGTGCGCAAAGAGAAAGCCCTAGAGGAAAAATGTGTTTCTAGCCTGTTACAGTGAGGAGTGCTGGATGTATGGATCAGGGCTAGTCATGATGGAAGCAGCAAGGTGTGATAGCAAGAGGCACAGCTGCACATCAGCCACCTGTTTCCCACAGAGGACGAGGTTCTGTCAGTTAGCACATAGCTTTCTATCCAAAGTCACACTGAAAATTGGCAAATTAGAATTTGAAGCTCAAACCCGAGTTCACTTCTGGTTTTGAGGTTGTAATTTTCCTACTGTTACATACTATATCCAGGGGTGAATGAAGAACTTGGACATCCTGCACACTCTTCTGGCAAGTTGAATTTTATTTGCACTTTTCAAATATAAAATAGTACTTCTGTTTCCAGAAATCCTCAAACATTGGAGAACAAATTAATACTTTTTTTTATTATTATTAAGGCATTTGTTCTTCCTTCCATACAAATTCCATTTATTCAGTTCCATAGCAGAGCAATTTTTTTCAAGGATTATGTTCTTAATGCCAGAAACAAGGCTGTTATAGAGTATCTGGTATACTCTTGTATTGGCAAAATAATCTACAAAAAGTTTATGACCAACAGATAAAGGATAAGTTGTCTAATGAGAGGCATGGAGCAGAAGAGAAGTTAATGTACTTTCCAGAATCAGGACCTGGTCACAAAATGCAATTTAAATAAGGGGTTTTGTCTGATTTTAAGATATAGCAAAAGTATCAGAGCTCGCCATGGTTGGGTCAAAATGTGACAGTGAAAAGATTATTAGAAAACTTATTACTTCTAGTATTCACAGGACACAGTAATTTGAACATTAAAACTTTGGTGCCTGTGTGTTTTCTTTTGAAGAGCCAGATAGTTACATATGGAACATGCAGACACCATGTAATACTTCTGTTTCTTTACAACATATAAAGTGTTTGATGGCTTTTTCCATAAAAGTAGCTTTTTAATGACTCTATTAAAAATATTTTTTACTGAAAAACAGTAGTGTAATGAGGTTTGCCTCTGCAGTTTACAGTAGAACAGAACCAGAAGCCCCAGGCTCAATGGTCAAAAAAAAAATTATAGAACTCTGATTCAATGTGATGTTAAAGTCATAAAGAAATCAAATCTAATGCTAAGAATGTAACCATAAAATACTAAAAAATTGTCATGTCATGTCCAGTAAATCAACATCAAAAAAAATTGAGGTTTAGCTTGCTTTGATTAGAAAATAATCCAGCAGAACAGAATCCTAACACATTGCATATGATTTTTACAGTAATTCATCTAACACTGCCTTGTGTTGCCCTGGCTGATTTGAGATTGGCTTTTAGTACAGCTGCTTGTCTTCTGCAGGCGGGATGTGAAGCACGTACGGAGCTGGGCATCGCCTCACACATGCTGGCATCTTACCAGCATCTAACAGAGCACTGTGCTGCACCCACTACTGGCCTTTGGGGAAGTGAGACCCCTAAAAACATGATAGGCATGCAGGAATCCATCCTGAGAATCTGTGCTGATATTCCCATTGCAAAGGTGGCTCTAGAGCCTGTGTAAATGCAATGTGTCTTGAATACAGTTGAACTAGCTTGAACTCACAAGAGAGATCTATCAAGGCAGTAGGGAAACTATACACTAAAACTCATTTCTGAAAGGAAGATATATAGCCTACCCAGCCAGCCACCTGGAAGGTCTCACTTGCTTCAGCAACTGACAGCTCAGGGTAGGTGATGCTCCTGACAGATTTCATCCTTTACATGACGACAAAAATATGAGAGGTACTATTGTCTCCTGGAAGACAGGAGACTCCTGCTTTTTGGGCAGTAGTTCAGTCACTCAGCCAACCAAAAGCAGTAACAAATGCAAAGAAACTAACAGGACAAGATAAAGACACTTCAATAAGTGAAGGAAAGACAAAAGGGGAAGAAACAAATGCAAAGGCACTCATCACCTTCCACAAGCATACAAATGCTCAGCTAGACCAAAGCAGTGGCTACTTTCCCCAAAGCCCTGAGGTTTTATTGCTGAGCGTGGCGTTACTCAGCATGAAATAACCTTTCAGTCAGCTTGGATCAGCTGTCCCAGCTGTGTCCCCTCCCAACTTCTCTCCCACCCACAACCTCCTCTCTTGAGGGACAGAGTGGGGAAAAGAGGAAATCCATTCTCTTCTACCTGAGAGACATAACTATGGCTTTGATAGGTCAGTGCTTTGGTGCCACATTTCTTGCCATGGGCACTGAGATATATTGCAAATGTGGACACTCCAGGTTTTGATACTAATGAGAGCACTTGCTCTCCCCCATTTTTTCTGGCAAGTTTAAAGTAGAAATGTTCTCATTTTTATTGTAAGAAAGTGGTGAAAGTTTTCAAGTGCTTCGTTTCAAAGTATACTTTCAGGTATAACGGAAAATCACTGATATCTTATTCTTCACTTAACCTGACTCTCTGTTCCAGTGGGCATAATGGGTTTTCAAAATGAAGATATAATGTACTGTGGATATCATTACAAAATCAGAATATATTAAAGTTATGCCAGCAACATACTGTTGGAAGTTACTGTTTCTCCTTCACAGCAGTGATATATAAGCCAGCATTTCTGGGAAAAGTTCTCTGTGAACATCACTGAAATGCTTTTTGGAAAACTCTTGAGTTGCTATATTCTTAATTTGGGTCGGCTGTCTCCCTTTTGGTTTCATACACAACTTGTAGAGTCCCACATTTATATAGTGCAGGAGCTCAGCTTTTCCAATAAAGCTACCACACTTTTCTGCAGCATGAGTAGTGTAATATTTCATAGGGTTCCTCTAAGGAGGGAGGTCAGAAATACCTCTTATTTTTGAAGCTCTCAGTCTATCTGTCTTCAGCTTATTTTGCAATGATAAGATGAGCCCTTGGTCCTGATGCAGGGCAGTGTGCTCAATAATAATGTTGCTGTCCTCCTGGAAGCAATTTTAAGCAGATCATACTTTGGTAGCCACTTAGAGGTAAACTGGCAGTGTTAAAGTCTTACAGAGAGTTCTGTCTGTAAATGTCATAATCAATACAGTTTCCCTTTACTAAATCCCCAGAAAGTACCAGAAAGTAGTTGGGTCTATGCTGTAGGTAAAGGTCACTGCTCCAGTCAAATTTTCTTTCCTGCTCTCAAAAAGCAAAACCATTTTAGATGTAGTCCTCTGAGCCAATCTAAAAAAATCCAGACCAAGGGATTATAATGGTGAAAGAGAAGATAGGTTTTCCCTTCAATTAATTGTGTGGTCTCACTTTGCTTTATGACTGGCTTTTACTCACTCCTGTCTGTTTTTTTTTTCTTTATATGATTCTGCATGTATCAGCACATGCCTGACATCTAACTTTATGTTATATAATTGGATATCTACCTCATGTTCAAAAATATGAAAGGGAGTGCTAAGCAGGTTAGAAAACATAAGGAAATGATAATGTTGGCATGTTAGATGGGAATTCAGAGTTGTACTGTCAACACTGCAAAAGTTAATGTTTCTACATAATTAACTTTGCTTGATTACACCAACAATCCTGAACCAAAACAATCAAAACCAGGTAACTTTTATACCATGGAAACAGACTGAATAAGACTATTCAATAAACCTGAATAATACCCCGCCCACCCTGAAAAAAGTAGAGTTGATCTTTTTGCTTCCCAATAGCATGTCCTTTTGGATGAATATGAGTTTTTGCAGGAATTTACTTTCAGAAACATTAAGATTTGGATATATGTATGTATATAATCTAACAACAAGTCAAATGGAATAATTTTAATTTCCTATTGGAACTTCAATGATCAGATATGTAATATAAGCAAAATTAACAATCTGTTTAATACAGAAACCATTAGGGTTTTGATCTTGCAAATATTTACACCCACAAAGTCAAGCAGAGATTTAACTGTACTTGACTCCCAGACCCCTTCTTCAGCTGTCTTTACTGACCAAATGAAAAACTTCATGTGAGGCTATTCAGACAACAGCTTTAATGACAACTTAGCTTTAACTATTTCATCTCTCTCTTTGTTTCTCTCCACTGACACATTCCTTTTCTGCTGCACCAAAATCTGTCAATGATTTCACCTTAGGTGTATTTACAAAACAAAAACACCTCATTGTCTGCTATTTCAGAACAAACAAATTATGCTCATGTATTGTTTTATTTTTCCTGTGTTATTACGTATGTGAGAGAAAAATATTTTTTAAAAGTTCAAGAAAACTGCTTCAAAACTTGCCATTCCTTTTGTAATGTATCTTACATGTAAGATAACCAGATACTCATATAGTGCCTAAAGCAGAAACTTTCTGGAGCAAAGTATGCCCTTTTAAATTTTCCTGGCATTAGGTTTGCTCTTGTGTTGCATTGTTTTTTCTCTTGGTTTTGTTTTTTTAAAAATTTCTGGTAATTGCTTTAAAAGAACAAAGCTCTTTGTTTAAGGGTAGCTCAGGGACATCATAATTGCTATAAGGTACAAGACTGTTTCCAAGTATTTCTGAATTGCGTCTCTTCTGTATTAAATATTTAATGTCTAATGTTTAGCCAAACTGTAGAAATTCCCTCTGGAACATGGGTGATGACTTCAGGAAGAGAATCAAGACCTGTCAATTCAATTTTCAATATGACTCTCTTTAGAAAACCACAGCTATTAAAGAGTGGCTTTTTTAAAAAAAAATAATAATTCCAGGCGTTCATGAAAATGTCCTCGGTGAAAACTACAAAGCAATTAATTCCATCTTACACATTCACAGACTGTGAATTTAAGAAAGAGTTAATCATGCTTTCCCTGATGAAGGTTTTTGGTTTGGGTTGGATTTCTTTAAGGACTATTGTTAATGTGACCTGGTTGGTCAAGTCTTCCCCTCCCCCTCAAGCACCCAGTTCCTCGTGGGTTTTATCAGACAGACTTCTTACTCTTATCTCCGGCTAGAGCCAAGAGTGACGTTATCTGGTGGCATCCGGCAGCAAGGCCATAACCCAAGGGCCCAGGAGGGAAGTGTGTCAAGGCCTCTATTGACCAAGAAAATCCTGCTGCATCAGCTAAACAGCACCTGCTCCATGTTCAGATGTTCTCCTTCCAGATGTCCTGTTTTCACCTAAGAGATCACTGTGTCCCAGGAGAGCTGACTACTGCTTTTTCATTGTACTAAAACCTGACAGCACACTGGGAATAAACCATTTCAAAGCCTAATGAAAACAAGCATGTGCTTCCTTCCTAGCCAGTGATACCCTCTGATGTGAACACGGGCGACCACAGAACATGTGCTAAAGATTACAATAGCATTGTACAAAATTGCACATTGTACATTGTGCAAAATACAAAACACATTACATCATTTTGAAACTCTTAACTGCTTCTGTTTCCTGGGCTAGTTCAGCTTCTGTCACAACATATGGACACCACTGTCCTGCCCACCCATGATCGCTGACGTATCTTCACTATGCAGCTAAATATGGGAGGGGCTGATACGGCTGATTCAAAGAGCCAAACACCACCTTACTCCAACTGCTCAGGGAAGCCTCAAGAAGGGCATATAACCCAGTATACTGAACTGAATTCCAAAAGTTTAGGAGAGAAAGAGATCAAAAGGAAAGTCAGCAGCAGAAGAGCAGAACTTATGCCAGTCAGGATTGCAGTAAAATTTCGGTATTTACTAGTAATATTAAGTATTGCATGTTGTGTGCTAAATACATTTATAATGTCATACATATTACTGTTTGCAGCATTAAGTATATATGAAGAGATAGGTTTAGTGCTGATGTTTTACTGTGCTCAAAACCATCTATTAAATATCTTGTCATTTTGTGATCACTGTAGTGTGTCCTCTAATAGCTTATTAAAATAGATTTTGTATTTAATCCATTTTACACATCACTGTTCCTAAAACAGCAGCTGCTCACAATAAAAGAAGATGGGTTGGTTGATGTAGGAAAGTTTGGTTGTTTCTGAATTAGCCAGAAGGTAGTTTTACCTTTCTTCTCCCTCCCCTTTCTTTTGCATATTCAGTCCAAGTTACCCAAAAGCAAACTGCACATTCAATGTGCTGTCAAGAGAACTGACCACAGGTGAGGATTAACACACTCTGGAAATGCATTGCTGGCTTCAGGGGAGAAAGGTGGCTTCCCTAAGAGAAGCCGCTCTCCAGGGCTGTCCCCAGACCCCAGGCTTGTATGAGCTCTCTGCAACCAAAGAAAGGAGCAAGCTGGGGATCCTAAATTAGAACCCAGGTTCAGTTCTCAAACTGAATTCTGGGGAACCAGTAAATTTTAGCCTTTCTGAGATTTGATTTCCTCACACTGAAGCATGCCACATGCAACTGCCAAGCCACAGGCTAGACCCAAAACAAATATTTTAAAAATGGTGAATGAAATAAGTAGCTCCTAAATTTAGATTTAAAAGTCCCCAGTGTTGGCACATTCCTTACTTCTACTGGCAATGAATTTTAAAAGTGAATGTCTGTTCCATAATCTAAGTAACAGCTAATAGTTCAGTGTCTACTGATCTCCAGTAGATATGCTTGGGGGTGGGACTATGTGCACACATGAAAGGAAAAGTAAAAGGATGAGGAGCAAATCAAACAATGAGTCTTCTGTATTTGCTGAGATGATCTGTTGACATAAAACAATCTTTCAGAGCTTCATAAGTAGTCAAGTATTATCATGATCTTGGAATGACTGTCACACAATCAAGGAACAGGATTTGGAGTTAGGTTAGTGTTTAGCAACAAATTAAAGGAACGCCTCTGACATCCAGAGTGAGCTGACAAACCTGGGTCTAACACACTTCCTTAATACTTGGTTTCGAGAGCAGCTAAGGGTCCTAAATGTTTCTGAGAACAAAGCATCTCAGATAGGTCACCCAAAAATTGTGTCACATGAAACTATTGAACACTTCTGGAAACTTGGCCTGGCTGTTGGAAACCAACATTCTTAATAGTACGCAAGCTAAAATAAATACTGAGAAACTAAAATGTAAAACTATTATAAAAAAAGCCCACCTAAAAGTTCAAGCACAAAGTAAAAACATCTTTAACCAACCTAATTAAAATATAGTAAAAACTATTTTTAAATACAATCTTAAAATCAGAAGACTGAGCCAGCCATAGGAGAAAGTAGAAGCCAAACCACAATCTTGCTAGAAGACATCCGAGTATACAATGCCACACACTTTTTCCATACTTGAACATATGAAATTTGGACTGCACTTCTCCAGTTTTGGTACCTAGGTATTGAACATGATTGTTTTACCACATTGCTTAAGCTCTCTGCCAACAATCTACATAGCATGGGGATGGTTGATAGAAATTCAAACCAATTAGGTACAAAGCATATTGTATATGGCACAAATGTCATGTCAACTTCATAAAGTAAAAAATAATCTTCATTATGTACATATGCCTTTCATTAGTAGCCAAGAAATTAACTCTGTGAGTTAAACCCAATTTGTTCTATGTAGCATTATCACATGCATAGAGGTTTTCCAGCATGAGTGGAACAACAGAATCCCTTTTGAACTGACACATTATAGAACAAGTAGATCTACTTTTTTTTTTTTCTTTTTTTTTTTTTTTTTTTTTTTTTTTTTTAATTCTGTCTAATCTTGAATGGTGGGGCACTTAGCTGTGCTTTTATAATCACAACACCTGCTACAAATGAGGATTACTCATCTGTCTGATACAAATGTTATCCAGACAGGAGCCACAGGGAGGTAAAGTCTTTGTTTCTAATAAAATAATAAAATCTGGCAAAAAGATGTTCTGTAACTTTGGTTTGGTGAATTTCCTCCTGGCATTTTTTTTTTTAATATGAGCAGAGATGGTCACTGTTAGTGCATAGGAGATCATTGGAAAGCAAATCCTTTGTCCAACTTACAAAGTTTTTAAACTGTGAACCCAAACTATTAATAAAGTTGTCCTTCCTGCTCTTTAGATTTCTACCACAACTGCTATTCAGATTTATTCATGACTTCCTTTTATTAGAGACATGCCAAATCTGCTATATTGTCCACCTGGAAAAATGCCCACTGTTCACAGCTACTGAAGTAGTTAGATATTAATCTGAATAACTTTCATTGTAGCCATCCAAACTATTTCTGCTCTTATGAAAGTTTTAGAACAATATATTATTTTTTAAATTTATTTTAAAATACTTTCTTGTGAAAATAATTTCTCAACCTGGAAGGTTTTGTTTCATATATACAAATAAATTATTTACAAATCTAATTTTGCATTAAAAAAATTGTGGTTTCAAAACTGTCTGGTGTCTCAGAACACAGAATTCCTTTTAGGGAAATCAGAGATACTTTTCCTGTGTAAGCACTGGTTTTAATTAGATGCTGCTGGGTGATGACACAAGTACAACAAAACACACATGCAAAAAATCAGCTAAAAAATGAGAAATTATGTTTCACGCCTCTAGCATCCTTACTGAAAATCGATAAGGTTTATGCAAATACTTTTAGTCCTACTGTCTTTCTTGTCAGCGCTGATCTTTTCCAGACTCTTAACCAAATCAACATTCAGGATAAATCCTGTAGAGCTGATGGCATAGACAAAATGAGTTAGAACCCAGCTCTTAGAAGTCCCTTTCAGAGTGGCAAAGACAACTCTTGGACTTTATTAAAACAAAAGGAGAAAACATGCAGTAAATATAGTGTTTTGAATAGCACTATACACATACTGCCACCACTGCTATTTCCCTTATGTGGACCCAAAACATGGTTAGCAGTAACTAGGAAAATAAAATTTATATGCAGCAATGCTTTGAGGGGTTAGATCACTACAGAGCAGAATCTGTGGAAAAAAACACATGCACTGATGTACCATAATGCTGTTGTACCCAGCCCCAAAATATCAGCTGGCAGGTCAAAAGGGACCTCGAAGAGTCAGGGTTCCTGGGCTGGGCAGGTAGACAGAAGGAGCCCCAGGATCCTACAAGCAGTCTGACAGAGCAGGCTGCCCACCCCTCCAGGGAGAATCATTTCCCACACCATTTGAAGTCTTGTCTCTCCATAAAGTGTTTCAGCTTCTGGACACTTCCATCCACTTATCCAGGTGCTGCCTGATGCCTGAAGATGTTGCCTTCCCAAGCTGCATCAGGTGCCTCATCCTATTGCTCAGTTATGTTCTCTGGTTTCATTGCTGCATTTTTTTCTCGTTACCTCCTAGCTCTTAAGGGCACTCTCAGTGTGCAGTGCTTGGCTACCAGGGAGTTACTGATTTTCTTGAGACCTGTTTCCATCCTTGGTTCATATTTTCAAGACCTTTATTATTGCCCCATATTTAAACACCACATCATAATGGGAGACATTTTGTATCAAGCTCTTAACTCACAGAGCAAGTCCATATAAGCTGATAAAAGAACGCAACAGACCCAGAAGCTGGACTCTGTGATCCTTGTGGGTCCCTTCCAACTCAGGATATTCTATGATTCCATGATTCTAGTCCAGGATGGAGGCTTTGCATAATTAGTATTGTAGTCTGTTACTAGCACCAACAGTAAATACTGGTTTTAGTGGACAAGTGAGCAGCACTAAGTATATCACAACTTTTTCCTCAGAAGTTTGAGTGTATTCCTGCTATTAAGTCACAATACAGCAATTCCAGTGCATAAACTTCCAACAGGAATTTCTTAACTGAATATAAATGTCCATTTTTAAAGTCATTTGCACTGAGATTTTTCCCACTCAGAATCTGATTCATGTGTCATGGACCATTAGATAAAAGTCTATGTGTGAGAAATTATCTACTGTCATAGAAAGCAAACAGTTTCCTTTGAGTTCCAGGGTGCACATTTGGTGGGGGAGGAGGCATTAGATTATTGCTGGAATCATTTCTAGGTCATAGTGAAATAAAATGAGCTTCAGTAGAAGCCAGCAGCAGTAACTAGGAATCTACAGTATGTTGTATGGAGATTTGCTTCTATTTTGACATTTATCCAGAATATAGAAATTCTCCCTGCCAGGTTCTCAAACCTGGGCCAATAATCCCTTATACACTCACAAGAAAAATACTAAAGCTTCTCCCTATGTGTAGCCAAAAGACTTTGGCACTTTGCTGCATCAGATGAATTTTTTTGATAGCAGCACCAGGATACTTCAGTCTGACAAGTTCATCTGTAAGTTCTCTCACCTGCAGAAGGGAATCAAGGGAGACTTTCAACAACTGTTTTGAAAATTATTAAATATTTTTCCAGATGGAAAGCTAGACAGAGACAGGAAAGCAGTAAGAGATCAAGCCACTTTTATGTCTATGTTGCATTATTATCAAAGGTTTGAGCTAAGGAGCAGAGATTGATTTCTGCCTCTGACAGGATAAGACATAGAAGAATATGGATATTGGTTTTTTACATTTATATCCATTACTTTTAAACAGGTCTCAGAAAAGTAAACTCATTCAAGAAGAAACTGTGAATTAGAAGCTATTCATGAAATTGCCATTAAAAACCACCACAATATATTCCCATTGCCTCCACTGCCTCCCAAACCAACATCAAAGAGCAAGAAATAATCACAATACATTACTAGTTCTTAAAATAAATGGAGCACGAATGAAAAAGTTCAGTTTGTGCCCTACTGCAGATAAAAATTTCTTCCATATAGTCTGAACAAAAGCACTTCATAGTCTAGGAAATAAGAGGTGGCTCTTAGCATGTTGCTGATGCTGAAGTGTTACAGAGGACAGCATAGTGACAGACAGAAACTGAAGAGAACAGTAAATCCAGTTTGATTTCACCCTGCCTCCTCCAATATATTTGCACAAGTCAAACATATTTTGGTGGGACCAGAACTTATTCTTGCATCATCCTGTCAACGCTGGCTACCCTGTCAGTATGGAATTACTTCACAATTTGAGAAGTGTTTCAGTCCAGACAACATAGCAAAAGAAAAAAAGGGAAAAAAAAGAGGAAGAAAAAAGAAAAATAGTAATAATAATAATAATAAAAAAAGAAGCAGCAATGTATTTCACAACAGAATTTCATTCAAATATGATCACTGGTGGATCATATTGCATAAGCATGGCTTGAGAGATGAGGGAAAAGAATTTCTGATACATCACACATGGTCCTGGGTCCTTTACTCACACCAAGGGAGGAGATTTTAAAGTTTTTATTTGGACTATCCTAGTTCTAGCTAGTGAAAAATGAGACAAGGGTTGCAGAAGTTTGGGATACCTCTTTCGTTGCATGAACAGACTGTAGAGCATTTTCTTTTTTCTTCCCTAATAACATTTTTACTCCTTTCAATCTCTGTGTTTCACAAACACAGCCCCTAATGGCCCATGAAAAAGTTCAAAGTGGGTCACAGACTGCTGTGGGGTGAGAACAGACTGTATTAATTGTCTGCAATGGGGAAACTGAGTTGCTACCAGCAATTAAAGGAGGCTAATAGTTCTTCGGCTGATGTAAACACTTGTAGCCAGCAATTACAGCCATTGCATATTCCCCAGACCTGAAGAAATTGAACTGATGCCATCTTGTCTGAGAAGTGGTAACTGACAGCTTAATTGACTTTTTTAGATGGAGAATGGGAATTCAAGCTACATGAGAGCAGTAAAGTTACTAATTGTAAATCAACATTATTTTTAATTGTCGAGAAGTTTTTAAAAAGAAACATGTGCAATGTGGATTTAAGTTCAGGGGTCTCATACTCCAGAGACTGGCAGCAAGACTCAAGGAAAAGAACTTCTCTGCCATTCAACCTACCACACAGAAAGAATCACCTCCCTCACCCTGCTGGCCACGCTGCTTTGGATGCAGCCCAGGACACAGATGGGTTTCTGGGCCACAAGTGCACAGTGCCAGGGCACGCTCAATTTATCATTCACCAGTCTCCACAGGGCTGCCATCAATCTGTTTATTCCTCTGTCTATACTGACATTGGGAACTGCCCTGAGCCATGTGCAGGACCTTGCACCTGGCCTTGTTGACCCTCATGAGGGTTCCTTCCCTCCTGCCAAGGTCCCTGTGGATGACATCCCTTCCCTGCAGTGAATCCACTGCATCGCTCACTTGGTGTCCTGTGCAGACTTGCTGAGGGTGCTCCCAGTCCCACTGTCGGTACTGAAAGATGTTAAACAGCACTGGGCCCTGGAACAATGAAGGGTTGTGGGGATCTTGCTTAAAGGGAAAAGTCTTTAGTTCCTTTAGGACAATAAAATATGAAATTCTAATGAATGTGTCTCTTCTGTGACAAGCCTTTTCCTGCCAGAGCCTAGGGACCCTGCAGCAGGATATTAAGGAACAGAAAATTCCACTCCAGGTGACCCCTTGAGTTTTTTCAATAATACATATAACATCTAATAAAACTAACAAGAAAAGATACCCCATGTTAATTCCCACTTCACTGAATGTATTTCTTTTTTTCCTGCTCCTGCCTACAAAATAATAGTAAAAATAGTCATAGGGAATTTTCTGAAAATAGTAGATCAGGTTTGGTCAGGCAGCACAGCACTAATACAGCTGCAATATTAGCCATGGAGTTATTTTTAGTAGACAATTTCCTTTGCTTTAACTTTGAATATCATGCATGTGAAATCTAAAAATCATGTTTTGCTGACTGTGCCCTTGGAATATCTAAGCTCTATTTTGGGACTCTTACATCTTGTCCAAAGACCCCTGGTTTCATAGGAGCTGTGGTTATTAATGCTGTTACTCACAGACTAGAACTGTGGCACTCTTAGGAGCTGATGAAACTGGAAGCTGAGAACTACATATGCAAATGTAAACTGTATGACTTAAGTTGCACAGCAGGAACATAAAATACAGATAAATATGCGTTAAAGAGGTGCAGCTGGGTATTTTCCAATGTTTCAATATGCAATATACAGTCCAGGTAGAAGCAGGGGTTCTGAGATCCTGAACGGTTACTAAATTACATTTTATCTACCCTAGGAAGAAGCCTGAATTTAGTCATGATCTAACTTGAGGTCTTTGACTAGCATGGTAAATTTTCTTAGTCTAAGAAATATCCTGAGTTAGGAAGGCACAACACAGCCAGAGACTCAGCTGCTCTCCAGAAATCGTGCAGAAGGCAGCTGCCATCCTGAGAATGGAGGAAACCCCACAAGTTAAAAGTGTAACCAGAAAAATACCTTGATAGTAACAGCTAATTTAGCAGGGGATATGTGGGATTGGTAACCAACCTCAGATTTTAAGCGTTCCTCCTTCTGCCACACTTGAAGTTTACTCTATAAAATGTTTCTTGTTTTGATAGCAGTAAAGAGCCTGCTAAAATGCAAGATCATCAATCCATACCCCTATTCCCATACCTCTAACAATAAGACTGTGGGAGCTAAAAATGCCAACATGACCTAATCAAGGTATGCAATATAATGGACCAAAAGAGGTGATAACAGTAACAAAATACTGAACTTATTTCCCATCTTATTGAACACCGTAATGGTAGCTCCATCTAGCTCAGCATTATTAAAGATCAAGTGCTCTGATCCACTCCTTTTTATTGTGTGAAGAAGGGAATATGGCTGGTGAACAGAGTTACTTACAGGAGATGCTTTTTGATTATTACTAGCAATTATTTTCATTTAAATGAATTTTGGCATAATAAGTCTTCATTCCTTAATGGCTTCTGTGCCTAATGGAATCACCGGGACAGCAATTTTTATGGCTCCAAACTTAGGCCATGTGATTCTGGGACTACTATGTGCATTATTTCTCAAGTAATCTGATAATATACATAAAAATAACGAGAGAAAATATTAAGTTAAAAATATAGGATGACTGTATAGGAAACTGCAACACACAATGTCTTTAGCAATGCAATACTTGGAACAACTGCTGCAAAATGAGTTTCACAGAGCATCTGGAACCTGGGAATTCAAAAATTGATTAAACATCAGTTTTAAGTTCCTTGTCACCAACAAAGAATAGCATCACACAATGACATTTAAATTTTCCTTTAAATATTTATGAAGTTTCAGTGTGAGAACAGAACATTATCTGCAGAACTTTTGTGAACAGTGGCTGAAGAGAGACCCGATGCAGGAGACATAGTGGAGGCCTCTACCCAGGAAATTGTCAAGGTTCATCAATAGTTTTATTTCTCATTACCCTACTCTAATTTGATTTGTAATAAATTACATTAATTAATGTCCCCAAATCAGGTCTGTTTTGCCTGCCAAAGTAGCTGCTGAGTGATCTCTCCCCATCCTTATGTCAACCCATGAGCCTTTCTTATATTTAGTCTCTCCTGTCCAGATGAGGAGAGAAGTGATAGAACAGCTTTGGTGGCAGGGAGGAACATCCAGCCATGGCCCACCCACCACAGCACATAGCAAAGAAACTGTCCCTCTTCACAAATTGAATGTGATGAAAAGAAATCCCCCAGAAGGTATGTAGTGATCTCACAAAATATCCTTTCTGCTGTTGAAAATGTCAGACATTCAGTGTAAGATTAATTTGCTTTTAAGGTGGGAATCTCAAAACATGTTTCTAAACATAATACCTTGTCTTAAAGTAGATATTTTAAATAGTGACTTAAATTAAGACAGCTTCTTCCAGTTCCCCTTGGAAATCAAGACAACAGTCTTAGTGCTGGACATGTACAGTAAAATATTACTGAATACTACCTTAAATGTCACTGAGTGTGCCTTGTTTTTAGCCATAAATACGTTTAAAAAACCCAAAAGTGCCAAATGGAAGACGTTATAGTATAATCTACCTCTGTCAGATCTTTGGTATGACCATAGCACAAATTTTATGTCTGTATTCTGTGAAAATGCAACCAGATTCTGTACTATTGTTATTGATATTATTATCATTCTCACTAACCAGCAACAGAGTTATTAGAGAAGATAGTTGCTAAATTTGCAATCTCAGGTTGGTGCTAAGCTGTTGAATGAAAAACAATTAAAAAGCCAAGAAACCAAGATCTTCATTTGTCACTGCACTATTTTTTTTCCAAAAATGCTTAGTGTAAGTTTTGGAATGAGAAAATTTGCATATGTGGTCACTGGTTATGAAAACAGAAGTTTTAAAAATTGTCCCCAAATCCCTTTTTGTAAGAAACAATGCATATTGTAAGAAAAAAAAATCACTTCAGCTAAAGTTTTTCATATAAACTACATCTATATCATTGCAGAACAGCACCAAAAAAAAAAAATTATATCTTATAAAGTTGTTCCTTGCTCCTTAAATCAAAGGCAATTTAGTACAGAAGCACAAAAACCTCTCCTACAAAAGAATAAAAAAGACACCTGTCTTTTTTGTTTGCCAAAAACATCAGAAAAAAAGCATGCCACAGAAAAGCCAGTGGATTAGACAGCAGGAAAGAAAAGACCAAGGAGAACAGAGTAGATGGTAAATCCTGAAAGGATTTTGAGATCCAAGTGATGAGGCAAGCTGACTGAGAAATACACAATGTTGGATTTTTTTCAGAAAAATAATATAAAGAAACAGCAACTGGCCTTTTGAAAGTGGAAATCCTAGATGTGCTGAACACAAGCTCAGGCTGGACCACACACTTAAATACAGAGGCCTCCTCCCTCCTGGAGAAGCTCTTCTCTCTGATGCTTGCTCAGTACAGTAATATAATAAAGGTCTGTAATAGCTGTAAGCTCAGATCTAGATTTTTCAGTCATCACTGCCTGAACAGAGTCTGTCTTTTAAACCCCCATTACAGCAGTTCAATCAGGTTTTTAACCTGCAACACCTTTCAAAACTCTTCAAAAACTACATACATTTTTATATAAAGCCAATTGAACAGGTTTGCTTTATGCTTTATGCCATTCTGTTTATGCTCTCAAGGAAGACAGTAGCTAAGTGCAAGGGGTAGTAAGAACAAGCTAAATGTTCCCTCCTACTGAGGCCCCTAAGTTAAAACCCCTCCCTACATCTCTAAGTGGGCCCAGACTGATGGCATGCCCAAGTTAACATAAAGTTTAAGACCTGCCTAGGGCTGCAACACCAGAAGTGAGTCAGAGGGCTGTACAGTTCCATAGGAAAAACCTGAGGGGATGAAATTGTGCCCATAACCACTATGGAAAAGGCCCTAGGAGTGTATTAGGTATGTCTAAACTATGATGGAGAGCCCTATTTAGTCACCTGGGTCTCAGACTGACAGCCAAACTACCAATGGAGACGGTGGAGAAATCCATCTGTCACAGTTTAGACAGGTGTTTACCAAGAAAGGCGGGAGCCTCCCTTGGAATGAGAAATGGGAACCCCCCTTCCCTCCGAATTAGTAATATTTTGAAATCAAGGGGCTCTCAGGCAAAAGATAGGGAATAGGAATAACAGATCTTTACTAAGTATTTATATGAGGCAAACAGGNCTGACCGCGGTGATGAGTGAGCTCCTCTCCCCCGGTCACAGCCACACGTCCCCCTCCCAAAGCCGAGAGCAGCAGCAGCCTGAGGGCCAAGGTGGGGCTCCGTAAGGCCGAGCCGGCGAGCGGGACCGGGCTGTGTCCCAGCCCCCTCCAGCTCCACCCCCCGCGGGGTCTCTGTCCCTCCCTGAGAAACCCCCAGACAGGGAGGTGCTGCACTCACATGTCCCATTGTCTTCCTTAAGTACCGGGTCATTTGCATTTCTAAAGAGGAAAAAATTTCTCTAAAAAACGTCGACACCATCAATGGACAAAGGCAAGGCTGCAGCACAGAGTTGTGCCCAAAGATTTCCCACAAAGACATGGAAATGTAGCTGAATTTGTGGTCACTAGGTGGGACTAGATTCTGTGTTGGGGAGAGAACCAGTGACAGAACATTGCACCATCCCCTGCAAAGCAGATGATAGGGATCCATGAGCACAGCAGGGCAATCATTTTGTTCACACACAGGTTAGTGCAAAACTGGAGGCCGCTTCTCTTCTACGTCTTTTCATTTATCTTTGATTCACATCTTGCAACAGCAGCTTTCTGTCCAGCAAGCAGACACTTTTCTGAGACGTGCTGCTTCCTGAGCTCACCCTGTGCTCACTCTGTTTCATCTGCCTAAATTTACTCACTGAGAACAAAGACATCATTGTACACCAGTGGTCCATCTGTTCTAGAGAGCTGCTTCAAGCTGCAGTTAGCACCAGATGTTTCCTAAGGAAGCATCCTCGTGGACAACATTCTGAATATCCTCTGTGAATGTTCAAATGTACTACCTGCAAGAAATACCACCAAGAATTTATAATAAAGGCCTTTTTTGCATGCTTTGTTACTACACTTCCTTAAAGGTCGGATAATAGTATTTCACAGTGAATTGAAATACGTTTTCTCACTCCACAGTTGTCTGCTGAAATTTTGAAATATTTAAGATGGTGTTTTATTCTCCTACTCACACAAAAAAAAAAAAAAAGTCTTAGTATTTTTTGCTGCATAAAGCACTGTAGTGATTTGTCTAATGCTGAGAACTTCCAATAAATTGATGAATGGTCTAAGTTCTTACATGCCTCAATGAAGGCTTTGGAAAGAACTTCTAAATTCATAGGCCTGAAACTTTTTAGAACCCACATTTTTCACCTTGCTACTGTGATATTGCCCTGCTTTCAACAGTTTTGTCATAACTTAGTAGAATTTGCCATTTAATTGTGCAAAATTAATAAAATGTGGGCTGCCATCTATAGCCATTTAAATATTGAGTGAAGTCATGCCCATGCAGTTCAGACTGCAGGGTAATGAATTTTTTTGTTTAATTTTTAATAGAAAATCAGGAAGTAAAGGTTTTTCATTATGCATTTCTTCAGTTTCTGTTTGCTTGTTTCTGAATTCTATTTCCACTTGTTTAATCAGCCTATTTCTGCCTTTTGAGACTCCCAAAAGCTACTGCCCTCAGTTGTAACACACATATGAACTGTCTCCTGGGCCATATCTCTGTGCCAAATAACTGCTGAGGAGCTAATATAAACTCCTTGTTTCATTCAAAGCAGGTTTTAAATTTTAGCAAATGTTCTGAATTACATGGAAAATGTCTCTGAGTTTACTTCCTTTTCTAAATTATTTTTTCCCTTTTTTTTTGTGCAAAGTATTTTTACTTTTCAGAAAGCATGAGAAATTACAAAGTCAGTAAATGAAATCCAAATAAGCAGAGATGGAGTACATGTTAATTTTACAACAGGAGGCAGGTCTTTCTTAATAATTTTATCAAGCTGTCATCTCAGACTGGCCACCTCAGAGAAGCTGTCAGCTTCACTGGTATAAATGAAGTTGGAATAAGGGAAGATTGCCAAGCACAGCCTGCTCCAAAAGACCACAAGCAACTGCAGCCACCAAGGGGCAGTGGAGTGAGCTTCAAAAGAGTATTCTGGGCATGCCCCAGCACTCCTCGAAACTCTGGGGCCCTGCAGAAAATAGTAGTGCTGTTGAACATGGTGGTGGTATACTGAATATAAAATTTTATCTTGTACTACCAATCGAAGGCTGGGCCACTTCAAGTGTTTTTAACTCTTCTGAAGGTGTACAATATTTATTTCTTCTTAGAATTAGACTGCTTCCCTTTTCCTGCTGCTGGAACTGTTGCAGTTTGGCCTGCTAGCCAGTTAAATTTATATTCTTCATGTGCCTTCCAAAATCTTCCCTTTATACTGTCTTTTAAAATATTTTTTTCTTTTAGTGAGAAAGAACAATTTGATAGGCAGACTCATCTTAAACTTGCTATAACAAAGCATGTTTTCACATTCTTCAATAATTCCTATAGTTACTAATAGCCCTACTTTGAATGTGGATATCAAACCAGAGATACAATGCCAGTTATGCTATGCTAAAAGCCAAATCCAAGTAAAAAAGCTTCCCAAATGCTGCAGTATCCACCTGCCCATGCATCTAAAGATTACATTAATCCTTTCTCCACATTAATCCTTTCTCCACTGCTGTGCTCTGGGAGCTTCTGATTCACCACAAGCTCAATTTTTTGGTCCCACCCTTACCACTGCTTCTGTACTCCTTCCATTTCTTTCAGTACATAAGCCAGATTTCTGTATTTCTAGATATCTGACTACTCTAAATTCAGTGATTCAAATCACTTGGATCGCTCTTCCACTCTTAGTCTTTCTGTTATATTTTTCCAAGTTTATCAGTAAAAAATCATATGTCTAGTGGCCACAGCATTTTCTATCAGTATACAAATCCCCATCAAAATTCAAAAGTAATCCATCAGGATTCCTGGTATGTAATACAGGAATATGTTGTATCACGTGCATTTTGAAGCATTAAGAGAAAAGTAACAGATTTTTAGAAATATTTCTAATATATCTTTCTTCTCATAAAGTGATGGCTGATTTTAGGTTTCCACTGCTTCAAAGGCTTTTAGAAAAGCCCGATTGGAAATCAAGGCTATAAATGATAGGAGTGGAGAGCTGGTAGAGCACTAACAAAAATGAGACAAAAGCATTCAGTGACCTGAAGGAAGGAAGCAAAAACACTGGAAAATGTTAAAAAGAAGTGAAGTAAATCTTAAAATAATTGTAGAAACTACCCTGAAGTAACAGACAAGTTGATTTACAAGAAGGAGGAGCAAGTGTTAGGAAGATACATCCTCAGATCCATGGAAATGGAGGATAACTAGACAGCTGCACGAATTTACCACATTTCTACAGATGTTAAAAAACCTACAGACAGATGAGTGCTTTCATGTTAGTGTAAACATTTAGCCAAGGTGCAAAAGGATTGAATATTCATACAACTACACATTACAAGTCTACTCAGGTCTGCCATGTGCCTGCATTGGTACTTCACTTTTTCAAATGCAACCCCAAACAGGCTTATTCTTCTGTCCATGGTGTGCTGACAGGATGAAGCAAATTCATGCATGTTTAACACCTTTGTGTGCACGTGTATAGCCACACTGGACTGCAGGAGAGGTCTGACTGGCTTCAGCTAAGTAAAACCTCTGTGGTGAGATAATTATTTCTTTAGAGAGTTCTGAATAAGCAGTCATTATGTCATGTAATTTTTTTGTTTTGTCATTTAATGGGCAGTAAAATTACGCCCATATACCTAAAACATCTTTGAAAAAATAACTGTATTACCCTCATTTCCACATGCAAGATGGTACATTTTTGGTGGTTATGTGTGTAGTCTTACCCCACACTTCTTCAACCAGTAAATATTTTCCAGATGCATAAGATTATGAGTGATTTAATGGAAAACATACTGTGAGGTCTGTATTTGTCAATATGGAGAATCTCATCACTTTGCAAGTCCTGAGGGTATTCTGGAGTATCACAAAGGGTCCATTAATAAAATAAAGTCTTAATCAGAGAAATACAAGCAAGGTATCATAACAAAAATTTACAGCTAGTGCTGATAGATATGCACTGAAAGTGCACTAAAAGCAACGTTAGGGAGCAAATATTACTGTAATATTTAAATCTATATTTACAGCTATTTTTAAAGCCTTTGAATTCTGGAAAACTCATTGTTCACCCATTTACACACAGACCCTGACTTCAGATTATATTTGTTTTTGTGGGATCTTCTTAGTCCCCCCCAAAAAAAGAGAAATTTATTATATTCACATAAAAATACCCATAGAATGTATGTAACAGCATTTTGATGATCAGCATGGAATTCTGAAACAGTGTAGTTGTAATGTTTCTATTTTTGTGGCTAACCAAGTGACCATGATCAAGTCTATGGTGGATGTAATATTTGTTTAATGTAGACACTTCAACAATTAAATGAACTGTTTAGTTTGTTCAAAAGGAAATACTAGCCATTTCTGAACCTGCATTACACAGTTCCTTCATTTTTCTGACCTTTCCTTGTAGTGACAAGGAAAACCCCTTCCTTCCATGTATTTATTGAGTGAACTAAGCAGCAGGATTTCTCATCAGATAAAATGTCAGCTGCAACCATCTTCAAACACTTCCCTGAGCTCTCCCTTTGTTTTTTTTTAAGAAACATTTTAATCACTCACTCTCTTAAGTGCTCTTAAGAGCTCTTAAATAGTTGATTTTCTGCCTGGATTAAAATTTGTCCTTTCCAGGCCTGCCACATTAAGG
Organism: Notiomystis cincta; assembly: GCA_013398075.1. Taxonomy (NCBI): domain Eukaryota; kingdom Metazoa; phylum Chordata; class Aves; order Passeriformes; family Notiomystidae; genus Notiomystis; species Notiomystis cincta. The sequence continues at coordinate 131,605 of VZRX01016531.1, forward strand.
ACTTGCACTTGTATGGGGTTTAGATTCACAAATTAACACTATTTCATTAGAGCTACATTTCTTACTTACGGATTTATTGGCATTTCAGAGGACTTCTGTGCCTATGTTGGTTTTAATCCCTGTGCTTCAAATGCAATTCTTATAGAAAATAATTTATATAAATAAATTCAAAAATTAGATTACTAAACTCCAGAAGCTTTCACCAAAAAAAGAAATTGTCCTGAGATCTCTAAGAGTGATAGAGAAAAACTGTTTCTACAGACCAAATACGAAGCAACTCCTCTGTGAAATCTGAACAAAAGTGTGAATAAATGCAATGTATTAAAAGCCAGGAAGAAATATTGACTCTGCTTTCAGAGAGGACAGGGTTTGAGAACATGGCACACAAAAGCCATTGCCTACCTTAGAGTTTGTTCCCTAGCTCATTGTTTCTCCCTGCCTACCCCTCAGACTTCCAGCTTGATTTATTCCTGGCTTTATCAACATTAAACCCAGAAAGAATGAACTTGGAAATTCACTTCGTAAAAGAAATTAGAACTGATGGGTGGCATGAGAAAGCAAAGTGCTTAGAAAGTAGAAAAACTATTCCAATTAAAAAGAAAAATTTAAAAAATAAATAAATAAAAAAGAGTCCCAAATACTTTTAAAATGGGGAGAATAGAAAACGTATGGCTGGGTTGGTTTCCTGCAAGGCTCCCCCTGTGGCAGGTGCCGCAGTACCGCTGACGGCGGCTCCCTGAAGCGCCGAGGAGCACACAGGCGCCTCCCGCCTTGCATGTCGCTTCTCTCGGTTGTTTCTCCTAAGTGAAACAGCCGAGAAACTGAGGACTCACTGAGAAACTGTTGGGCTCTTGAGTAGGAAGCGCTTTCCCATCAGTGTTAGCTCTGGCTGTCTGGCGGCAGGACAGCTCTCCTTTAGAGCTGCGGGTCAAAATGTCCCTCCAGCCTGTTTGCTCACCCGCTGGGCGCTGCCTCCAGTGTGAGACGGTCCTAGGAGGGGGATCAGTTCGAGCCATTTCCTCCTATTCTCATCCACCCGTAACGCTTCACGGTCACAAAGCCTCTCCCTGCTGATACTGGGTCTGTGGGACCCCAGAAGAGCAGTTCTTCCCTGAGCCCTCGTTCCCCCGGCGGGCACACGGCGAGCTCTGACCGCCCACGCCCCCTCAGCAGCGGGGAGCAAGCTGAGGCCGCGGCCCCGCGGCCCGTGCATTTCCGTGGCCCTCAGGCACTCCGCTGTCCCCAGCCTCCCAGGGAAGCCATTCACTGCCAGTGTCACCGGCACATCCAGGAGCCACTCCCTGCCAAAGTCACCGGCACATCCAGGCGCCAATTCCCTGCCAAAGTCACCGGCACCTCCAGGCGCTCCCCGCGCTCCGCTGGCCGCGCAGGGCACTCGCACCCTCTGCTGGTGCTCGCCGGGGCCCCGCCGGCGAAAGCTGTTACATTTATCTGCCCCTCATCCTTATCTCTAGCTGTCATACCCTGACTGGCTGGACGGATGAACAACCAATTTAAAGGAAATGGATCAATAAATGAAATTTAATACATGTCTTTCTAAGATATCTCCATTTAAAACTATTTTATTAAAAGTGTGCTTTTATTTTAAGGTCAAAAGGAAAGAACCTATTCAACATCTAATGGGGAAACAGTAGCACCCGGTTTCAGAGACGTGGAAAAAGTTTATTTCGATAAAAGTTTCTAATATACCTATTTTTGTTTTAATTAATAAACTTTTAAAGTGTTTCTACTAGTGTATTTTACCATGGCAATATTACGTTAGCTTTATTACTTCCAGTTAACTTAGTAGGAGAAAACTACAGGAATAATATCCCAGAAAATTCCCCCTACTCCAAGTGAAACAAACTGTTATGGATCATAATCTGTAGTAGTAAGGCCTATATAAAAAGATGCCCTCAAGAATTTCCTGCACACTTTCTGGGACAAATCTTGCAGAAGCAGAATCTTTCTGTAAGTGGCAGCTCATATAGACTGACAATCACTTTTAACTGGGTTCATGAGTAAATATTTTACATTCAAGAATATCCCAAGTACAGCAGCCTGACACGTAAGTAAGATTCTCATTTATGGAATTATCTGGTCAACAAACACAAGAATAAGAACATATTTAGGTTAACACTTCCCACTTTAGAATGAACATTGATTCACATTCAGTGGGCTCTTTGGTTACAAGAACTGACTGCAGGAAAGAGTTTAATATTTCTCTCAGTTGAAAAGCATTTATATTTGTTTTGAATGGTTATGTTATAGTTGAACATTTCACGTGTAAGTCCCTAAAAAGCCAGCACATTTCACAAGTGACTGTCATACTCCAAACTGGTTTTTACATTCTCTGAAAGTGAACCACGTTTAGAAGTATTTAATGTAAACCTTCAGAACTGATTGCAGTTTGTGCTATGACTGTGAAAGGCTCTGCACAAACATGAGGCTGTTGTCCTCTGTAGGTCATGGATTAGAAAGAGTTAAGAGGGTGAGAGTGGATTGGTCTCCTTTGTCCCCTTAATTCAGCTCTAGCTGGACTCCAGGAAAAAGATGTTGCTGTTAAGGAAGACAGTCACACTAATGGATAAATGTCTCCATGGACATGTCCTGTAGGGACACAGAGCCTGTTTTAAACACAGAATTTCTAGGCAAACCTTCATAAAGTTGCTGGTTCCAGAAGATTTCAAAAATGACATCAAGGTCATTATATGTCCTCATTTTTCCTTTGCTGTGAACAGGTGCCTCTTTCAGCTTGTCTTTGATGCAGAAGAGTCAGGAAAAGGTTTGGGTTTTTGTAATATATTGCATTAGCACTGGCCTTGCCAAGAAGATGTCAATAGTCCAGAGACTGCTACTGAACCAATAGAGTTATAAAGAGGTATTACTAATGCACCTCTCTCAGTGGCATCAAGGCATTTGTCTTTATGGTCTAAATCACTTAAATCATTACAGCCAAGTCAGAATATCTACTATACTGTAAACCAAAAAAGTATTAATCTTTTGGGAAATTCTGTTTTACACAACTCCAAATCTCAGAACACCTTGTGTTTTTCAATGAAAATTCAGGCTTTGTATTTTTACTTTCTGTTTTACTTATCAGTATTCCAAAGCTCAATGGGGAAAAAAAAGGATGTTTATATAATATTTGAGTATTTTAATACATAATAATCATCTCTCCTGCTGCTTGAAAGATATTTCTCAGCCCCAGTTTTCAAAAGTGAAAGAAATCAGACACTGATACCTGATTAAAATTTTTGTGTATATAAATCTGTAATAATTTAAAGATCAAAAATAGCCACTATATTTTTAAAGTATTGAAATAGATAATCATTATGTCAGTAAGCAACTCTGCCAACATGCAAAGATGAATTTTTTTCTGGATAAGAATGTGAATATTTTTAAGTCTTCATCCATAGACATCTGTTTTCTGGTGGTGTGGTTTTATGATCTTTGCTCACTACCATTAATAAATGAAAAATAAGTGATAGATGTTGAAAGCAGATAATAATGATTGTTTCATTTTACATTCCAGCCATTTGAGAAGCACTTGGTCATAGCTGATGTCAAACCACATCAAGCATTAAAGAACAGAGAGTGTGTACTCAGGGAACACATCTCTGCAATGCTGAAAATGAGTCTTTTGTCACGGCTCTGGAGGTCAGCAATTTCCAAATCACAGAGGGCAAGGGGACAAGGCTAATGCTCATCATTTCTAACACTCCTTTGCTGTAGCCACATTTAATTGACCATTTTGTTAACTGTGTTTCTCAGTGTTATTCTCTGGGTCATAAAACTGTCCAAATGCACTATCAAGGCAAATGAAGCTTCCTCATGTGCCCTTTAGTTCCAGTGGGTTCCTATTTCCTCAGTGACCTCCCAGCTCTCAGTTTGAGAGCATCCCAAGAGCAGCAGCACAGGCCATTGTACAAAGCTGTGAGAGTTCACATGGACAAGGGCTGATGCTTTCAAAACCAACAGCTTCTTGTTCCCCTGAAGCACCATGGAAATACAAACATGAAATACAAAATATCTTCAGTCAAAAAAAAAGAGTTGAGTTAAGGCCTTTTGCTGTGGCTGCTGCGAGAGACACTCATTCCAAATAGGTTTGGTCTTGAACACAGAGAAATTAAATCCATCACAAGGGCAGAAGAAACAGTTCAACCTTCACCAGAACATCAATAGGCTGGTAATGTGCCTACCTGCTGCTAGAATGAGATTTTGCCTATTTAAGTGATAATATAGAATACTAAAGGGAGTAGAAGACAGAAGGAAAGTTTTCAGATATCTCTGCTTTTTAATATGAGGTGGAGGAAATTGCAGATCTTTTGATGCTATTTTTCTATGGAGATGGATCATTTCTGCATTTTGGGGGTGTTTTTTTTGTTTGTTTTTCTGAATAGGACCATATATCTGTAGTGTTGAGTAATAGGAGACCTATTACAAAACATAATGTTGTGTCAGCAGGTTCCTAGCTCTATAAAATAAAAGATCAGTGGCAACAGGGCATGATAGGAAAAGAAGTTTTCAAAAGAAGACAAACCTTTGAATCCTGTTACAAAGCCCTCCTGAAGCACAAAAAAGGGGCTTTTTTCAGGATAAAACTATGCAGGGAGATCCATTCAGGAGCACAGAAAATGCACTCCTGCTGCTAAGTGAAGGACAGACTGCAGGCCATAGCCTTAGTTTAGTTAAGCTCTATCTTTTTCATGCTGTGTTTGCTGTCATGGACCCAGTCATCAGCTCTGAGCCAGAGGAAGAGCTGCATCTCTGGAGACTTCTTCTGGCCTTCACATTACCTCTCTTAAGCAAGGCACAAGAAGCTCAGAGACCTTCTCTCTGGCTCAAAGCCCTTTGAACCCAGGTGTCTGAGCACATTCCTAACCAATCTTGGTTGGCTTTGGCTTTTGATTGACAAGTGAGCAACAAGCACTGAGAGCAAATACTCAGGAAGGCACAATGTTCACTGAAATAATTCAGCCATCTTCCACATGTTTTCAGACAGTTGTTAGCAGTTGCAGCAAGACTGGAAATGAGAGGGTGGCCCTGAGAAAGGCAAAGTTTGGATGTACTTTCTCAGAAATAAGCCAGGTACTGAGTGTATTTGGACATTTGTGGCTAAAGTGGGTTGTCATGCTCTTACCCAAATCAAATACAATCATTATAGTGGATTTTAAATAACATAATGGCTTATTTGGACATAGAAGCATATGAAATATAAAATTACTATTCTTGAAATTGCCCTTTACCCTCCCGTCTCAGTCATGTATATGAAACAGTAGTGCTCTGTTTCTAAGTTGGCTTCAAATCACTGGTGTGTTTCTCATTTATAAAATACTTTTTACAGCCTAATTGGGAGCAGTTTAATTCTCAGATTCTCAGCTTCTTACTAGACCAGTTAAGACTCCAATTGACTGTAACGATTCAGAAAGAAGCTCTTTTGGAGCTTTTACAATATGTCATGTAAATTGGTGTTCAGGGACTTAAAAAAATAAGATTTATATTATATTTAACTAGAATATTATTCACATGATAGGAGCCCCGTGACATAATGGACGGTAGATGCTTAGAAAATTGGTCACAGTTTATGGCCTCAAGGCCAATGAACATTTTACCCTGGAAAATGGTCCACAGTGTAATGCATAAGCCCAATATCATATCACCACAAGAACCTAGAAATCTCAGATGCTCATTATTTGTCCAGCCATTGAATTCTCTTCCCTATGCATTTATCAGTGTTTGTCAGTGTCCCATCTAATCTTGGTATAATTATGAAATCGTACTTATTAATAATTTCCCTTTGATGACTGGACAAACTGACTTCCTAGATAGGACATACCTTCAGGGATCCATTCTAAAAGCCCTGATAAAGTTATTTATTCCTAAATAAGAAAGTTCCAAAATTGTGAAGCTTTTCCTATAAATATAATTGCTACACAGTTTTCAGCTGCAATTGTCCAGTAACACAGCATGAGTTACAAGTGGGAAAAGTATATAAACAGGTTTGAATTTTTTTTTAACTATTTCTAAAATAATTTCTTCACCATCCCCTGCACTTTGGCACTTGGATGATTCTTAGGAGACGTGTTAGAGATGGAGGAACTTTTGCTGCATGGGTGAACTGCCCAGTAGGGAGAGGCAGAACTTGTTCTGCAGAAATAATCAATACAGATAGGCTTTCTCTTGAAGGGCTTTTGATCAGAAACAGAAAAGGTGCCCGTAGGACTCAGGCATTTGAACTGAATGAGTCAAGGGAGGTACCAGTGGAAGGATTTCCTGGGTTTTGCTGCTTTGAAGTGGCAGGACTGGACTTTTTATTTCCATTCCCACCATTCTTAATCAACTGGAACATTATATAAAAAAACCCAGCTTCATCTCTCACTCCTCCAATTCTCCACATCCACCATCTGTTTTGTGTCATCAGATTTTTAATTCTGTGGAAAAAGGTCTCTTAATATGTATTCATGCTTCCAAATCTTTATAGAGGCTTCCAGCACAATTTATACAACAATTCATAAATAATAAAATCAGTACATTTTCCTGGGAAATTTTCTTGACATTGCTAGTCCTATAAACAGAAGCATTCTTTAGCTAAACAAAAATGAATGTTTTGAGTACCTGTGAGAAATAAAAAGGAGATGTTTTATATTTTCTGTTGTGGGAATTTTAATCCAATCCTCCTCCTCCCATGCTGAGAGAAAGTCAGTCACCAACTAACTTCTCTGAAAGCAGATCTAAGTCATATATTTCTTTTATAAACAAAATGCTAACATCACAACATGCTGCATGTGGTCATTACAGTCACATAAGGCATCAATAGTTCCAGGAAAGGAGGAATTACCAGGCAAAATTTTCCAATCACTTATGCTGTCAATTTTTTGTAATACCAGCTTGAAAAAAAACAGTTTTAAAAAAAATTTCTGAAAAGCAAGGAAGCATAATTTTGCAATCTGTGGTCATAGTTCAAACATACAAGTATATAAATAAGCTTAGATTTCCTTTGTTTCAGATACAGGTAAAGTATGTTTACCTGCTCTGTGACACTCAGGGTGCCATCATTTTCTAAAGAAAACAGTCATGAATGCCCAGCACTAGCTAGATGCCAAGAAACTTTATAAACCATTCCATGCCAGACTTTCTAGGCTGGCAGGTTCTCTTTATGGCAGGTCAAAGACACAGAAAAACCTAAAAGACCAGATGCATTTTTGTAAAATTTGGTTCACGTAGATTCCGTCAGATTCTGCTGTCCTACACCCCAGAAGAAGGAAGGAGGAGTCGAGCAGGTGGTGTGAAATCCACTTTGCATTCAGTATAAGGGCTCAGAGAGACTCAGCATCAGTGCAGCAAGAACAGTGATAGAAGACACCATATTTAACTTACTGCTCAATGTTACATTAAAGACCAGAAACAGGAAATCAGTGCAAAGCACACCCTGGTCTCTTTCTGCTCCAGCCTGTGCCATGGGTGAAATATGCAACAGATTGATGGAATAGCAAACTGATGAGCTGTACCTAAGAAGTGCATCCTGATTTCAGAAAGCCCAAATGGGCTGCCATGCACAAGAGAAATAAAGAAACATTGTTTATTCCCTTCCTTCAAAACAGACAGCTTTGAAAAGAGGGTTGTTTATTTTACCACAGAAAGGGCGGAACTCGGAGTATATGTGTAGGCAAAATGCTGAAATCAACCTCTTCATGAAAGGTAGCTTTTTCTCACCAGTTTGTGAGCACCTTCTGCAGGGACAATTACCTTAAAGTGTATCATATTGATCTGCAATATACTCTGCAAATGTCAATATATACCTAGTCTTGCTGCCTACAGCATATGAGGAAGTGAAATAAAAATGAGTCTGGACTTAATGACATGTAACCATCTTGGATGAATAATGTATATATGGTCAATCCCCAGTTCTCAGGAGACCATCAGCCTGACTTTAATGTTTGAGACAAGCAACTGTATGTTTTAGATTTATCACTTGAGTCCTAATGCACTTGCCAAAGGACATTAATATTTAAATATTGAAAAATATACTATCAGCAGAAAAATAGGCAGATTTACAGTTAGGGAGGTTTTCTTAGGTTAGCCTTTAACACATACCTCTTTTTTTGAGACCTTAGGAAAACTACTAGTCTTTTAATCTAATTCCATATTATGAAAAATATTTAACTTCCTCTTTTAAGCCAAGAAATATATGCAGAAGCCAGTTTTTAGGTAGTTCTGATACAATCAAGGGTCCTCTATAATCTCCCCACTAAAGTCTGGTATATGTATATATGATTTGTTTTAAAAATACATGAACATGACAAACTTCTTTTGAAGTCATGAGACCTCAAAACAGAAAAACAGAATAATCCAAATCAAGCAATAATTAGGTGAGAATCTCTTGTAACATATTTGTTACCAAATAAGCAATGATTTTTATTATTCTTCCTAAAAAATCCTAGAATATGTTAAAAACATAATATACTTCCTACAAGTTGGATTTGGCTCAATCTTTGTCTCTATTTAATGTGGTACTAGATGATACACTTGGGAAATGAATTCCCACGTTGTTGCTAGAACAGGTACAGAGTGAGCAGCACAACTGTATTTGTCTCTGGCTGCCTGGCAGGCATTGATTGAGATTTGTTTAGGAGACACTGTCATTGTTGTTGAAAATATTCAAATTGTGAACCACATTTGGTGGTACATTAGGATTCCTGCTAGAGACATTGTTTTCATTTGCTCCATTGCTCTCCAAAGACAGTAGAGAGATTGATTTCACATTTAGAATATGAGTGTAAATTGTTATGAGGTATTTCTTCATATTTGAATTGCATGTTAGAAAAATGTGCCCCACTATGCCATGAAGTAAAAAGACATTTTTTGTTTGTTTCCCAATGTGATGAGTATAATTAATAAATAATATACTTTCTGATAGCTGACTGTTCTGTTCATTAGAAGCTGAATGTAAAGAAATACTGAGCAATAACAAACGCTTCAGATCATCTTCAGTGCTGGCTCTAATTAATCAAGGTCTCAGAAAGTTTATAGATGGATTCTATTCTCACGAGCTCAATAAGAAAATAAGTTTAACACTAACAGGTGGCGAACTCTCTTGCCCCACTGTTTTCCCAAAGGTGATCTGAGAGGACCCATGAACATCAAACCTCACAGCAGAGGTTGTTGTTAAGTAGCAACAGGTAGAGCTTGACTCCAGGCAACTGGCTAATGCCCCTTGAAATGAAGAGATATGAAGGGATCGAGCGCACTCTCAGCAGGTTTGCAGATGACACCAAGCTGAGCAGTGCAGTTGACACACCTGAAGGGCAGGATGGCATCCAGAGGAACCTGGACAAGCTCGAGAACTTGGCCCAAGGCCCAATCTTGTGAGGTTCAACAAGACCCAGTGCTTGCTATCTGGGTCAGGGCAACCTCCAGAATCAACACAGGCTGGGGGCTGAACAGATCGAGAGCAGCCCTGCTGAGAAGGGCTTGGGAGTGCTGGTGGGTGAGAGGAAGAAAGCCAAACGTGTCCCTGGGCTGCATCCAAATAATCAGCAGCAGAAGGCTGAGGGAAGGGATGCTGTCACTCCACTTCACTCTGGTGAGACCCCAGCTGGACTGCTGCATCCAGCTCTGGGGTCCCTAGCACAAAAAGCACTGGACCTGTTGGAGGTCCAGAGGAGGCCACCAAAATGATCAAAGGGATGGAGCACCTTTCCTGTGAGAAAAGGCTGAGAGAATTGGGATTGTTCAGCCTGGAAAAGAGATGGCTTAGGGGTGACCTGATTGTGGCCTTCCAGTACCGGAAGGGAGCCTACAAGAAAGATGAGGGGAAACTCTTTACAAGGGCGCATAGTGACAGAATAAGGGGGAATGGATTCAAACTGAAAGAGGGTATGTTTAGATTAGAGATTAGGAAGAAATTTTTCACTGTCAGGGTGGTGAGGCACTGGAACAGGTTGCCCAGAGAAGCTGTGGATGCTCCATCCCTGGAAGTACTCAAGACCAGGCTGCATCAGGCTTTAAGTAATCTGGTCTAGGGGAGGTGCCCATGTGGAAGGTCTTGCTGCCTGTGGCAGGGGGTTGGAACTAGATGATCTTTAGGGCCCCTTCCAACCCAAACCATTCTATGAGTCTATGAAATTTCTTAGAGATCATTAAGGAGCACGTTTATCTAAATAATATCTGGGACACTATGCAGTAATAAAATACTATCCAAAGTATATTAAAAGTACATACATGTTTTTTTTATATATATGTATGGATGTTATATAGTTTTACAGAGAACAGCATAGTTTTTAGTCTTCTTTGTCCAGAAGAGAGAGATTGAAGACATCCTTCAATTCTTCCAAAGCAGTGAACCAAGCCTGTAGCATAAGATGGACATAGATGGGCTATTACTGCATAGAACCTGGTCCGTTATTGCATTTAGATGTTAGCATTCACTAAGATTTTAGGGCATTCACCAAGTCAAAAGTGATCTCTGTCTCTTACCTTTTCAAGGGAAATACTTTCATTTTAAACCTATATTTTATTCTCAAGCTGTCCTTTTGAAAATTATCTACTTAATAAAGGCTGTAGATATTTATTTTTGATATTTAACAAGAACATATTCACTGCTGAGCCTTTCCTAATAACTTTTGTGCTACAAATTACTGAAATGGCTGAAGCCTCCTTTCAAATACTGAAATACAGAAGTGCAGGGCTATAAAAATTTATTCCATAATAATTTTGCACTGTAAGACTATTTAAATCAATCTAAAACTGATGGGGGGAACTTTTATCCATGAATCTTTAACTCTCACCACGTCTTTTGGGAAGAGAATAATATCCACAGGAAGAAAGATGAGGCAGTGATTTATTTTATGGCCATTCAAGTTTAAAGACTTTTAAAGACGCATCCTGAAACCCAAAGATTTAGTTACAGGAAAGAGGAATGTCTGGAGTCATTTGTAAGCAAATCTTAGATGGAACTGCAGAGGTATTTTATAAAATAAGCTGAGTAAAGGACAACTATTTTTATCAAATATTTTTCTAGAAAACATCCAGTTAATAATAAAATTTAAGAATTGTAGAAAATTGAGTTTGAAAGGGAATGTGAAGATTATCCTGTGAGTTTATAGAGTCACAGAATCATAGAACCATGGAATGGTTTGAGTTGGAAAGGACCCTAAGGTCACTTAATTCCAGCTACCTTGCTGTGGGCAGGGACACCCTCCACTAGGCCAGGTTGCTCAGATCCCCTTCCAGCCTGGCCTTGAACACTGCCAGGGATGGGGCATCTACAGCTTCTCTGAGCAACCTGCTCCAGTGCCTCACTGCCCTCACAGTAAAGAATTCCTTCCTAACAGCCAATCTAAATCTACCCACTTTCAGTTTAAAAATTCTACCTCTCGACACATCCCTACACTTCCTGAAAAAGAGTCCCTCCTGTCATGGGGGATCTCTAGAACAGCCTCTCAACCAGCTAAGATAGTAGTAGTTAGGCTCCTAAATAGGCTTTAAGCCAAACATTTCCAGCATTTAGAACTTTTGCAGGTGAAATTGATCTCAGCACCATAAAATACACCCTTTACTCAATGTAAATCTTGCTAGCCCAAGAGCTAATAACTTTCTTCATTGCCCAAAGCTTGGAAAAGGGAGAGAAGGGAATTAGACAGGTTTATTGATGACCAAAGAAAAAGTTTTAAAGAAACATAACTTTTCACTCATACTTAGTGTTATTTTTAGACTTACAAGAATAAAAAACTCTTTTCACACAGTCCAGATCTCAAGACTATAGTTAAATAAGCATAGTTGTACAGACACAAATCTTTTAAACAAGTTAGCTCTGTTCCTAACTTGTTAAATCTCCTGGGGGTTCTTTTTCAGTTCTCAGGGACGTAATGGATGCATTAATGACACTCTCATGCAGCTTGGCTGTGTTTCCCTTTATTAAAATTATATCATCCAATTTAGGCACAATTCACTCTAAATCCCAAACTTAAAGCTCTACAAAAGGTTAAAAAATATATTTAGAATTAATGAAATCCAAATTACATAGTTTCTCAAAGCCAGTGTGCTTGTAAAATGAACCGTCTCACTGCAGCAGGGATAAGTGAAGCTTAAAATGACATTATAAAGAAAATGCATTTTTGCCCTGTATGGATCAACTATTTTGTAAAATATTCCCTCTCTTCTGAAGAGAGATGAAAACCTGCTGTTTCTGCGAAAAACATGACTGATTTCACCTAAGGCAGTGAGGGAAAGACCATCTGAACTTTCAAGTCCAGTATGGCACCATCCAAGTAATTCCCAAGTCACAAGAGAACTGACTGCAGAGAAAGGAGATTAAATGAGACACTGTAAATAATTACAGGACTTAATCCTATTGAAATTAAAATCAATGGAAGAATGCCTTAACTTTTTTGTTTTTAATTACCTATTAGTAATTGTTTGTGCTACTTTTTGTCTTACGAAACCCTCCTTTGTGTTTAGGTTGGCCAGTCACCAGGCTTTCATTTTGGTGGCCCTCCAATTGGAGACTCAGTTCCTGTTTGAGATCCAGATAATATCTGCCACATTTTGAATGGAATCAGAGGTCTTTCTGTCTTCTTGCATGTTTTTAAAGCAGTTACCATTACTTTTAGTTAGAACTTTCTGGAATGGTTCCTTAAAGTGCTGGAGTGGGGTGGGGTCTATATAAATTCTGCACAGGGTAGAGCAAGGAAAGAAAAAATTTAACATGGAAACATGCAAATAGATGTATGTAACATTATCAGGTGAAAATAAGCTTACCTGAAACAAAGGTAATAAGTGAAAAAAGAAATTTAAAAAATCTACAAAACAGTTCTAGAAAAATCAATGAGCCAGTAAATCAGACATTAATTTGTAATGAAATAAGGTGAGAGAAAATTAGTTCAATCTTCTCTGTATAAAGGATTCTTGTGATCTACACATTTAATCTTTGCCTCTCTCTGTCATGCTCTCTTTCTGACTCTGGCGAATAATTTTCAGAACTAAATGGCTCTTTAATTAACAAAAACACCAAAAATTTGTGCAAAATTGCAGAAATTTTAAAAAGCTGATAGAAGGATAGAATTTTTTTAACATTTGGAAATAAAATCAAGTAGAAAGGTTTATATAATATGACTAAAGAACACAGCAAAGAAAAACAGATGCAATTAGGTTTTCTGAGTGTAAATTATTAGGATGTAAAAAGAATAATGGCTGTCTTTGAGGAGAACTATTTATTCAGTGAAGTGTAGGTAAGAATAATTAGAAATCAGGATGGAGAAAAACTGGTGGCAGTACTTTTGATAAGAAGCTGTCCAAAGGTGTGAAAGCCTCCCCAAGGCAACACTGACATTCCACTCCTTAACCTGGGCATTTGTCCTGGACAAGGCCTTGCAGTTTCAGGGGAAAAGTAACTAATGAGGAGAGGGTTGAGACATCAACTTCCTATCCTGTCTCAGTAGTCCAAGCAGAGGGAGACTGTCCACAGACTAGGAAATCCATATCCAGGGCAGCAGAAGGCAGTGCACATGGAAAAGAAGAACTTCCTGAGGCAGATCTAACACTTTCTGACATTCTAGGACTGCGAGACTGGAGCACCCCTTAGTAGACCAAGGACTGTGGACTGACTCTCCCTCCTGCTTTGGGCCATGCACATTCTTATCATTGGTCTAGGCAAAAAATTAAATTTGTATGAGAGATATTTTCAACAAGTTTTTGAAAACATTGTCCTGAGGAGTCTATCAATGGTTAAACACTACCTTGCAGCTAACATTTTCTGCAGCATAACATCATTTGTTTAACCTATTGTTTAAGTGAAGGGGAGGAGGGGTAGGTTCACATCTGTATTTTTGTTAGATACATGCTTATTGAAAGTTTTAAAGTAAGCACTTTTGGCTATGGCTAATGGGCTTTTAAATTACTTCCAATGCTAGCTTGAAGCAAAGCACCCTTCTTGAAATACACATATATTGTTTTTTAAATGACTAACACTGATTTAAACAGTGATATTAAGATAACAATCTAATACTCAGTATGAATGTAGAGCAGTGGAAGCAGTGTTAGCTAAAATTCATCACAGCAGCTCAGCAAGAGGCCTGTGATGACTACAGAACTGGTATACAATCAATTACATTCTGACTGATAATTCACCTTACAGTGAATTTGTTTTTATATAAGTTTTCATAGTTAGTTGCCCTCCATTAAAAACAAAAAACAGAGTGATCAAATTATAGGTGATAGAGCATTCCAGAGCAAAATTAATATTATGACACCGCGAGCAAATTTTATGTAAATATGATAAAGTATCAGTGATTTCAGTAGAACTACTTCATTCATCTGTATTTCCATATGCTCACAAGTTAATGGAGGAGTTATAAGCACGATATCCTTTGGTTTAGTGCATCTTCCAAAAAGCTTTAATTGTGAGGGCGCCAGTCCTTGAAAGCAATTTGAACATTTATTCCCTCCCGGTCTCCTTCATTCCATTACATTTTAAGCACATATGTGATTTTCATGAATGGTCATATTGCATGGGTCAGGTTAATCAAAGACTGCCACATTAATGATTAAGTCAAGCATTATTACTGGCAGGTATTTTCATCTTTTTCTAATTGGTTTTAATTGATAAATGACAAGCCTTCTCAAAGAGCTTTTATATTTTATTGTTATGATTTTTATCCAACTCTGCTGTCTTTCCAAGTGTCATTGACTATTAACAATGGTCTCTACACAGAGAACTGTAAAGGGCAGTTAGTAATTCACTTTAAAATATTTTCTTTTCTTTTACCAAGAAGAGATGTAATCATCCAAATAATTGTATTTATATTGCCTCTAAATCTGCTATTTATGAAATAATTTTATGTTAAGGGACTTTCATTGGGATTTCATCTATTTTAAAAGAGGTAAAAGCTGAATTAATTCATAGATCTGGCTTTAGTTCAGTAGTAAAAGAAGCCAAAAGAGTCCAGTTACAGAGTACTTATCCAACTCATTGGAGAAAGTGACTGAAGGCAGAAAGAAAAAAGTCTAGCTCTTTCTGACATTTGATGCAATTTAATTTTTGAGAACTGGAAGCAAAAGCCAGGCTGTAGGGATACATATCTTTATACCATATAAATATAATTGTCCTGCAGTAAAAGTCTGTGTATAATAACTTGGCTTGTTCATAAATACAACACCATGTTGTAAAGCTGCATTCATAAACCTGAAACCACTTTAAAAGCACGCCAGGTGCTTTCACCAATAGTAAAAAAGACATTTTTACACATTAGATAATGGCACAGCCTCCAACAGGAATGAAGAACAGCTTTAACTAAAAAGTAAATTAAAAAAAACCCATACCATTAAAAAACAAATCTGTTCATACATTCATGACACGAACCTCCCTCAGAGAGCTTTCTGAGAAACAATTGAAAGAAATTGAAATACAAACACACTAATAAAGGAATTTAATTTCATACCAATGGGGCTTCTTAAGTGGCTGATTCATTGACCCTGTACAACTGGCAGCCTCAAAAGTAATCTTTTGCTTCTCTCTCTTTATTTTCCATTTTTGCAGCTTAGTTATCTTATAAGAATGTTGCAAGCTATCATTCTCTTAAGAACCATGAAGGTCTCTAGAAAGAATTAATATATTCAAGTAAATGGTCTGAGAAAGAAAGGAAAGATAGTATAATTTCAACAGCAGGCCTGCTAATGGGACGTAATATCTAGGCAGAAAAGAAATGCAATAAAAATATGGAAAAAAGAAAGCTTGAGTGAACTACAACTGTAAAACTAGTGAGATAACTGCACTTGATAAGGCAGACAAAATGCAGTCTGCATGGAGACCTAAAAAACAATAGAAAATGGAAGAGTTAATACCACTTGGAATGCATTTGAAACTAATTAAAGGGAAAAGAGTAACAAACTGTGCTGAAAGCAAAGACTATTAAAATGTGAGGACATTACGAATGGCCTTCTGGAGCTGGCTATTTCATATCTGCAGTAATCACTGCAGCCAAAGAGAAAAAAAGCTAGTTAAATACACTCATTAAAAAGTTAACCTTTAGTGCAAACATAGGGCAGGACTGCAAAATGACATTAAAATACAGATTTGAGAAAGCAAGTTAGAGAAATCCAATAAAATATGGTAAATAATGGCAACCATTTGTGTTGTGCAATAAGATCTCATCACCTGGAATAAACACAGCAAAGGAAGATCCACTGCATCCACTCAGTATCCAACTTCAGGATAGCTGTTGGAATACAGAAAGGCATGTTAGGGATATTAGAGATTGCAGTATACCAGAAAAACAACTGCAACAAGAGCCTAGTTGTTTAGTGCAGAAAAATGAAGGCTGGCAGCAAAAACCAAAAGACAAAGGTGATTTGAAGGATGTTAAAGAGAGAGCATAGATGCTAAAGAGAGAAGATATCATGTAAAGAAGAATTTTGTCTAAGAGAAAATGGATAATAAAACATCCATGAAAACAGTTAAAATCAAGACTAGTAGGTTCTTTTTATCAAAATGAAATCTTCTGGTAGGAGAAATGAGGAAGAGTAAAACCAAATTCCATTACAGTCACCACCAAAATTTGCATCTAAATTATGGTTGTTTTGTACCTCCCCTGAGGTTTAGATGTTTACCATGAAATAACAGTGTTAGCATATTAATTCCTATAATCCTATTGAAAAAATTCCTAGAATAAGACTTTATTGCACTTAATTTTAAGCCCCTGTAGTAGGTGTTTCCTTATAAACTAGTTGTCTAATTTCATCATCGATGAAGAGAAATACAAAATACTGTAATAAGATTTATCTGGTCAATTTGAGTGTTTTTATGGGACAACTTTCCCCCTCAAAATTATTATTCCTTTCTCTTTTCTGAGAAGAGTCTGGGTAAGTAGATAAGATATTGTCTAGAGCATAGAAATGTATATTTGATACACAGCAGGCACTGTAAGGATCTAAGGACTAAAATGGAAGAACTGTCTAGCCCTTTTCAGGGCAGCACAACAAAATCCAGGAATGATAAAAAGAGAAAAAAGTAATTCCTTGTATAGAATCTGTTTCCCTCTTTGTCAATGTTTTTACAGCTGGAAAAGGACATGTATTGTTCTCATTTTACCTACTAAGATAATATTGAACTTGGAAGCACATTGTGCCACCTCTATGACAGCATGCAAGAGAAAGATGTGAACAAGTGACTGAAGGCTGGTTTCCACAAATCTCACAAATTTGCTTTTCTTGCTACATTACCAGGCTTAGTGTCTTTGTCCCTAGAGCAAAGACTTCATCATGACTTTTATAGCAAATTTTTATCACTAACTTTTAAGAAGCTTGAAACAAACCTTTCTGTACCAGCAACTGCTCAGCTGATTTAATTTCAAAGAATTCAGAATAAACACAGCACAATAACTTCAACATGCAAGGTGCTGCCAGGAAGTAGCACTTGTTCACCACTTAAGTGAGAAAAATATTTTAAATGTACACAGTCTCTCCAGCTTCATAGTTCTTATTTCTTGGGATGGTTCTAGGGACTGGAATCCCCATATGGAAAATTCATTTGACCCTAAAGATTTTCCTAGGAAAAATGATCTCCCAAGTGTATGTGTGAAGATTCCAAAAGCACATTTGCAAATGTTAGCCTAAAAAGTCAAAGTAAAAGAAATTAAAGCAATGTGGTTAAAACTTCCTCTTCAACTAGTTTGAGACAACCCCAGTAGACTGCAAAAGATTCCATGGGCAGTGTTAAAGCAATCAGAGTTAAAACAAACCCAGAAAGTATTTAGTTTGACAGTATTTCCTAACCACTCTAATGGGTTTGTGTAGAGGGGATATTGGCTTTTGACATGCAAGCATTTGCTGAGATGGTTTGTCATCTTCCTGTATTGCACCGGCAGATTTCAGCTGGCACTGCCTGCTCCAGCACTGCCAGGTCCCACTGCTCTGGTGGCAGCAATGGATTTAAAGACAATAAGCTCAGAAGGCTGGAGAGAAGACCAGTGACCCTGATGTGTTTGAAATTATTTGGACACAGCTCTCCAAAACACTGTCCCCCAGGCTATAGGGAGAGAAGAAATTCTCACCTCACACAGCAGAGCTACATTAAGTTAACTGTGTGCTCCAAGACTCCAGGTCAATGTGCTGAAATAAAGGGTCACCATGCTTCCTCAGGAACACCTTGAAATTATTTTACTGCACATAAATGCTTGAGAACACAACTATCTTTTTGTCTGTGTACTACACCAGAGCCTTGATTGGGTCAATGGCCCCAGTACCACTGCAGTGTAAGTGTCACATAAATCATTGACACCTGCACATTTTACAGGTGACATATCAGCCAGTGGCAAAGAAAGAGGGAGTCCAGTTCAAAGTCTGCCTGTGGGACACCCTTTTGAGTCTCTGCATAAAAGATCACCAGCAGGCTGATTCACACAAGCCTTGGTAGTAAACAAAGGGCTTCCTTTGGTACTTTTCAAGTTCTGAGTTAATTCAAAGCTTACTTCAAGGCAGCTGCAGTGGAGGAAGGAAGTACATACACTGATAAGCAGTGCTGATGGAAAAAAACACATCCTAAAATGGAATTTGAAGCAAAGGACCTTATTCTTCACTCAGCTGCTGGGAAGAAACTTGGAACAAAGTATATGTAAACGTAATGGGCTTTGCAGAGATTTAGAGCAATCAAAAAGTCAAGCTCTAGAGGTATAAATCCATCAGAAACAAAAGACTTTCTGCATGTCCTGTCCTCCTGTTTTCCATTGCCATTTTCAAGGTTATACTACATCCTCATTAACACATACATATGCATAAATGTAATATTTCAGCCATTTTCTAAGTAAGCTTGGATTCTATTCCATCTCACATCCTACACCTTTGACAGTCAGAGCAAAGCTCCTTCCAAAAGCATAAGACATAACAGGGAAGTTGACATTCTTTTTGTTTTCTGATTCCTGAACAGGTAACTAGGATGCATTTCTCTTAATCAGCATATCAAAATCTTAGGTGCTGCTAATTGCAGGATAGCACAAAACAGAAAGTATTAAGAGATCCATGATGATTCTCAGTGTAGCCTCCAGGGGATTTTCTTGGATTATTTTCCTAGATGGAACCTTGTACATTCTATCCAGGGAGTTCTTAGCTCTTACATGTCCTGGCCTAAAGGGACAGTAGGTGAGCCCAGTAACTCCCATCTGTTACCACACATTCTGGCATGCTTGGGGTTGTAGTGCAGAGACCCCAGAAATGCAATTTGTTCAGGAAAACCTCCGAGTTCCAACATGACTGCACACCACACACTCTCTTGGAAGCACTGGGCTTACTGTGCTCCCACTGCCTGAGCACGAACCATTTGTCACTGCAGGATCAGATTTACCACATCTGCAGCCCACCTGTACTGTGCAAATACAAAGAGCTGAAAGTAAATTAGAGAAAGCTTATTTCTTAGCCATTTAAGCCATGCTTGTGATACTTGTCCACAAAATTATGCCTGACAAATGTTTTCAGTGTGCTGGGAAAGGGAGGGAGAAGCTTTAGGTGATAACACAGCTCCTCCTGAAGATAGTATAATGTATTGACAGAGGGTAGAAATAGAGTTAAGGCCTCATTAATGCTTCTCAAATGAAGGGCCTTTGTTTTGCAGAGAAACAAAACTCACTATCTCAAAGTGTGTCACACAGATGAATTTACAGCATGGCAAAAATACAAGAAGGTTTACAAGGTTTTGGAGACAAGTTCCTAAGCACAGGTGGTCTATGTTTAGGAATTAAGTTGCAAAAAGCAGTCGCACCCCTATTAGCTCTGCAGGCTGAAATGAGAGCAGAGATGCCAGTGCTACCTGTCCTGCCTCCTGTGGCTCCTGGGGAACGGTGCCTCGAGCTGCTGCCCAGAGATTGCAGTGAGGAGACCAACACACCCTCCTCCACTCCTCAGGGAACTCTGCTTCTGCCAAAACTGGGGCTGCTGTGCTCCAAAACATTCCTTGGCTGAACCAATTACACACACCCTTCCTCAAATATCTCATCTCCCATACCTGTTAGTGTATTTTTCTCTTTATTATAGCACCTATCTCTATTTCTTTTCACTACAGCACAGGAGCTACCAAAAGTTATGAGTTTTGTGCACTCCCTGTGGCTAGGGAGACTGTACTGAGCATCAGCTGAAGCCTCACAACAGTTGCCATTTTTACAGTGGCACATAATGAAAGAACAGTCCCTGACAGTTCATAGCAGAACTGAGTATCAGTTTGAAATCTTCCTGCTAAAGAGAATTCCTGTATTAAAAACCACAAATGAATGGCCTAAATTTGGAAAATATTTCTATTAGTCATGTTTCTGAAAAATTACATCAATTATTTAAACTTCAACTAATTTCATAAAATTCTTCTTAATTGAATGTCTTTTGTTCTTTGTTAAGCATTAAGGCATTGATGTAATCTTGTCCTATGCAAAAATAATATTTTTTTTAAAGTAAAATTTCAGCTTTACTATTTTACTAATTACTTTCAGTTGAGGAAGCCAAGCCTTTCAGTAGAGAACACGTACATGTTGCCAAAGGTAGTTCAGGAGTTCAGTAGCAGATAGGCACAGGTGTAGACCACACAATGGCTAAAACCACATTTTTAAAGAGCAGCATAGAGTGATTTTTTAGATTTTCTGAGGCTCCCTCATCTTCTGCAAGTTCAAGTTTAAGGGACCAAAGAAGTGGTCTAGTCATTTTCTTGAGAAGATTGCAAAAACAACTATGACTAAATTCCCAGGAGCTGTTACCTATCAAAAGCTAGACTTGACAATACCTTCTGAGTTCATTGTAACTCTTTATTTATCTGAAACTCAAACCACCACTGCATCAAAAAGCAAATGCTGCACATTTTTCAAAATTTAAGAGAATTACAAGGAGAAATAGAAAACAGGATTCATTACATTACTTCTCAAGAGGCTTCTGTGCTACAGTGAGAAAAAACTATGAAGTGTGGGCAAAAATCCTATTTCTTGTGAAAGCTGCATTATAAACTTCCCAGTCTACACCTATGCTGTAGTTCATCTGGTAGCTGCCAGCAGGGACCTAAAAAACAGCTTTCCCAAAACCCTGCTTCCAAGTTCTTATTTGCCCTGCAGCCAACCTGGATCAATGTGCTCTCAGGGTGTTTATTTTCCTTTCCTGAAGACAACACCACAGCCTTTCAAGAAGTGGTGCTGGGGTTTTTTGTCTGCCTGGCGTCTGTTCTCTAGTGCTGTCAGACACCAGCACAGAGGCATGCAGGGAAACAGCTCACCAGGCATGGAAAGGCACAGCCCAACAAGATTGGAAATAATCTGGCCTGAGCAAAGTGCAGGCATGCTGGAGGCTTTATCCTAAGTGAACCAGCTTGCTAAGAGATACCCCAACAGAGAAGCAGTGCAGAGAGTCTGCAGATCAGGGAGTTATAAGCCTTGTCCTCAGTCTTAAAAACACTACTAAAAGACACTGCAGACTTAAGCATACTCTATTACACAGATCTTTTTGTAGGTTATCTCCATTCAAAGAACATGTGGACACGATTTGGAAATTGTTCTAAATCTAGAAAACCCTGAGAGGCTTGTAGTGTAGGAGGCATTTTCTTTCCAGAAGTTACTGTAACTTATTTCAGGCGTATCCTGAGACAAAATAGCAGTCATGTTAAAATGAAATTGTCTTAGGTCCAAAGGACAAAGGTGTATTTTTTTGTATAAAAAGTCCAAGACACATTAACAATGTTGCTGAAAGCAATTAAAAGAGATTGAGTTCCAAAGTCTCTGCTCAAGCAAACTTCTCCTGTATTCCATTATGTGCTGTGATAGAGTAGTTCTATAACATATATTAACTTATTCCCAGTTTTCTTGACTATTACATATTTGAATGCATTTTTAATGTTAACTGCATTTTCTAATCTTGTTTTTGACCAATTCTATACAACCCTTAAATTTTAGCTTAGGGATTTCCAATATTACACATTTGAGGAGGACAAGGAAAACTAGAATTAAACACATTTTCATCAAAAGTATTTCAATAATGGTATAAAAGAAAGCTGAGATTGGTCATTTACCTATCAATGAAATGTGGGTGAAACTGGGTTAGAACAGATTTTTTATAACCAATTTTTACAAGGCTCTTTTAGAAACCCCCACTTAATAAAACAAAACAGAAAAATATTTTCCAATTCAAACTACCTGGAACATGTCCCACAGAAAGCAGAGTATAATTATTCAAATACACATTTGGCCAGTTTACAGAGTTAACACCCAGTGCCATGAAAAGAGCCATGGAATTCTGATGGAGCTGTGAGACCTTGGTTTTAACACATCTTCTGACAAACACAGCACCTCCCACGGCAGCATGCTGCACAGAGCAGAGCTGTGTGGGCTCAAAGGGAAGAAATCTGCCCCAAAAACCCACATGAATCATCCTCACAGCACCATGCCTCATGGTGATTTGTCTTCATCTTGGTATATCTAGGGGGTTTTTTACAGCAATATCATAAACCAGAAGCTTCAAAACCTATCAGGCTAATGTTTATGTTTTCTGCTCACAATAAATTACAAAAATCACCAATGGTTCATTCCCTTTCCTCATAATGTTATACCACATGAGGATCTCAACAGGATACCCCACTGAAAGGATATCCAGATCTCATTGGCAATACTGCAGCTCAACAATAAAAAACTCAATCAAATCAGCTCAGTTTTCCTCTTCCCATGATTCTGCTTCTTTCTTTCTTTTTTTCTTGCTTCCCTACCAGCCCTTCCTAATGCTGACCCCTCTGTGCTCCCTCCTCCCCAAGCTTCCTTTCCTCTGCAGATGCAGTGGCAACCTCCTTCACCTCTCTGCACACCGCTGGGGGTTTCTCTTGGAATTAGTTCTGTTTGCTTTCCTCACACTCATGCACTGCCTTCCTGAATTTTTGTATCATCTCCTCTTTTTAGAGAACAAAATTCTAGCAGCTTTTATGTTCAGCTAGGGCCAAGAGTTAGAGGAAGGCTCAACTACTTCTCCTTTCCCTTCCTTTTTTTGGCTTTGTGTGAGTCAGAAGCACAGAGCAGGCAGCTGTAAAACTGACTGAGGGTTTGAAATAAAAAAAAATTAATAAATGAGACTTATTCAATCAAAGCAACTTTGAGAAAAAAAATAATTTCACTTGAAAACAGTATTGAATATTCACAATGATAGAGTAATAAGAGTACATCTCTCTCTGTTTTCTGAAAGTAGGTATGAATATGGCAAAGCAATCCACAAATTAGATAACTGAAGAAATATTTTTCAATATTTTCATTATGTATGGAGGATAGTGTACTTTTAATGGAAAAAAAAATTCCATTCACTACTCATCTACAGGACTCCTTGTCTTCATAGATCTGATTTTTTTACACATTTGTCAGAATATTGTCAGACTAAAAATTCTGATTGTACAAGAGCATACTTCCATTTTAAAAACTATAATTACATCATAGAAATTTTTTCTCACCAATAAAGCTTTGTTTTAATGATGTGCAGCTCTTCAGCATAGCATATGTAGTTTAACATACATTAAGCAATAAGAAAAAGGAAATGTATATCTGTCTATTAATCTCAGTAAGTTTTGGCTAGCCCTGCCTATATTTGTAATTTCTGTAGTACAAAACAAGTATAACACTAATTTTTTCATTGTTATTCCTTTACTATTATTATTTACATATGTTCTATATTTAGATTTTATTTTCTCAGCTATTTTTTATCCCCTTGGTAGCATTATTTTAGTTTGATGAAACAATATGTTTCTTGAGAACTGACATGGCAGTTTTATAATACAGTCAAACATAAGGGATTTCTGTTAAATAGCTGTAGTGATGTCATCCAAAGGTCTGCTATACCTGCATAACTGTGTGGAAGAAAAGGAAATACAAAGTTTGTTTGTTTGTTTGTTTGCTTGCTTGCTTGAAGGAATGCTCACAATTTATGGAGGAAAGGTTTATATCTCATTGAATCCTGGACTGAATTAGAAACTATAATTATAATGCATAGAAAGCATGACCTAACATCTGCTATAAATCTCAAAAATCTCTTCTTAAATGACTTCATAGTTCTGATATCATTGTGAATTTTATAAAAGCTACAGCCTTTGTATATGACACAAAAGCTGTGAGATTCCTTGGGCTGGAATCAGAATCAAAAATTCTTTATACATCACCTCATAGTCTCACAACTTTAGTTAAGCAAATATTGAAAGGTCACCCGTCCTGCGAGGCAGCTCTATGAAAAAGCTGTGGGAAAATGTCTGTATAAAATCATTGTTACTTCTGACTTAGGTATGACAATGAGAGTGACAGCAAGAGAAAAATTCTCTTTCTAAGGCCAACATTGCCCCCTTGTGCTATAAAGCAGTCAATACCTGTAACTTTCGGATTCAGAAGTTTGGAAGGGGTTTGGTTTATCCACGCACAAACGAGCAGTTAATTTTAGGGTTTTTTTTTCTCTGTGTTCCTTGAATTTCCCATAAAAAAAATTTAAAACAAAATTTCCTTCTCAGAAACATTTATTCCCTTTTCAGATCACATATATTCTCTGTCTTCAGAGACTACTTTCACAGAAAAAATTATCTCCACCTACACATTTAGGTCCACTCTTAAATGACCACTGTAAAGATACTGGAGAAACAACAGTGGTAATCCACAAAAATATTACATGAAAGTGAAAAGAAAAATATTTATTAAACTTTCTGAGATTTCACAGTTGAAAAAGAAAGAGCTGAATATTTTAGAAACAATATTTTAATACTGGATAATAATAGCTAAAGCTATGCTACCACTTAGAAGAGAAATCTTGATTTTGTGCCTCCTTTAATTTAACACATTAAGAAATTGGACTGAGCTTAAAGTCTTGAATATCAAGTATCATTCCACCAATAATATAAATATTTCAAAATAATAAAGAAAAAAATGTAGCTGGAGCTACTCTTAACAGTAACAGCTATTAGATGTCAACTTTCCTGGCTACTTTTCTCCACTTACTTCCTACAGATGTCAGGAAATCTGTCCACAGACTTCCTAAGAACGAGACCCTATCTCTTTAAATACTAGAAATACAAAGCAAAAAACTCAAGGTTCCTCTGGAGTAACTAGACTGCAAAGGCAAGGTAAAAGAGTGAAAATTCAATGAGCCATAGAAAATCATTTGCTTTCTTCTAAGAAGTCGATTTAGTCATCAAGCCAATGTTTTGGGGTTATTTTTAATAAAACTTGATTATCCTGCTTGTGTGGGTTTAATTTAGCTAGCAACAGTAGGCTTCTCCAGGTCCAATTATAATTGTTTAAAACTTTCTCTGTCTCAGATATTTTCAGTTGGTGTAATTACTGGTATATTTTCATCTGCATAAGCAGGAAAACTAGGATTAAAATATTTTGCACCAGCCCAAACCCAGATAGAGAATTTTATATTATAATACCTGGGAGAAATCTGAATCTTTATAATACATTTAAAAACTGGGGCATTCTTCTAAGTGTACAAAGATAAAGTTGACTTGCAGTCACTTTTGTAAATAAAAAAATCTAGTGACTCACCTAGAGTTCAATAGCAAATATTCTTCCTAAATCCACAAAGGGAAAGGAATGGTTGAATTTGCTTTTACTGCAAATGTTCTGATATTTTCTTTTCCTTGTCTATATTTGGTCATTCTCAAAGACATGTAACATCCACAGCATATTAATATTGGCAATTGAGATGGATAAAGTTGATCCAGTGAATAAGTACACAGTAACTTTTGGAAGTATGATTTAATCCTGTTGCCTGAGCCATACCACTAGACAAGTACATCTAAATAATTCCTTTTTCCCACTTGTTCTTTAATAATAACAGCTGCCAGTCCCCTCTACCAATATTGTTCCTGCTTAGTTTCTCCTCTTTTGCTGCTTAGATCCCCCATAACATTATTGAAGCCTCTAGAGACAGATGCTGCATCTCAAAGGCTACTTCTAAATCACTTGGACATTACCAAGAAACTCTGAAAAACTTGCAATTAGTTTATACAGCAAAACTGACATTTATGTGAGCATGAAATTCAAGCTAAACAGGGTGTTCTATAACAGAAAGAAATTAGCTAATCGCCTCATTTGAAATGTGGGTTCTAAAGTTTGCACGTGTATCTAGCAGGTGCTGCTGGCTCTCCCTCACACAGCTTGCTGCAGCCCGACTGCTATTTTTTAGCTCACCTTATCAGAGAGTGGCAGAACACCAATGTACTGGGGGTGAATGTATCCTACCTGAGCTCAGCACAGAGCACTGAGTTAACAAAGCCCAGTGTTTGGTAAATTTGCACATTCTATTCTTAGACCTGGGGTTAGGTCAGAGTATCAGCCACGTTCCTGGTAAATATCCACATGGCTGAAGCTACAAAGCACCAAGTAAAAGCCATTGTTTTAAAACAGAAGCGGATCAAAATGCTGAGCGTGATGTAATCAATGAGTTGTAAAAAATAAATGCATGTGAAAAATGGAAATTGATTCTTTTGGTCAATTAAGAAGCAACAGGGGTAATGACGTGCACGCTTAACCCTGTTCTTTCACGGCAGTAACAGAGTGATTACTATAATAAGATGCTGTGATATTGCATATTATGTTACAATACAATCCCTTAGTTTTGCCCTCTGACAACACTAAGTGGTGCACCTCAAGAGCTGAGGTGGACAGATCTGCACCAGTAAGGTGACAATTCAATAAAGATGATACAATCAAGGCCAGCCATGGGGGGTGGCCAAACAGCACATCCCAGAAGAGATTTTTTGGCCTCTTGACACAAAATACCCATTCTGGGTGGAACAGAGAGGCAAGACTAAAACAAGCCCCAGCAGAATTCCAGCAGCTTTTTTCCACGTAGGATCGTACCCCCGACTTTGGAATCCTGCTGCTGCTCCAGGAAGACTGCAGGGTGCTTGCCGCTCCATCAAAGCTGAGACAGGCAAAGTGCCAAAGCACAGCAGGGAGTCCTTTTTGGTTTTTTTAATTTCCTCTCTAAAATAAAAATAAACACATTTTCTGACACGAGCTTTCAGCATGTACAAGGTTTGAAAACTTGCAGCTATCCTGCTCTTCTTCATTTTGCAGTATATGTTGGTGTGCCTTGTCCTTGCACATCTGTCAGAATTTGAAGAAATTAAGTCTCAGATTAATGATTGTTCCTTGCACACTATAACAAAAACAATGTTATGGTACTGTGTCCTGACAATGTCTAAAGAGCTGGGCTACATTGCTGCAAACAAGAAAAAAAGGCAAGAGAGAGCATTATCCCTCTTTTCATTTTGTGGTGTGCCAAACAGGATGAATTGAGAATTGGGCCCAAATTCCTTATGGTGTCCACAGGTGCCATAGACATATTTTTACCACAAATATGCTGTATAAAAAATTACATTTGTTCTTAGTAGGTTTCCTACTCTTTGTTGAAATTGTCCCCAGATGCTTTGCATAAATTACAAGCTATAATTATTTTCCCTGAAGCTGATCAAAGGCAGCCTAGAGAATATAGAGCATGTTTCCTGTGTCTTATTTGAGCACAGGAACAGCCAAAAGCAATCCCATTGCTGTTGTGACACCACTCCAAAGCAGAGGTTTCTAATCATTCCAGCAGAATTTGGCACCTCAGAGGCTGTGGTCACTCACACCCATGGCACAGCTGCACAATGAGCATCCAGAGAAAAGATTTGTTCTTGAGCAGTGATCAGAGACCAAGAAGCCACCTTGCTGACACAGGCATAGGCATGCATTCTGTAGCTCCCTGTGGCAGCCCTGTGCCCCACAACAACTTAATCCACAAGAACAAAAAAAACTGTCTTGTGTACTCTACCTTGATAAAAGTGGATGGTAGAGTTTTGTGTATCAAAGGCTGCATCCAAAAAATAGCACATGTCTAAGGAGATATGGGTGGTGGCTTTTGTCTTCTCTACCAAGGTTCTCACAAGCTTTCTCTGTTCTTGGAATGTTAGTTCTACTCCTCCTTCTGCTGCCTACCAACACAAAATGACCCCCAGGGCTTATCAGAGACATCTCTTTCCCTGAGGAAGCTTTTCAATACAAAATAAGTGCTGCAGTTCAGAAGGTTCACAAAAAGAGATCTTGACATGACCAGCAACACTCACACATCCACCTATCACTGTCAGCTCTCTCTTCTCCTTCAAATTCAGCTGCCACTGCCTAGTTCTGCCTGGCTATTGGACCCTGCTTCTCATGTCCCTTGAACACCATTAGCTAGCCTTCATAAAAGGAAAGCCAGCACCAAATGCCCCTTCTTGGTTTCATGGTCCAGATCAATCTTTCATCAGTTATTCAGGTTCAGTTCCCTCCTTATTACATTCAACCTAACCCTTCGATTCAGCTCCTACTCTGGAGATGTTAAAATTCACTTGGCCTTGCTTAAGAGTGACATTTAGCAATGGGAACTTAATATTACTTCATACTGGTTAAATCCAGTACAAAAAATTAAGTCCTCAATTGGCATGGTGCTTTTGGTCTTAGACTTGAGAAATATTCACACTTTGCTGTGGACTTCCTGTATTTCATATAAACATGCATGAAAGGACAGTACAACAATGCTACTTTACACAGACATATGAATTGGATTAACATATATTGGATTTCTGACAATAAGCAGAGCATTTCAGAGTGATAGGAGATTCTGCAGGAACTGACCTCTTCCCCCTTATTTTAGAGTTATTGAGGTAGATTCAAAGAAACTGTTTCTCTTTACTTCTATCCCAATGATGCTTCAGAAACATCCTATGCAGAATCTCCTGTTATCCCAAGACTTACCTTGTAAATGCATTTGTCAAGAAGAGATACTTGCTGAGAAATTAAGCTGCCTGTTAATCCATCCAAACAGACTAAATTCTAACACAATTGAAAAGTGCAAGATGACATTATATTTACATAGTGTGCATGGGCATATTTCTGGAAAAGGCTGTGCATTTGTGTTGTGCAGCATGCTGCATCAGATATGTGATCAAAATGAGAGAAAAGTGTGAACATGAAGGGCCATTCTGTAGATGTTTTTGAAAATTACCTCACAGATGGCACTTTCTCTCCATAATGTAATTTTTTATGCATCAAAAAGAAACGAGAGGTAAGGACAGCTTGGTAGTTTAGAAGTAAAGGGACTCATTGCCTCTGACAAAAGATAATCTCCAGTTAAGAGTAGAGTCTATCTAGGCATGTCAGGTAGGAACATACCACCCTTGTAAAGAAATTACTTCCCTTGCCATTCACAGCTTGCACTGACGGGCACTGTGCTGGCTTTAGTCACCACTCCGCTGTAGAAAAATGCACATGTATAATCCTACACTCTTCATTCTAAAAGGCCTTTCTCAAAACTGGCATTATTTAGAAGCAGAATACACCACTAACAGTATAGAAAATTGCCACTGTCCATTAGGATGAGATAGTTTTAGAGAGTTTGCTTGTTTATTTATTGGTTCAGGTTCCAAACAGTGTAATGGAAGATTCTGGCTTTGACAGTAAGGATTCAAATGATATCCAACAACATTTATAATAGCCCAGTACAAAGGAAAAAAAAAACAATCCAGGATTTTTTCAAAGTTCTGGTTTTGAGCTCTCTCCTAATTCTCCCTGTGGAAGCAATCCATACGTATGAAAGCATGGCAAGTTTATGGCAAGGAATGTAACTTCAGTCTTGAGACCTACACTAATTTTATGGCTTTCAAAGCCTTCACGTCTATTCCAGCCTCCCAAATCCCTGTACCCATGCAACCTTCCAGAACACCTTTTCTTTCCATGTACTATTTTCCTTCCCCTTCCTTTGGCCCTGTGTTTGGAGGCAAGGACTCTGATAGTATCCTCCTTCATTCAGTATCCAAAATCCAATTGAGCAGTACTAGGTTCCTGTACTGAGAACTTGCATATATCTCTGTTTCCTCAAAGGACCAACTGTTTGCAGGATCAAGGAAATGGATAATTCGATGAAGCCCAGAGAAACTATATTATGTTACAACTGGAAAAAGAATAAGTCTCTTTCATAATAGAGAAGGAAAAAGCAGAGATCCCTTACAGATCTGGAACCTCTTATAGAAATAGTATCAGCTGCTCTCTTCCTACAAGCATCGCCAGACTTCCAAAATGATGGAGAAAGAAGGCAAAAGAGCTCTGACTACCTCCTTTGGAGTCTATGACCATCTTTTTTCCCAGAGATGGTGAATTAGAGTACTTTTCCAACATCAACACTCCTAAAACTCTTGATGCCTGTAGTTTCAAGTTCCACAGAGACCAACATAATTCTAATCAAAGTTGTTCACTACAGTGACTGGCAAGTGCACAATGTCTTCAGCTGCAAAAAGACGTCTATCACCACCATAGAGGCACAGAAAAACATCTTCACTCAGATAACAAACTCAGACAAACTTGAATTTGCAATCAAAACCAATGTCAAAACTAACAAACAAGAGTGATACCAATGAATGTAACAAGTCACCTGTTTGGTTTGCCAGTTGGGAATATTGTCACTACGTGGACAAAGAAAAGATGATCCAAAGCGCACACACAATCACTCTGGGGGACTCAGAATTTCAGTTTGTCTCAGTATCCATCAGTAAAATAGTCCCTCAGGAAGCAGGGGCACAGTGGGGGTGAGGGCACTCAATCCCAGGAAATTTCCTTGGGTAGCATCCCATCTCAAGAGGCTGGTTCTCCTCACCGACCCACTGCTCCAAGGAAAACCACACCCGAAGCATTTCTGGCAGGGCCTATTTGCATGTCCAGAGAAGGGCTGTGAAGCTGGTGAAGGGTCTGGAGCACAAGTCTTATGAGATCAGCTGAGGGAGCTAGAGTTGTTTAACCTGGAGAAAAGGAGGCTCAGGGAAGGCCTTCCTGCTCTCCACAGCTACCCAATAGGTTGTAGCAAGCTGGGGGCCAGATTTCTTGTCCCATGAAGTGATAGGACAAGAATGTATGGGCTCAAGTTGCACTAGGGGAGGGTTAGATTGGATATTAGGAAAAATTTCTTCATTGAAAGAATGGTCAGGCATTGTAACAGGCTGCCCAAGAGAGTAGTTGAGCCACTAATCCTGGAACTGTTAAAAAATGTGTAGATGTGGTTCTGTTTACCCTCACCAGGGTGGTGATCATGGTATTGTTGGGTTAATGGTTGGATTTGATGACCTTAGAAGTCTTTTCCAACCTTAATGATTCTATAATTCCATAACCTGGTTGTGTCAAGGCTCATGGTCATACCTAGTAATGGTCCAGAAATTTCTCTGGACCGAGGTTTCTCATGGGGGACACTGTCTGCTCACCCAGAGGTCCTGCCTTCTTCATTCCTGCCACTGGGCACTGGGTGGGGACAGGGTGAGGAAGTGGAGGTCGTGGTGTGTGTGCCACAGCCATGGAGTGGTGCTGTAAGGGCGGAAATGTCGGCACAAAATGCTGGCAGCCACCACATATTGGCTGAGGGCACGTCAGGGGCTGTGCACCTGCCACAATCACAGACGTGAGACCCTGTCCCAAGGTCTCCTCTGAGCCCTGCATGGGCACTGAGGGCTCTGTGAAGAGTTACAAGCTTGTCTGAACTTCAGACCTCGCTGTCATGCCCAAGGCTGGCCAATGCATGTTGTCCATTCAAGCAGCTGGGCAGCCTCAGAAACGTACCCTAGAGGCAGTAGTGGCAGAAGAGCCCTAGGCATCCCTGCCTACATAATCCAGGCTGCAGATCAGCTGATGGTGGACCCTTTGCTCCCTAATTGTGTTTTTAACAGCCAGATTTTACCTTGCTACCAAGAAAAATTAGGTAATTATCATAACTGATTTTTTTCAACCCATATTAATTAATAATAAAGAAAATAAATTAGTTAGAGAAAGGGGAATACATTCCACCTGAAAGTGATATATGCAATACCTTCACTAATATCTCAGGAAACTCTTGGGTTTTCTCACAGTGTTCACAGTTGAATGCTGGCTTGGCCACTTGTCACTGTTATAGAAGAGAACATTCCTGTGACAGCACAGTATGGCTGTGAGAGCCACAATGCAAGAAATGAAGTTGTGAGTCCTGCCCATCCAAGGTGCCACACTTCTCACCTACTTTCTCCTCCATGCACGCCCTGGTTTCAGGGTGTTGACAGCCTCGTGACCTGCATGATCCTGGACAAGAGAAGAGTGCTGAAAGCTCTACACTAAGAAGAAAAACATATCCCTTTTAGAGAACAGCTGAATTCTACATTTCCATTTAAATAACATTAAGGCAGTCATTAGGGCCATTTATGTGTGAATAATGGAATAAGTTTTTGCAGGTTACTACTGCAAGACCCAACCTAAATAATGGTTAATTAGATCTATCCCAAGTTGGACCTGAAGTTTCTCATAATGCCCACTAGAGGAAAACTAATATACAGAAAGCAGAAGTCCATTGCTATACAATTGGGAGGCTCTGTTTGTCATTGAACTCTTTTTTAATATACTTTAAATGAGATCAGATGGCAGTTCCTTGACACTGTCAGGTAAAGCAGAGTGAAATTCAGGTATAAAATCCATTATTAAGGGTAGAAATATGTAGGGTTTTCAATTATATATTGCTGGTGTTTATCATTCTTTGGGATTTAAATGCCCCTCTGAAGCTGCTTATGTGTAATTGCGTTTTTCATCATTTTTTTTCTCTTTTCTAAATATAAAGATGTAAGCCCCTTTGTATACTCTTAAGAATAATGTTCTGTGCCTATTTTCATATCTTCACAGCATCTCTGCTACTAGCACATAAAAAAATAAATATTATCTAATAGCAACAAAAGTTTGTGTTAATGGACTTTTACCATAAGCAGGCATCTATTCAAGATGAACTGTGGCATTCAGGGGCACAGCAGTACCTTTGTGTTGCAGAAGTATTTAATAATAAGCACAAAGATTTAATAAAAACCTTTAATAAAAGACTACCAAACCTTTCCTTAGTATCACCTGGGTAGAACCTCTTAAAAATAAGACCTTGAATGCTGAAAGGCTTCATTCCAGCTCAGCTGTCAGTAAAGCAGCTACCAACAACTGTCACTTGCAGGATTTCATTTGTGGGGTATCTTCTGTAAGGCTGAAAACTTCTCCTTCATGAGAAATTGTAGGAATCCAGTGCTGATGTCACCTGAAGCTAAGCAATGCATGGGAATGCACAGGGGATTAACAAGGCAGTATGACTATTTTCAGTAGCACTTTGCCTTTAAACACTTCTGTGTTCTTGAAAGCTGCCTGGTATTTCTATTCAAAGAAGAGAATGAAGGCTAAAAGGAGAGAAAAGCAGAAGAGAAGAAAGCAGATGATCCTCTCTGTTTACATTTTGTGAGGAAAGGAAAGCTTGTGTCACTCTAGATTTTAGGATTGGCATAAAGCTGCTTGAAAGGGACAATCTCCCCCTAGGAAAGAGAAATCTCAAGGTATTCAAACTTCTCTGCTGTGTCAGTCCTGAGAACTGTGGGAAGGCTGCTGAGAATTCAGGTTCCAAATTTATTTCCTTGATAACAAATCATAAAATGAATAAGAGTAAGTCAAGGGAAGAAAGGAATGGGAAAGTTTCTTTCATGTTAATTAACTTAAATTAGTACTGGGAATCTAGAAAACACAGGACTAAGAAATTATTATTACAATTATAAAAATTGCTCTGGGGTTTCCACCATTGAATGGATTTCTCAGTCAAAAGAAATAATAATTAATTTCACTAGCCATAAAAAATCCAAGAACATTTATCTCATCTTCTGTTTAAAACTACTTCAATATTTTTAACCTCAGACAAACATCATGTTGACATATTTTTATAAAGTCTGCTGTTCATTTAATATTCCTTCCTGCTTTTTCTCTTTGATTTCTACAATAAGCATTGATTAATTCTTTCCTATTTTCCTTGCATTCTTGAGTGTAAGCTATTTCAGTCCTGTTAAGTGGCTAGCCTTGGAAGGAACTGTCAATCCTGATGTAGCCTAATTTAATTTTTTTGATTGAGTATTCTGGTTTTAACAATTCTGTCAATTTTCACCAAAAAAAATGCACTGCAGAAAAGAATTATTTTATGAGCCAAATTTTGTCATCTATTCCTGCTTATATTGTTGTCCTCTCTTTGCATTAGCTTCCAAAATTCACATTTGAACTACAATACCCAGAGTTCCCTTCCAAACAGCACTTTTCCATTATTTTATTACTCAGTATATTTTTTACATTTCTTCTCAATTGAAAGAATAATTTGCTTACTATTAAAATGAAACTTAAAGTTTGTATGATGACCTACGTGTATGCCTCAGCTCGCCCATTTTTCTGTTCTCTTGACTTAATTTAGTTTCTGCAGTAATCTAAAAGGATCTTATAAAATAAAACAATTTTTCCAGTTATTCAGAAGGTTCTAGAAGTCCCTATTGCTTGCTAAGGCTTTTTTTTCAGATCTGCTGGCTGCTCACATCAAGAGCAGAGAGTCCCCAAAACAAACAGCTTAGTCTGGAGAAGTTGTTTGTGTGAAGCTGAAGACTGCATCATGATGAATATTTATATGGAAATGAATTGAGGTTGCACAGATAAAGCATGCTTCCCTGACTTAAAAGAAATTCGGTGTGTGATTGATACATACATTATTCACAGGCAAAACAGGATCAGCATCTTTTAATAGAAGTGTTCCCAAAGCCATGTCCTTTCCCTCTGCCTAGATCAGGTCTGTAGCCAGCAGGACTGTTCCTCACTGTAAAAGCAAGCTGTGATGGCTTTTTGCTCTGTATTTCAGACTGTGCAAATCACGTTTTAAAAGTGTCACTATTTAGTCAGATTCAGCCAGGTTTTCTCAGAGCAAAAACCCTTGTTCAGAGGACAAAAAATATTACAAACCCCTGATTCGATGCCATGGGCCAGCAGATTTTAAAGAAATCTTTACAAAGATATTTGAAAGAGATCATTAAGAGCCTTGTAAGTTTATGATACAAGTTCCTTTAGAAGTAGCAACAAACTAAATGCTACAGAGGCAGCAGCAGTTATGCCTCCACAACAGTGCATTATCTTATCTGGTAGCACTGCTAGGCATATAAAAACTCCAATTTTATTTGTTTTCCTACCACTCTTTCCTTCTCTGTTTTATGCAGTAACACAGAAAATTACCTTATCCCACAATTTGCATTTTAAATCTCTCTCTGTTTTCTTACTTCATTTGCTCAGAACCTAGTTTTCAAGCAAGCTGACCTACTTTATCTTATTTTGGTACTTGCAGTAAATTCCCTTAAGCTTGTCTACTCTGACATTGCTTAAAATGTCTTCTATATCCTGGTAATCACTTCTCTTAAAGGAAAAAGATCTACCATGACAGATACAAGAATGACAATCTATTGGTCTTTCTGAAAGCCAGTAAGATCTTTTTACATTGCAACATGTTTCTCATTAAACTCTTTGTGAAAATTTGGAAGGTAAACCAAACAAAAATATTCATCTCAAGACAGATTTCAGCAGGTGCTGAAATTTAGCTGAAATCCCATTTTTGTACAGTTTTAAGCATGGAAACATAATGTTTAATAATGGGAGGTACAAGGCAACTTTACTACTGGTGTCACTGATGACTTTTAATAAACTTATACCAGTTTTTTTCAGCAGGAGAGTTTAAGAAGGATGCTTTAAGAGCTTCTAAATTGTTTACAGTATTTACATGGAGGGAGTTCTCCAAAAAGAAGTGGTAGATGGTTTTACTGCTATCACGCTCAGCTATGACAAGGTGCAAAAAATACCATGGTGATGAGTGAGAGATGATTTGATAAAATTAGGTTTGAATCACTGTTGCTCTACAACTATTACAGTAGTAGCTGAAGTCCCACTATAAGGCTTGTTTTTTCCCCCTTTAAAAATCTTCAAGCAACCACTAAAAGTGGCATATAAAATTTGTGGTGAAGGTTAAAGTTCTGTGAAAACAGAGTGGGTGGGATGGGGAGAGAGTTTGTATCTGTGTCTCTGTGTGTCTCTGTGTGTAGGATGTATGAATCCTGCAATGTCCTGTGAAGAAGACCAAGGGAAAATATAGCTTTCCATCTTTTCAGTGGTCTTCTGTCTTTGGACAAACTGAGACTGAGAGAAGATCAGGAGACTCATCTAATCTCCAGACATTTCACACAGACATTTGTTATCGTAGCTGTTTTCTATCTTGTGCATAGATTTCAGCCTTCAGAGAGCAAAGCATGAACCAAGGAGAGCATTTTCCTCTTCCTGCAATGATTCAGTAGGCAGCACAGGCACACCAGTGTTTATTGTAAACTTTAAGAACAAGGATAATAGTATTTGTTCCACAAGAAGCAAGTAGATTTTTGACAAGTGCCTATCAAAGAAGGTAAAAGATTTTCATTATCTAAAGGGTAAATCCTAGACCCTTTATCCACGAGGAAAATTAACCTCAACAGGAGTTTTGCAAATACCTAGTGATTGTCATGGTACATGATTTTCTACTTTTTTGGTTTTTTCCTTCTAGCACATTGCTTTCCTCTTTAATAAACCCAAAACTCTTGTGGTACTTTTCACTAATAATCACTGAGGGTCTGAAAAATCTCAAGGAAAAAATGTCAAAACTGTTTAGAAATAATATCCCACTGCAGATTCCGAATTTATAGTTTCTGAAATCATAGCAGTATTCTGACTAAGATACATAAAAACAATATGGCAAAACTGTAGTGAGAATATAGATAAACTCATCACTGACACAGTGACTAATCAGAGCAAAAAGAACATCAACAAATTTCCAGCCCCAGAACAGCTTCTCCTTGCCTTTAAGATCCTTGCCTTATCAAAATTCTTAGAGATTCATTTAGCTGGAGCCTCTTCAATTACAGCACTGTTATATTTTCAAGGCAACTGCGTTTACTACGTTTGTTTTAATTTAAACACTAAACATGGTTAAAACTTGGAACATTGTATAAATGCCAAAAAGCTATATAATGTAGCTAAATATCGTTAAATAAAAATTATTATAAAATGGGGAAACTAATGCAAATTATTTTCATGTGAGTGTCCAAGAAATGCATAACTTGCACTTTTTTTTAAGAAACAGTAAAGACCCATCTTCTTAGGAATAATATTTATAGATTTTCTTACTAGATTTTTATTACCCCTTGGACTAAATAAAGCCATCTCATGGACATACCTACCTGCATACCACCTCTAATTAGATATTTCTTAGGTAGAATTATACATTGAAAGAATAAAAGGAAAAAACAGTTTGAAGTGGTTTACTACAAGTTCAGATCTAAATATATTTATTAATTAACTGTCCCTACAATAAAAAAAAAAATGTGGATGGACTGGAAAAGATACCACAAAGATAATCCAAGGGCTGGAGAACCTATGCTGTGAGCACATTGGAAGAGTTAGATATTTTATCTTTGGAGAAGGCTCAGGAGTGACCTTCTTTTCTCCCTGGAAAAGAGAACGCTCAAGAAGAATCTCATCACAGTATCCCTGTACTTAAAGGGTGCTCACAAAGACAAAAGAGAAATGCCAACAAGAAGCTACGTGGAGAAGACAAGAAGTCCTGAGTGCAAGTTGCACCAGGAAATGTTTCATTTCAGTGCAAGAAATAATCTTCTACATTGGGAGCAAACTTTCACTAGAACAACCTTGCCAGGGGCATGGTAGAGTCCCCATTGCTGGAGGTTTTCAAGATGCAGCTAGACAAGGTACTAGATGATCTTTCCCATGAAAGGTCAGACCAGATAAAATTCTGAGGATCCCTTCTCCAGAGATCAGTCCTGGGCTGTTCAATGATTCTGTGATTCTAATTTCAGTTAACACAATGAGACTCGTGGCTAATTAGTGCAACTGAAAAACTGAGCCAGACATTAAGTCCTTGTTTGGATGACCAACCTTTGAAAATTCCATGAAAGATCATTCAAAGCTTATTCAGATCAGAAAACTGCATCATACTAACTTCCTTGCTTTAAATTCTTGAAAATCTCAGTCCATAGTAATCCAGAAGTAGTGATGATCACTATTCCTCTGGGGAAAGAGAGAAGACAGGCTGCTTATTGGTCTTTATTAGAAGTTGTAAGAAAAGAATTATGGAACACTTCTTTCTCAAGACACAGTTTGCTCTTGTAGGTCACTGAAGGATCTTTCAGGGAACACACTTTACGTGACACTTTATAAGGTAGAGCATCTATCTCAGTGTTTGGCAGAGCAGTCAGTTTTTTAAGGATTCTGCCTATACATAGCTGTTAATACATGGGCTGCTATTTCAAAATTACTTACAAAGCACATGATTTTACAGTGCCATTTTTTTCTGCCAGGTCTCCTCTCTAATCATGAATGTATCATTCACCTTCCCTGTTGCTCACTGAGCATAGACTGTACATGCCCAGGAGCACTTCAGCAGGGGAAACTTTACCTAAACTGAACTCATTTGGCCAGGTTATGGCATTTCTTGTACTGTTTGGAAAGCAGTTCATGGTTCTGTAAAGGCTGTTGCATGCAATGAGCTCTAAGGATCACCTTCACCAAACTAAGAATGTCCATTGACATTTGGACCCCAAATATTAAACCTCTCAACTTCACCATTAATTTGGGTTTTGGTTGTTGTTGAGTTTTTTATATGGTTTTATTATATTGTTTAATGAAAAGCAAATTCTCCTCTGTGATCCAATTACACTGGAAAGTATACAGCTACTAATCCCATGATCCCCACTATTCAGCCCATTTAGATTCTTTTTATCCAAATTCCTGTTTGTTTTCAGCCAAAACCTGAAATCTTTCACCCCCAACCTAAGAAATATTGTATCCTTATGGTCCATAAAGATTTTGAGCCAAGGCAGAGCGGCTCTGCAATAGTGGTGAAACCTCCTCTACTGTGATGTAACTGCTTACATGTTTTGCAAGAAGATTGCAACCAAGACACTGTAGAGTCATGTATTAAAACATGCAATAGAAGCAAAAGCTATGGGGTGGTTTCTTGGAGCTAAAGCATCTGTCTAAAATAGTTGGTGAGCATTTTGAAAGGTATAACAGAACAATGTCTACAGTGTGCTGGGTCCTCCTAATATTTTCACTGGCAAAATTTCCTTTGTGTGGTGCAATCACAGACAGTTGATACTTTCAGTTAAAAGGAATCTAGTTATTTTATGCCCATGTAGGGTGTTGGGGATTTTTTTCCAGTGAATGTTAACACACAACTCACTGCTTGGTGAATACATATTTTATAGGATGTTTGTTAAATCATTTGACCCAAATAGATCTGGCACAAAACTAATTCTGTTTCCTGTATCCAGGAACTAAAAACTGTACCCAATTTGCTCTAACTGATTAATTGTAAAGAAGTATAGGAATTTTACTTTCCTCCATTTCTTCATACTGCATTATATAAACAGTGGCATCTATTAACATAATATTGGTCACTAAAAAAAAAAAAAGAGACAAAACCAATGACCTAATACAACAGGTCACTACAGAATCCAAAGAGATGCTGCATGAATAAAGAGGTTCACGGATGGAGTCAAGGTTACTGAAGTTAGAGTCTCTAAATTATGCTAAGGTACATGTCAGTCATAATAGTGAACACACGATATTTCTTTTGCTTTGAGATTCAGAGACCCAGTTTCACCCACTAGCCACGTGCCCCTGAAAAAGGACTGCTGAGATTATGAAGAACATGGAGATGCACGAGGCAGAATGAGAGCCTATTTGAGACACATTCCAAGAAACTTGAATTTTTCCAGGTCTTCTCTTGAGGAGGGCTGCCACCGCCTTGGAACCGGCTTTCTAGCAGCAGCCTTTCCTCCACAGCCCACAGCAGCACGCTGCTGGAGTACTACTGCTGCCAACACTGACTGAGACAGCGAGCAAAACCCCAACATTGCCTATTATTTTCTCCTACCGTCGCACCCAAAGCCTTCCTCCCACGGCATCTTTAGTCAGCGCGTGGGTGAGGAGCAGCAGCATGTGTGTGCACAGGGGCTCAGAACCGGGTTGTAGCCGTGAGGCTGCCAGGCTGGCGGGGGCTGCCGCGGCCTCGCCGGGGCCGCTGTCACCCTGCGGGGTCCCTCTCAGGGAGAGGCCTCCGCCACGGCTTCTCCCCCTAGGATGCCGGGGGAGACGTTGTCTGTCAGGGGCACAGCCCTGGAGAGGGGTAGAGGTGTGTGCAGCTCCCGGGCTCGCACAGGCGGCAGGGCGGCCCTTCCAGGCAGGGAGGAAACAAGGAGAGAGGGAGGAAGCACGGAGGGCGGGCGGCGTGAGGGGCGAGGGTCTCCCGGAACTCCCGCTCCGCGCCCCGCTGGGAGACCCCGGCCCCCTGAGGCGGGCGGGCGGGCGCAGGGGGCGGGGGGCTGCGCTCTGTGTGCGCCTGTGTGTCGGCGCGGCGCCCCCGCCCTTCCCCCGGCGGCGCTGCGCGGTGGGCTGGCGCTGGGGTATTTACGGTAA